>CM053587.1:150485659-150505412 GCA_028646515.1 Pseudochirops corinnae | reverse complement strand
TCAAACACAAGAAGCATGAAAAGGTAAACATAAAAAAGAAATCATAAGGAACTTATCAAAGTTGAACTATTTACATGCCAACATGGAAAAGTGATAATTGTAACTTATGAAACTTTTCTCAGTATGAGGATAGGTGAAGGGAATAAAAATGTATATATACATATACATACACATATGTCTATATAGGAGGGTTTATATATGTGCATGAATACATATCTGAGTATGTGTATATATGTGTACATAGAGGGCAGAAGATCAATTGAATAGGAAGAGATAATGCTTTGAAAGGTGAAATTCTGAGGTGGGAGAGAAATAGAATGAGAGGAGACAGGGAGAGACAGAATGGGGTTAAACATCTTATATAGAAGAGGCAAGGGATAACTGTTACAATGGAGGGGAAGAACAGGAATGTAAAAGGGAAAGAGTCAACCTTACTCTTATTGAATTTGGCTTAGGGAAGGAATAACATAAACTCTAAACTGGGTATCTTGCCACACTGGAGAGTGGGGGGGATAGGGATGAGAGGTGGTATGATGGAGGGGAGGGCAGGGTGGGGGAGAGGGCTGCTGGAAGCACACACTTCTTTAAAGGGACAGGGACAGGGTAGAGAATAGAACAAGGGGGTGGCAGTATAGGAAGGAGGGACATATAATCAGTCTCTCACAATATGTCCACTGTGGAGATGTTCTGCGTAACTACACATGTACAGCCTGTACTGAATTGCTTGTCATTCCAGTGGGGGGTGGATGACGAGGGAGGAAAGGAAAGAATCTAGAACTTAAAATTCTATAATCAAATGTTAAATATATATATGTATCATCATTATCATCATCATCATCATCATCATCATCATTATTATTATCATTAGCTACATGCAACTGGGAATTAAGATACACAGGCACTGGGGTAGGGAGATCCATCTTGCCCTATCAGAAAGTCAGAGGGGTGATGGGAGAGGACATAGGAGAGAGCAGATTGGGGTAGGGGTTATATAGTGGGATGGCTGTTTTGAGGTGGTGGGTGGGGGAAAGATGGGGAGAAAATTTGTAACTCAAAATCTCATGGAAATGAATGATGTAAACAAGAAAATAAATAAATAAATTTAATAAAATAAAAAAAAAACATGGAAATTGCTGAATGAATACCGAAATACAAGCAGATAGGGAAGTCCTGTGGGAAGTGTGTTAAGTGAACAATTGGGATTAACATTTTACACTATTAATTCATAAGGTTATTATATTGTTAGATCTTTTGGTTTCTTGGCCTTTGGAGATTGTTGTAATAGTTCTACTTTTGGTGCATGATTTCTCTTTTAGGTGTTTTTTGAGAGTTGGTTGGGACTAGAGAAAACATCTAGTCTTCCATTTTGTTGATCACATGAAAAAGAAGTTGATCTTATCTTTATTTAGTTAATTTATTAAATGAATAAACATTTATTAAATGCCTACTATGTATGCCAGGTACTGTGCTAAGCACTGGGGATACAATTAAGAGAAAGAAAGTCATTCCCTGCCCTCAAGGATCTTACAATCTAATGGGGGGGGAGACAGCACACAAAGCTAAGAAGAAAATCCAAGAAAGGGGAGACACCAGGAAGTATCTAGAACATGGACATCCTGTTCTTTGGAGTTGAAATAAGGCAGGGCAGCGGATGTAAAATGGAGGGAGATGAGAATTTTCTGCCCTCTATAAAGGAAGACATTAAGAAGAGTCTGTTACTCACTCTTGAACCATCCAATCAGAGGGGAAAGGAGACTGAGGGAGATTAAGATCAATCAAGGCTTGAGTTAGCAGCATGTTGATAGTTAAGAAATGTTGTTATTGTACAAACATCATTGCAACATATCACTGTAGGCTGTACAAACATCAGGGCAGCAACATGCCTTCTTAACAGAATGTATCATATATCTATTACCAAAGGATCAAAGCACCAATGACACCTCCAAAAATGTTCCAATTAAATATCTATATGCTTTATACAGAGTATTCACAGCTTGCATCTTGAAAAAAAATCCATAAATGTAAGAAAATAATGTTTTGATTGATGAGGTAAAAGGATATAGCCTTTTACAACCTCAGGGTTTTAAAGAGCAACTGAGAATTGAATTGGTGATTATTCAACAAACTTCTTCAAACACAGTAATGTGAATGCTGCCTTTGTTGATTACTGTAAATCCACTAACTCAGCTTTACACTAATAGATTACTCATGTATTGCAAATCTATTAAGTAGACCCAAGAATAATGAGAATGTTAGTGGTTGATGTCTACATGGAAAACTGCTCCCCATTTAAAATATAGCACCAACAAATTAAAATCCATAACAATGGATATAAAACATGACTTTTTCAGAGATGTTATGGTTCTAATTTGGCTTAAATTCATTTTCATTTCTCTTGAATAGAAGTGTGTAAGGAAGCAAGCAAACCAAATATCCTATTAACTACTTGATATACATGGATAACAAGTTATATGTGTCCACCAAAAACAGATTAATAGTTCCTTCATGTGCAATCTTTCTTTGATAATACCAAAATGTTAGTTAAACTGGATATAGGTAAGAGTGTCAATGTACTTATCAAGGAAAGATAGAGAATGAAGGTTTCAAGCTTAAACCCAGAGGATCACATTGACTGAAAAGATCAAGTTAATACCTACATATGCTTTGCTCTTTACCATGCAAGGGATATAATGAGCATAAAGATACGAAGTATAAGTCTGTGGCTGCATCTGTTTAGAGATTTAAATGGCATTCTGAAATCAGAACAGAAGAAACAAACTAAAGCAAAGAACACATCTAAAACAATTTATACCTCTATAACAGCCATCTTAGTGTTCTTCTTCAGCACTATAAAATGGACCATTATAGTTTGGAAACTATGCTAACAAAAACCTATGCAATATTAGGGAAACTGGGAAACACGGGTTCCATCACCATAAGACACTTTGAAAAAGATGAACACTTTCATTTTAAAGAGAAGCAAGATAACTGACATATTCTCAGAGCAAATAACAGACAGGTTACAAAATTATAAAAATACTCCTAGAATAAGAGCCTATGCAATGACTATGATATAAAAGTGTCACTAAAAAGCCGTGGTTGGGTGTTATCCACATGAACTTAATCAATAATATGCTGACAAAGACATGCTGAACAAATGGATGAAACTTATGGGTTTATTTTGGAAATAGAAGGGGTCTATGACAGCAGTTCAGGATGAGGTTATTACCACCAAAAATTAGAGAAGAGTTATCTTTAACAAGATCCTACTTAGTGAATAATGTAGATCATGCAAGAAAACAAGGAGACAGTGCAACATATCACTGTAGGCTATAAAAAATTAGCACCTACAAAATACCTAGCAAGGCATCATTTGATGTCTAAAATTATATATCAAAAGCTCACTATCATTCATGGACCAACAGGCAACAAGAGGCATTATCATACCACACATACAGAACTCAAAACATCTTGAACAACTCAACTAATAAACTGTGCTGGAACTAGGCCTTTATGATGGACTGAACTGCTGCCAACCATAGCCTGGACATAGCACTGATTCATAAAAATTTGCAAATAGCATTTTAATAGATGCATCCATCTACAATAGTGTAATAACCAAGCTCCATGGAACAAAATATTTTCCAAGGAGAGAAACCCGGCTGAGGCAAACAAGATGAAACAGACATTAGCCTTATTGTTTTGTCTTCTCTGGGAGTTGGAACAAGAACGAGTTCAGTAAGCTTACAATGGAAAAGGTTATGTCCTAATTATTTTATTTGATTAAAAAAAACAATTATTCCATCCATCTGTGCAACATTCTGTAGAATATTGAATATCATAGCAATATTAAAGATAGTGACTTTCCTGAAGACTGCTTTTATCTGAATCTCAATTAAAAGGATGAGATAATAATAATAAATGGGGAAAGTTCTTTAAACAGTTTTTTCTTACAACAGATTAAAATAGGAAAATTGTCAATGAATGAAAACAATGACTGCCAAAATTATTTTGACAACATTAATTGTGATTTTAAAAAAATTGTGTGGGATCTAATGATGGATGCTGTTAAAAATTTATATGCACTTAATGTAAGACTCTAGTTAACCATCTAAGTTTAAAGATAGTTATCTCTCATTTAAAAAAAAAAACTGGTTATATCTTGAATAAAAAACTTGAAGTTTTAACTTCATTTGAAAAAGCAAAAAGTTCTTTTTATTTAATAGGCCAGTCATTTTTTAAATTTTAGAGTGATGATGAATCATTAACTGTTCCATGTTTTCCACATAGTTTTTCATAATACTCCGATGTTAAAAATTTATGAAGTCACACAAAAAAAAATCAATGTAAAGAGGCTTTTAATAAAATTTCTTAAAATTCTTGCTCAACTGAGCCTTCAATGCATTTTTTTATTCCCAAGGAAAATGTTGATTGAGTGAATATTAAAAATAAAGAAATGACTTTTTTTTTTCTCTTGGAGACTATCACATTTATATAATCATCCTCTTATTAGGAAGATTTCACTGGACTGTTGACAATGATGTACAGTACTGCTTCGCTGGTGTGACGTTTAGGGAAAACGATTCTGCTGCACCACCACACAAAACCAATTAGAGAACTATTTTCTACGACAGGTCAGAAATTTACATTGTTTCTCATGGAAAGACGTGCCTTTTAATTTCTTTATTAAGATGACATCCGTGTCCCTTGTGACTTTTTTGGATGACAATCATTTGCTCATCATATAAAAAAGTACAACTGGAGAAATCATATGATTGGTATGGGGACAAGGGCAGAAACTCTGCTCATCATTTCAAATTTTCCAAATGAACTACTTTGCAAATTGATCACTAGGACAATATATATTAATATAAAATTTTGACAGCACCTGTATTCATAAATGGTGTCAAGAGAGTAGGGAAGTAGTACATATACAATCATGAAAGTACTGTCAGCTACAAGCAAAACACTATTCCCATCACATCACTAAGACAGCACAAAATTCAGCATGAGTCTCAGTATCTGAGATTATGACACTACAAACCAAGTGAGACTTTTTGTTATTGCTTTTTTTCAAGGTAAACAAAAGTAGGGTAACATTCATGATTTTCTCTTTATTTCATTAAGAATGTGTCAATAAAATACCATAACAACTGGAGAAAAGAAAATTTCATTTAGTTAGTTGCTTTATCTACTTGATGACAAACAAAAACTTTAGTCACTTAAAAAAAAACAGTTGACTAGTATTGTCATTGTGCAAACAGAAGCTCAGTTAATATAGAAACGTCATCCGTGGTCCACTCATGTATTATAACTATCTATATATTAACTTGAGGTAATAAAATGCTTCTGGATTTTGCTTTACTTCTGTTTGTCAACAATTTGATGACTTGTCTTGTTAGATTTTCCCATCCATAGAAAACTTCTTTTACATTCATGGTCAGAGTAATCTTGACTCAGTGTACTACCAAGCACCATTAAGAAACCTTATGCCAACCTAGAAGTCACCTGATAGTCTTCCAAAAAGGATATAGGAACTATCACTTCCTCTTCTCATATGCAAGGGCAGGGATAAAGCCTTATGACTTCCTAAAATGCTTAAGAAACTGAATGGCCTAGATCAAAAGAGAAATGGGGTAGGGGATGCCAAAGCTAGCAACACCTTTTAAGATTCTTGTCATTTCATAATAATCCATATTCTTTTTCAAACAAAAAAAAATCCCACTGGGTGTGGTAGTAAACATCTGTTATTCCTGCTACTAGGATGCTAACACTGGTGTATTTCTTGAATTCATAAACTCTGAGCTTCGGTGGGTTTAACCGATCAGATGTTTGCAGTGTCTTTAATCAATATAGTAAGAAATTGGTATGAAGGCAGGTGGCCACCAGGATGCCTAAGGAGCAGCAAAGTAGCTTCAGGTAGGAATGGAGCAGGTCCAAAATCCTATGCCAATCTGTAGTGTGATCAGCCTTTAAAAAGACACACCTTGACAGGGTTTTATTTTAAACAATTGTCCCTCTTTTTAGAACTAAGAGAAGGCAGCTTCTTTCTTCCTCCTAGAAGCCATAAGAAAGCCTATTTCAGGTACTCTGTGAAACACACTAACAACAAATCATTTAACCTTCCCACTCCACCCTATTTGTGCCTCTGACCTCACTAAGGCTTTTGCACTTCCACATATATCTCTTTATATTCTTTCCCAGAGTGATGAAGTTTGGGACTGGGGATCATCACTCTCCAGGGATGGTTTCCTTAGGAAGGGCCTAATTGGGGACAATTTGCTTTGCATTCTCTAGGCCCCATGTAGATTTGTTAACTGTCTTTCAAATAATTCATACTCCAACTTGGATACATCTTATTCATACATCAACCAAGGGGTTGATGTATGAATAAGATGTATCCAAGGCCAGAATCTGGTGAGTATATGTGTAGGTAGTGACCTTGCCATACATGTTGCCTGCACTCACTAATACTTACAGCCTGGGCATGATAAGGAGACCCAATCTTTAAAATAATAACAACAATAAAGACTGTTTCTTTCTGTATATCTGAGGAGTAGTCACTCTAGCCAAAATATCAGTTTGAGGTGCAGAACTGAAAACTAATCATAAACATTATTGATTCAGTTTTCATTATCAGTACAAATAAAACAATTCCAATGTGAAAAGTTGAGAAATCTGGTTTTTTTTTTTGTTTTTGTTTTGTTTTTTTGTTATTATTTGGATCAAGGATATTTTCTTTTCAGTTTGATTCCAATGTAGATTACTCTAAGGTCTTAAGGTTAAAAGTTCATTAAATTGATCTCTTGAAAAATTTATGCTCATTTTCCAATAAGAAAAAATGCATCAAGAGGAGTTTTATGGATTATGATTCCTAATTAACCACCTAGTGCCAAGTCAGTCAGCCAATCAGCATTTGTCTAGTCTTTGCTATTGCTAGGAACTGTGCAAATTCTGGAAACACAAATACAAGTAGAAAAAAAAAGAATGGCTCTGCCTTCAAGGGGCTTACATTCTAATGGGGAGAAGACAACACATAAAAGAAAACTGAAAAGAGAGAGAGAAAATGAAGTGAGAACAAAGATGCATGAGAACATGGTAGAGAAAGTCCATAGAGTAGGCTGGACTGCTTGGATGACCTGGGCCCTCTCCTTATATGGAGGTTCTGGGAGAAGGCATACAATCAAGAGGGCGAGGCCACAGGGGTAGAAGGTGCTACCAATATATGAATTGCAGGACTGGAATGAGCTTCTAGGATGAAGACATTTCTGGAATATGGTAAAGAAAATATCGAAGGCAGCTTGCAGAGGAATGAGTCATTTTCTTGGGCTTTAACCAAAAAGCCAAGTGACAGGTACAGATTTCTATTGCTCTTCATCCTTGCTCTGGCATATGTTTCATGCATTATTTTCTTCTTACTTTGGGTAGAGTGTAAGATATCAAAAAGCATCAGTGTGTTGTCATATACTTGTAATCCTAGTTTCAAAGAAAGCCAAAGATTGAGGATGTCTTGAGTTGTGGGGTTCCAAGCATTGATAAGAAATGTCCAATGAGTACCTGAGCCAAACTTAGCATTAATATGGTGAGCCTCCAAGAGGAGGAGACTACAAAGTTGTCTGAAGAGGAGCAAACAAACCCTTGCTGGAAACAGAGTAAGTCAAATCTCCTGTATAGATGAGTAGTGGAACTGGGTCCACAAGTAGCTCCTATATGTATAGTCTGGGCAAGATGGGGATACAAATCTTAAAAAAAAAAAAATTCAGAAAGTATTTTTTTTTCAGTTTTAGGAAGATTGGTCTAATAGTATGTGAATATGTAAAGATGACACAAATCAACCATATGTCCCCTCCCAACATCTTTTCTCTATTAGACTGAAAAAAGAAAAAAAAGTTTTCTATCACTCTTCAATTTTCAATCCAAGGAGATCTGCCAGCTTCCCCATCCTCTAGTTCTACACCTTCATCAATGTAATGATGATATGGAGGAACATCAATGTAATATTTTTTTGTATCACATTCTTTTGCAAATGTGTCTTCCCAGCTCCCTGCTGTCCTATCCAGAGGGTAAGATTTCTTGACATAAGGAACAAAAAAAAAAGGGAAAAAGTTTATCAAAACTAGCCAACTGATTCTGATAGTATATACCATGTCCCCCACACAAATTCCACTATCTCTCCAAAGAAGGGAGGGGGACAACTTTTCATCTCTTATAGGAGACCAAGATTAGCCATTATAATTGTATATCATTCCGTTCCATTCTTGTTTGTTGTTGTTTCTATTTACATATTGTTTTCCTAGTTCTACTTATATCATTTTGTGTGAGGGTGTTGGTCTTGAATGACTCCTAAAGAAACTTCCAATACTTGAGCTATGCTTCTCTGAATTTTTCATATTCATTCATTTTTTTCTTTTTAAAAGATTTTTTTGATAATAATATCTATTCCTTGCAGCACCATAGTCTTTCCAAGTATCCCTCTTTCTTCCTCTCCCAAAAAGCCATGCCATATGACAAATATTTTTTTAGAGAGAAAAAAATCATTAAAACAAATCAATATATTGAAAAAGTTCAAACACACATGCAACATGCAACGTGGACCTCCCATCTCCATGAAGGAGTAAGTTGGGAGTGTCTTCTTACATCTCTTCACTTGAGTCCTATTTTATCCTTATAATTTTGCTATATTTGCTTTTGTTTTCTTTGGTGGGATATTTAGTTGTTCTTTCCATTTACATTATTGTAGTCACTGTATGTATTGTTTTCTTGGCTGTGCTTATTTCACTTTGCATTCATTCATAGATTTTTCCATGCTTCATCATATATACAATTTCCTTTAAAATTTCAATTGATATTTTCTGTTTCTTACATCACCATGGTACCTCATTTATCTCTCCTCCTCCCTCTCCCCAGAAGCCAACTCATATGACAAATAGCATCATTTAAAGAGGGAAAAAAAAAGCCAGGACAACTAATGGATAAATTGAGAAAGTCTGAAAAAATGTGCAATGTGTAACACTTGTGGACCTCCCACGTGGCTCTGCAAAGGGGTAGGTTGGAGATGTCTTCTCATATCTCTTCATTTGGGTCACACTTGATCTTTATAATTTTGCCACATTTATTTTTAACTTTTTTGGTATGTTATTGTTCTTTCCATTTAAATTATCGTAATTACTGTATGTTGTTTTCTTGGCCCTGCTTACTTCAAATTGAATCAGCTCACATGTAGATTGTTCCACGGTTCTCCATATTTATCATACACATCATTTCTTATAGAACAGTAGTATTTTATTATATTAATATACCATACTTTGTTTAGCCATACCCCAATTGATAGGCATCTAACTCTGTTTCCACTTCTTAGCAATCACAAAAAAAAAGCTGCTAAAATATTTTTGACCATATGGATACTTTCTTCTTATTGATGATTTCATTAACCCAGCAAAGGAACGGACAGTTTAGTCACTTTACTTGTATAATTCTGAATTGCTTTCCAAATTGACTGTTACCATTTTTTGATTATTTTTGCCAATTTGTAACCTCAGAGTTATCTTCATTTGTATTTCTCTTATTATTAATGATTTAGAGAATTTGTTTTCATGTAGTTGTGAATATTTTGTAAGGTTTTTTGAGAACTGTTTGTTCATCTTCTTTGATCATATATCTACTAGGGATTGGCTACTGATGTTCCATATATTTACTAATTATCTACATATCTTGAATACCAAAGAAAATTTGATAAAAACATCTGTTTTCCTATTTGATCACTTCACTTCTTATTCTAGATGCTTTGATTCTGCCTATGCATAAGCTTTTCAAGTTCCAAGCAATTAGAGTTATGCATTTTTACATTTTGTTTCTGCCTCTATCTTTTTTGGGGGGAATAAGAATATATTGCCTATCTATATCCTTGAGAAGCATATTATCTATTTCTCTTCTTTTTTATATTCATTAATGTTTAGTTTGCGTATCCATTTAGAATGTATTGTGGGATATTCTTTAAGATGTTAGTCTAAGTCTAATTTCTGCTAGACTATTTTCCAGTCTTCCCAACAGTTTTTTTAATCCAATTGGGAGTTTTCCCTGGAAAATTTGTTTTCTACTTTATCAAACACTGGACTATTGGTGTTTCTGAATCTCCCTTTTCTAGTCTGTTTCACTGATTTACCTCCTCTACAACCAATGCCAGAAAGTTTTAATGACTGCTGCTTTTTTATTACTTGACATCTGGAAGTGCTATTTCCTCTTTGTCCCTTTTTGTTGTTCAGTCACATCCAACTCTTCATGACCCCAAATGGGAATACCTTGGTAAAGATACTGAAGTGCTCTGCCATTTCATTTTACAGCTCATTTTACAAATACGGAAACTAAGACAAATAGGGTTAAGAGACTTGTTGTAATGTTAAGGGAATCTGAAGATCTTCCCTGCCCCTTAATAGGCACATGTGACTCAGGTGGAGGAGCAGGAAGAGAGAGTGAGGTGGAGCTAAGAGAGTGAGGAGGCAGAGAGAGGCAGAGCAGCTAGCTTGGGTGAGAGAGGGGCCTTTTGCCTAAGGGTGCTTGTTTGTGGGGAGGCCTGATAGAAGGAAGACTTAGGGATAGTCATGCTCCCTGTAATGGTAATGTGTACCAACAATTATCATGGTGCATTTGGCTTTCTGGTACATGAATAAATATTTTGGTTTTGTCTTCAAAGAAGCAAGTCTGTTATGTCTTGTGAACCAACCCTGGAAATACACCTGCATATTCATGGCAGCTGCTGTGGTTATCACATTGGTGATATATGTGCCTAAGGTCACACAGCTAGTAAATGTCTGAGACCGGATTTAAACTCAAGAAGATGAGTCTTCCTGATTTTCCAGACTGAGCACTCTTTCCACTGTGCCATCTAGCTGCCCTTATTGTCCTTAATTCTTTTCATAATTTCTCTTCATTTTCTAGATCTTTTGTTTTTCCAAATGTATTTTGTTATTTCATCAAGTCTTGTAAATTATCCCATTGAAAATTTGATGAAGTATAGCATCAAAAATATAAATTTATCCTGGAAATACTGTCATTTTTATTACATTGGCATGGTCTAGTGTTGAGTATCGAATTTTCCTCCAACTATTTTAATTTTTCTTTATTTCCTTATGGAACACATTTTACTTGAACCTATAAGGTCTTTTTTATGCTTTGGGAGACCAATACCCAAATATTTTTATTAATTTTGTAGTTATTTGGAAAGGGATTTCCCTTCCTATTATTGCTTCTTGTGTTGTTATATAGAAATGCTGTTGATTTTTGAAAATGTATTTTGTAGCTTTGCTGTAACTTTGCGTAAGCCTACTGATTCCCTAGGAGTTTCTCAGTAAACCACTATATTGTCAGCAGGCAGGGATAGTTTTATGTCTTCCTTACTTATCTTTATTCCTTAATTCCTTTCCTTGACTTACTACTGTTGCTAGCATTTCCTGACCTATATTAAATAATAGTAGGTAGAATGAACATTCTTTTTTCACCCCTGTATATACTGGAAAAAGTTCTAGGGTAATTGCAATACTTGTGAAGTTTGGTTTTTTTAGTTTAGATGTTTGCTTTCTTTGACATTAAAAAAGGTCATGTCTAAACTTCATAGGGATTTTAGCATAAAAGAGTATTGTATTTTGTCAAAGGATTTTTCTGCATCTACTGAAATGATCATGTGATTTTAGATGTTTTGGTTTTTAATATGATTAATTATGTTCATTGTTTTCCTCATGTTGGACCATCTTTGAATCCCTGGTATAAGTCCCACATGGTCTTAATGAGAGATTTCTTTAATAAATCATGATAGTCTGCTTGACAGGATTTTGTTAAAATTTTGGAACTGATAATCATTAATGATATCGGCCTATAGTTTTGGTTTGGTTTTTTTGGCCTACAGATTTTGTTCTGTGTTTTATATTTTCCTGGTTTAGGTATTGATGCTATATTTGTCTCATAAGAGATCCTGGTAGGGTAGTTCTTTCTTAATATTTGAGAATAATATATGAAGTATGGGTACTAAACTTTAAAAGTTTGATAGAATTCTCATCAGACCTAGAGATTTTTCTTTAGTAGTTCCTTTATAGCTGAATCTATTTCCTTCTCTGAGATGTGGGTTAGTTAAAATCTCTATGTGGTCTTATTTTGTATTTTTGAAGGTATCTCTCTATTTCTTGTCTTCTCAGTTTTATTAGCATGTAACTATGCAAAATATATTCTGATTGTTGTTCTGAGAGACCAATTTTCCTTAGCTTATCTCCATGTATCCTGTTGTTGAGATCACTATGCTTTGCCTACAAAGTGAGCATATTTTCTTTTGCCATTTTTTCTTCTCTTCTTCTATATAATCCTTCCCTTTTGTCCATTTGTGTTACTATTATTCTGTCTTTTGCTTCATTGCATATTGCAGTTTTTTCTATTCTGTTTATTATTTTGGCTGTTGCAGGTCATAAATTCTGCTCTTATAATTCTAATTTCTCTTTTGAACCACTCAGAAACAATGCATTATGGTTCCCCATTCTTCTAAAATTCCATAGAATACTCTGTTTAATCAAGTACTGTCTCCTTTTGCTTTGTTTTACAGTATTTATTCATAGATGCCAGGACTTACTAGCTCTAGACATCATATTTCCTTTTGTTAATGTTTTTCTTCTTTTCCTATTGATTTATGTTTATATTCAAGGTCTTTGGGTTTTCTTCTTGAAATCTTCACTAATTTCAGTCTCCCTCTTCCTCTTCCCCCTCTTAATTTTCCTATTATTCTCTTTCTGACTCCTTCCCTTCATTGTGTTTTCTTTAGGTGCTAGATCTCAAAGCCTTCAGTCTCCTCCCATGCTGGAAAATTTATGATTACTACCCTAGATCTCTGCCCCAACTGACTTTCTGAGTGATCAAAATTAGACCCAATTGGATTCCATTATTTTTCATTCAAGCTTAGTGGCATTCTATATGCTTCCCCTACCTCATCCAATACACACAGTGTTCTGCCCCATTCCTTCTCTTCTTTAATTCTTTGGCCTGATGCTAGAAATTTGGCATGTTACAACACTGGTGCTAGAGTGCTGTGGCCCCCAGTGGACTTTTGATCCTCACAGGTTGTGGTCACATGGTTATCTATCATAGCCAGGGTAAATTTCCACAGACTGGCATGGGGTTTTCCATAGTACAAAAAAGAGAGAAGGGAAACTAGAATGTTGATATGGGTTTTGTTGGAAGTCTGTGTCATGCCTTTAGGTCTTCTGGTGAAGCATTGTTATAGGTAGTATGGAGAATGAGAGAGGTGTACTGAGTGAGTTCAGGATCAGTGAACATCAGTTCACTAGATTTGGGTTTTGGTTTTTTTTTTTTTTTTTTACCTTCTTTTGAATTCTTTGTGTCTTTAACCATGGAGTCAGCTTAAGTTGTTTTATCTTGGGTGCATAATATATTTTTTGAAGGTTTGAAAGGTCATGGGTATCAGAAAAAATACTTAATCTTCCATCTTATTGCTCATGTCACTTGGTTGTCTCATTATTTCTCATGCAGTAATTACATTACAGTTACGTATAATTTTTTTTTTTAGCAATTCTCTAATTAATGCAATAGTATGTTTTTAACAGGAGCTCTATATGTGAAAGCATGGTAATAAAAACATCTTTAAAATAATTTGACATAATTAAGAAACTGATAAAATGAGTATAGAAAATATTAATGAAAAGAATTCTTACCATTAATTTTCAAGGTAAATATATTTCCATATTTTTTCTGATAATCTTGGAGGCTTTTCAAAGGGTTTTTTAACATTTGAAAGGTCACTCCAAAATAAGGAATCAACCCATTTACCAATGGAGGTTCCCCAGGTCTCCTAAGTAAACAATAAGAAAAACAAAGGACATCAAATTAATCACATATCAACCTATGTGGCAGGCATGTCTAGAAACTGACATATGAGCTGGACAATTTCAGAGGCTCCTTCTAATTATACAATTCAACAATATGCACTACCCTCTTCATACCATCATGATAGGCTATGAGTCAAACAATATGGTTGGAGTTAAATGATTTGAACTTGACTCCTCTCCTCAAGACTTAGAACCTGTATAACCTCAGACAACTCACTTAATTTCTCTGAACTTTGATTTTCTTATTTGTGAGAGGTGTTTGGACTAAATGACATCAAAGCATCCTTCCAGATCTAAATATATGTTTTCACAATCATATATTTAAACATCTAAAGTGAATACTTTGAGTTTAGAAAACTCACTGTATCTAATTTTAATATGGCATTCCTAGGTGGCATAGTGGATAGAATGCTGGGCCTGGAGTCAAGAAGACTTGAGTTCAAATATGCCTTCAGACACTTAAAATTAACTTAATTCTTCAAATAACTTTGCTCCGAAAGTTGTTTAACCTGTGTCTCAGTTTGCTCAACTGTAAAGTGGGAATGACATCACCTGCCTTAAAGGGTTATTTTGAGGATCAAATGAGACAATATTTGAAAAACACTTGACACAGTGCCTAGCACACAGCAGGTGCTTAATGAATGCTTATTTCCTTCATTTTTTCCTTCCCTTTCCTCTTCCCATCCTTTTACCCTTCTCTCTCTCCTTTCTTCCTTCTCCCTTCTTTCCCTTCTTCCTTTTCTCTTCCCTTCCCTTCTTCTATACTTCTTTTCCTTTCTTTCTTCCTTCTGTTCTTTTCCTTCATTCCACCCATCTTTCCTTTCTTTTTTCCTTTTCTCCCTCCCTTCCCAGTAATTCCCAAACATTCCCAATTGAGTCAAAAACTCATTTATTAGAAATTGTATAAAACAAGTATCTAGAAAATACACTGTGCTTTTAAAACCAGTTTATAGTTTTACTAGTAAAGATATTGCCTATGTCTAATAACATTAATTCTGTTATAAGTAAGCCTCATCTAACCAATATTTTGTTGGTGTAATACAAATATTTAAAATATGACTCCAGGTAACCTTTCAAACCTGTTACTTAACTGATTTTTATGACCTAAACAAACAGAAATTAAACTGGTTGTCTCAGTTTATTAAAAAAAGTTTGTTGTTCTAACCTTATATAGACCAAGACCACTGACTGATTGACTTGATTTTTCTTTTCTTGACCAGTTGCTATGATATTATTAATTCAGACCAATAACCTTACTTACACATATGGCACCTAGAGGATGGATTTAACTATCCCTAATGTGCATAATTATTTGTTTCATAGTGAAAGGTAAATGTCAATTTCACTCATATTTTAAAGATTGACTTTGGGGATAATAAACAATGGGACTTAACATCCCTTTATTTATTAACCAGGCTAGTATCCTTCCAAATGTAAATAGACATTAATGATGATCAAAAGAAAAGTAACTTGATATTAATGTCACTATGGATGTCATTTAATCTAATAACTCCTTCACTTGGCATGTGAGCAGAAGTGAAATGACTTTTCTACTGTCATGTTTATAGTAAGTAGCCAAGCAGGGATTTGAATCCATAGCCTCTTAATTTGAAAACCAATGTTCTTTCTCTTCTTTTCTTTTCTGTATGCCTTCTCTGCACTACACTGGAAGATGGCAATAGAAAATTATGACCAAGGTTTTGAGTCCAAGCTATTTTATGCATACGACTGTTAAACGAATTGTTTAATGAAAGAATGCAAGATGTAGAAAGGGCCTTCAAGGAAATTTAACATGTTTCCCATACTACATATGAGAAGACTGATTGGTTAGGATTATTAAGGGCTTGCCCCAGGTCACTCAGGCAGTGACAGAGCCAAAAATGAACCCACATCTAACTCTCTTCAGTTCAGTAGTTTATGACACCACATTTTACTTCCTTTACTGTCACTTCAATCAATCTACTTGTAAATAGCATCAAAAAGACTGTCTTAATGAATTGACTAAGCAGTTCAGTGGGAATGGTCAAAGTCATTCTGTGGAGATAAAGCCACAGATATCTTGCAGGGCTTCCATTCTCTGACGCCTAATATTTTGCCTATCAAAAGAAATCAGCCTGTTAACAAAATGGAATTGACTAGATCAGAGGAGGAAAGAAAAAAACCTCATCCTGGGTTTAAAGGTTGTTAAAGCAAGGCTGCTTATGCCACTAAAAATAAGAACAATTCAACTTGTAAAATACCTGCTGTTTTCACTCATATATGTCCTCACAGATGCTTTACAAAAAGTTTTCTCTAGCCATGAAAACATGTTCAGTATAAAATAAAAGTTTTGATAGAGCTGAATTTTAAATTTGACTAAAAAGTCTATAAATCTACATTTTCAATCTTGAAAAGATTCAAAGGGAATAAAAACGTTTCTTCCCTTCAACCCCCTGCCCCACTATTCAAAGCCTCAAGTTACAATTTCTTCCTAGTACTGTCATTTGGCTGACTAAATCCGATTTAAATACACAAACACAAAGCAAGTCTGGTCTGGAATGGATTAGAACAAATATTCATGAAGAACTCTTATGCTCTAGCCCATCTGTGAAGGTGACTTATACTACATGCAGAACAACCCATTTTGATTAATCACAAGATATTTACTAGCTCAGATCTAATCAAAGATCAAGGGATCACAAGCTTTACTACTATCATACACAGCATGGAAATTTATGTAGCTAGATTAACCCCATCAGAGACTGGTGCTCTCTATGTCCCATCATAGTAAAATACAACTTAAAAAAAAGATAACTATCAGGTTTTTATCCAGCCCTCTCTTTAAAAAAAAGAATCATATAATGTGTTGGCATGATTAAAATGCAGGAACAAAACGTCACTTTATTGTCTTTTTCAAAAATTTAATATATTTTCTGCTTTAATTGGAAACATCATTTTATGATTTAAATTGCACCTTCGCTATTCTTCAGAATTTTTTTTATGGTTGCTAACAATGTCATACTAAAAATGACAGCTTAGATTTATACCGTACTAAGAGAAGTTTAAGTATTTTAACTGAAGCAGTCAAGATTGCTAGTAATGACAGAGCTAGGACTCAAGTCCAAGACTCTGAACTTCAACTTTTTTCAACTATACTACAGACTTCCCCAAAAGGAAAAGAAAAACAAGAAAGGAAATATGTAGAAATATAGATTTATTCATTGTATCCTTTCCTTTCACCTTCCCATCTTTCTAATTTTCTCAAATAAAACTATTTGTTATTATTTGCAAACTTGCTTGTTCTAATAATATTATGACACAAGATGGAGAACTTTCTAACATTAAATCTACATGTAAAATAAAAGGAACCAAGAGGATATTATATTCAAAATTATAGGAAAGAATCCCTAATTCAGAAACTACATTTGTTCATGTCAAACCTTCAATTTTATCTTTTCAAAGTATCAAAGTGATCTGGGTGGTTTACCAAATTTCTCTTCAAAATATTAGGTCTCTACATTGGCTTGCCTTTACTTCCTGAGTTGAACATGCCATTGTGACAAATATTTAAATAGGCTTTTTTGTCATATTCTAATTTAATGCATCTTATCTCACCCTCCACGCTCTGTCATTCGGTCAAAAGCTGTATTCCTCACAGGGTTTCCGCAGGGGGAAGAAAGGATGCAGCTCAGAGATTCAGAGGAAAATTAACTTAATACTTCAAGTCCAGAGGATCACATCAGAGAGCCATTTTACTATCACAAAGACGGGAGGGTCATCGTTTGTTTCAGACGTGTTTAGTTAAGATGCAATAAGCTTAACACTATTAAACACCATGTCATAGCCATGCATGTTGCAGTAAAAATATAACAGTAGTTCATTTTACAACCCACAGAAGAATGATAACAGAAATCTGGCTTCATTTCTATTTTTCATTTCTTTTAAGAGGATAGAAGTGACCATGATGACTCATAGAAGCCCACCTGGCCCATAGTATATAGTGAATATGGGACAATATATATGCATATATAGGTATACATGTATAGTGAATGTGTATATATGTGTGTGTATGTGTGTACATACACATATACATACATACATACATACATATGTGTGTCCCAAAAGAAAATACTTATGCAGTTTAATGCACCTGACTCCAACCTCCTAAACACTTCTTTTCACTATCAAAAAGATGATAGGCACACATTCCAGTGTCTGCATGAACAAGCAATTATATCTAATTTTTTATAGCTACTTATAAAAACCATGAGTGGTAGAAGCCCAGGTTTTATTTTGTCAGCATTGTCCCACTGCTGACAATTTATTTACCTCCAAGTTTCCAATGCACATGCTATGGGCTTGTGAAAGGTATCATTTAAAGTACAAATTGATATAGGAGCAAATATCTGAGAAGAAGCAAAATATACAAAATGTCTGAATAATATAGAAATAACTCTTTAGATATTTCCTTCCCTTAAGTTTAGAAAGTAAAACACTGAATGATGCAGATTAGGAAATTATTATTTCAGAAACACAGCTGAGAAAACATAGTCAAAAGGATTTGGGTTCAAATTTTAGAACCCCTACTAGGGAATAATTTTATTTCAATAGAATCATTCAGATATACACACTAACACTACTTCAATCAGTCTTGTAGATCAATAAAATATATTTATTACCCCCACAGTACTTTTAGAAATCATCTTTTTCTCCACCAAAGATACATACTTGCTTAAAATTAATAAAAGTAATATTCTTTACTAGTAGTCCATCACAAATTTATCCTAATCACAAGTTGGACTTTAAAATAACTCACATTTTAGGATAATACATATTTAGAGAGGTTGTTTTAACTTCTTAAAGAATAAAGTGGCGGAGTCAAGATGGCAGTGTAGAAGCAGGAAAATTCTGTGGCTCTCCCCATAACCACCTCAAATATCTATAAAATATGACTCTAAACAAATTTTAGAGCTCCAGAACCCACAAAGTAACAGAGAAACAAAGCTCCCACTGAAGGCAGTCTGGCAGGTGGACAGGAAGGGCTCATTGAAGCACACTGGAAGCCAGGCCCAGTCCAGCATGAAACCATGGTTTTAGTCCCAGGGTGGCCCAACCAGCCCAGCTGGAGCATTCAGGAGAGTGGATCACAGGGAGCTCTGGCAGTTTCCAGAATTATCAACCCATAAATGCCAAAGACAAAGTTAAAGGTCAGTGGAACTCGGCTGAATTTGGGGTGGATGGAGGAGTGGGTCCGGCCCTCTGCCTCCAGAGCCAAAAGAGGCAGAAGTGGTGGCTGTGCAGCCATCTCCACATGGTTTTTTCAGAGCTCCCAGCCTGCAGATTGCAGGGGAGCCAAGCAACCATTCAGAGGCTAAGTACTCTTGCCTTAACATGCCTGGATTAGGATTGTGGTCTTGGGTGGTGGTCCTGAGGTGGTCCTGAGGCATGTGACCAGTGAGCCAAAGCTGATGGCTCTGGAAGCTGCGAAAACCCCAGCAACTTGGAACAAAGCTCTCTCTGGAAGCAGAGTTCTACTGTGGCAAAGAACTCAAGTTAATTGACTGGCAACATGAGCAGGCAAAGGAAACAAAGAAAGCACAACAATCCAACTTTAGATTCCTTTTATGGGGACAAAAAGGATCAAAGCATGGAACAGGAGGAAGACAACACAGTTTGAACACCTGCACCAAAAGCTTCCAAAAAAAAATACAAACTGCTTACAGGCCATAGAGGAGCTTAAGAAGGATTTTGAAAACCAAATAAGAGAAGTGGAGGAAAAATTGGGAAGAGAACTGAGAATGATGCAAGAAAGTCATGAAAAGAGAGTCAACAAAGTGACTGAAGAAAATAACACCTTAAAAAATAGACTAACTTAAATGGCAAAAGAGGACCAA
>CM053587.1:150471511-150485159 GCA_028646515.1 Pseudochirops corinnae | reverse complement strand
AGGCAGTCAAACCCTGGTTTAAAGCTGTCTGTTCTGGGAATACTTGTAACACTTAGTAATCAATTACTAAATTTTTGCCAACTGAACTTCTTTTTAATATCCCACTATGAGGCAGAAGCCCTTGTAACACTGAGTCATAGTTCCATGACAAAAGTCCTCTCCCTTGAAACACTTCACTGCATATCATTTGTAGCAGGTGCCTACTGGGTCATTCACCTCCTTTGTACACAATAAATCACAAGTTGCTTAGCACCATAAGCTTCATGTAGAAAACCTGAACATTCTGCTTAATATTTAAGGCCAGAATTGGACAAACAGTAATCTCTTTCCAGGATGAACATTAATCCAGATCTGTCTAAAAAATTATATAATTCATTACCATAAGTAATCTCTATTGTGACCTGTGCTTGACCTTCATTTTCCCCCATCTTATAATCTTACAAATCCACTGGTGTTGTGTGATTGGCATCTGGTGACAACACAGTATTTACCATACAGAGAGCAAATGAAAAATTTCCAAATGGAAATATAACTTTTCAGGGTTCCAGTAGTATGACTGATGAATGATTTTTGATAATTTTCACCAAATAAGAAAAGAAGGCCTTTTACTTTGCAGATCATAAAGACAGCTTTTTTCCCCTTGAAGGAAAGTTGGCTCCATTAGGAAATCAACTGAATTAAAAGGCTGATTTAATTTCATGGTAGATAAGGTAGTCACTCCTTATGTACTTAGAAATATAATAACAAAGCATTACATGTAACGGTACAAAGCAAACAACACTGAGTATCATTTCCAAAGGTCAAAGAATGATAGAAGCAATAGATAGTATGAATACAACCCAGCTCACATGCCCCCTCTTCCATGAAGGATACCTTGGTCCTCCTATTAGAAATTATCTTTCCTTCTTTCTCAGGCCTCACATGAAGTACCTTGTAGTTCACCTGCCACATTCTATCTTCCCCTTCCCCTCTTATTCAACAAATACCTACCATGTGGAAGACACTCTTGGGGAGAGGAGAATCAACTGTATACGATCCTTTGCATAATTTCATAGGATCATAAACTTAGAGCTAAAAGGAACTCTGAGACCACCCAGACCAACCCCTTCATTGCATGCCAATCAAATTGAAACCAAAGGTTACTCAAGTGGTAAGTAGTAGAGGTAAGATTTGAATTGCTGTCCTCTGACTTTAAATCCATTGATTTTTCCCATTATACCATGCAGGTCATAAGAAATGGCATTTATAGATACTGGAATAGGAGAGAAGATGATAGGAAATATGGTTGGAAAAAGAGCATTGTGCATATTTAGGACTGGAAAGGACCTTAGAGATCCCCCCTTCACTCCATTTCACAGATGAAGAAAGAGAGGACTATTGATGTTAAGTGATTTGTCAAGGTCACACAGGTAGCAAAAGGAAAGGCAAGGATTTAAATCTACATCCTTTGACTCCAAAAGCCAGCAATCTTTCCACTATACTATGTAGTCTGTTATAGGTATCTTTTTTAGTTAGGCCTTTTGTTCCTATCACATTGTCTCCCTTCTTCCCAGCCATGAATCTTCCTTCATGTTAGAGAAATAGTTAAGCAAAATCAATTTAAAAATGACCATTACGACACCATTCATAACATTCTGCTCCCACAGTCCCCCATTTGTCTGCCAAGAAAAAGGAAGTACGTTTCAACATCTATTCTTTGGGAACAATACTGTTCTTCAATATTAATCTGAATACAGCTACCATTAATGTAGTTATTATTTTCATTACTGAAAGCATGTTGTATATTATTTTCCAGGTGCTACTGAATTTACTAGATATCAATCCATATATGTCTTCTCATGTTTTTTTTTCTGAATTACTCTTACTCAAAGGATGTCTTTTTTCATTTATTTTCAGTTTTCAACATGTACTTTTATAAGATTTTGAGTTCTAAATTTTCCCTCTTCCTTCCCTCTCCCCTCCCCAAGGTGGCATGCAATCTGATATGGGCTATATATGTACAATCATATTAAACATATTTCCACATTAGTCATGTTGTGAAAGAAGAATTGGAACAAAAGGGAAAATCACAAGAAAGAAAAAAAGGAGAAAACAGTATTCTGTGATCTGCATTCAGACTCCATAGTTCTTTCTCTGGACGTGAATAGCATTTTCCATCAACATATATGGATGACAAAAATGTAAATGAAAATCAAACTAAAAATTAGCCAATGACCAATCTTTGTCTTAAAGAACAGACAATATATATTTTCTTCAAACTAATAGGAGAGGGGGAGGTGGTATAACTTAGCTGAATAGGTGTCCCAAAGAGTTGGACATGACTGAAAATGACTGAACTGTTAAAAACTAGTAGATAATATTTCTATCAAAATAGGCATAAAGAAAATCTAATCAGAAAATTGTTTGCTTTTTCTTCCTTAATATAATAGACTAAGATTGGTTAGTTGGTTGTTGTCTTTCATTCTCTAAGAGGACCAAAATGATAACACTATGTTGGGGTTAAGGTATCCTGTGTCTGATTGCTCCTGATACAAGCTCAGAAGGCTCTACCACAGGTCAGGCACAAATAGCCCATATGAACATTTGGAGTGGAGATGTCTCTAAATTTGCACATATCACGTTTCTTTTGAGCTACTGTCATTCTGTTTCTCTTATAGTGTGCAATGGCTTTTTGGCAGTCCTTCACCAGTGTCTCCCATAACACAATCCATTCCAAAATTTTTCAGAGAGAATCTGAAAGTATCATTGCATTGCTTCTTCTGACCACTGACACCTGTGAGTGCTTGCCTTGCACGAGTTATCTGTAAAATAGTCTTTTAGGCAAATGTACATTTGGCATTCAAACAATGTGGCCAAGCCTTTGGAGTTGCACTCTCTTGCAGTAGAATCTGAATGCTTGGCAGTTTAGTTCAAAAATGGACCTCAGTGTCCAATACCTTATCTTGTCAGGTGATCTTCAGAATCTTCCTAAAGTAATTCAAATGGAAAGCAACAGTTTCCTGGCATGGTACTTGTGTACTGTCTAGGCTTCATAGGCATACAACAATGAGATCAGCACAATGGCTCTGTAGACCTTCAGTTTAGCAAGCATTTAATAGCTTTTCTCTCCTATACTTTCTTTCAGAGCCTCCTGCACACTGAGCTAGCCCTGGCAATGTGTGCATCAACCTCATCATCTATGTGGACATCCCTGGAAAGCATACTGCCAAGGTAGGTGAACTTATCCACAGCATTCAATATTCTCCATTTGCTGCAGATGATGGTTCCATGAATGGATTGTGTGCTAATGGCTGGTGGAAAAACTTGTGTTTTCTTGGTGTCATTAGGCCAAAATAAACACACGCATAAGACAATTGATTCATACTTTGTTACACTTCAGTCTTAGAAGCTGCACTGAGTGCACAATCATCTACAAACAAAAAAAATGCACCAACTTTCCCATCATTTTAGTCGTGGCTCGTAGCCTTTTCAAGTTAAATAATTTGCTGCCAGTGTGTTAGCTGACCTTGATGTCATTTTCATCCTCATTAAAGGCATCTGACAACACTGCTGAAAACATCATGCTAAAAAGCATGGGAGTAAGCACACTTCCCTGTTTCACTCCACTGGTGACTTAAGAAAGCATGAGAGCATCGTCCATTATCCAGAACCCATGCAAGCATACTATCATGAAACTGATGTACAATACTGATGAACTTCTCTGGGCAATCCAATTTTGCAATCATTTTCCATAAGCTCTCATGACTGTCAGCATCAAAAGCCTTGGCTAGATCAATGAGTGTTGTATGCAGACTTCTGTTCTGCTCCTAGCATTTCTTCTTGAGTTGTTGGGCAGCAAACACCAAATCAACCATTCTTTGACTCTCTCTGAAGCAACATTGGCTCTTTGGTAGATGACCATCTTCCAGGTGAAGAATCAGCCTATTAAAGAGGATTCTGGCAAGAATCTTGCTGGTAATGACTAAGAAAGAGATTCTTTTGTGATTGTCATAGGACAATCTATTTCCTTTAACTATATAGAGATGGATAATGGAGGCATCCTTGAACTCCTGAGGGATAACCTCCTCTTGCCATATAACCCAGGGAATTTCAGTCAGCTTTTGTATGAGCAGTGAACCCCTTGACTTATAAATCTCAACAGGAAAAGAATCAGCACCAAGTGCTTTGCCACATCAGGGGAGCCAAATGTCATTCAAAAATCCCTTCTTCAGTTGGAAGTTTGACTGGAGAGGGATTGACTTCAACCTGAGATATGAAATGATTACAGTATTGATTTATGATGGTTTGTTAAGAAGATGATGAAAGTGTTCAGTCCATCTCTCCAGGACGACTGATTACTAATCACTGTGGCACCATTAGTACTGAGTAGTTGAGGAGCAACTTTGACCCATAAATAGCTTTAGGGCATCATAAAAGTGCTCTGAATTGTTATTATCAGCATAAAACTGAATTTCATCTGCCTTCTTACTGAGCCAAGACACTTGCATTTTTCTAAGCTTTGCTTGCACTTTACTTTTGAGGGAGTTAAATGCTGCCTTCTTAGAGATGGATGAACCAAACTGGTAGTAAACTATATGGAGTTCTCATTTTTTCATTTAGCAGCTTCTGAATTTCCCTATCATTTCTGTCAAACTCATCTTGATACTTGTGAATGTTCTAATCCAGATAAGTAAATGCAATGTTGTACACCAGATCTCTGAAAGTTATCCTCTCCTTTTCTGCTCCATTGTTGCCAATCACTTATTGGTTCAGCTTTTCCTCCAAGGTAGCAATGAACTGTCCCCACTCAGAGAAGCTCTTTAATTTGCTGACATTAAGTCTTCTGGTAGTCATCTTACCTTGGGACCCACTGCTTTTATCGAATGCTAATATTCAACTTGGAAAGGATGTATATGACCAGTTCAGCATTCTGCAGCACACATAACCTTCATCACTCTCACATTTTGTCTGTCTCTTCTCCTTATGATGAGATGGTCTATTAAATACCAATGTTTGCTGCAAGGGTGTATCTACAAAGTTTTATTGCATTCAGATAAACAGAAGACAGTGTAGGTGGTGAGAAGGTCATGAGATGCACAAGTCTTCAGTAGTAAGTAACCATTGCTGTTGCTGTTTCCTCCCAAAGATTTCCTGCCATGTCTGACATGTCAGGTTATCCCCCATGCACAGTAATCTGTGCCTACTGTGGCATTAAAGTCATACAAATTATAAACTTATCTTCTTTTGGCATATTGATGATAAGGGTCTCCAGGATTTTTTCTTTGACCTCATTGGGGTTTGTCATGGCAGGGGCATACAACTGATGATAATGTTGTGGTGCTTTCCTGAAAGTGTGGCAATGACATTGTCATGAGCTTGTCATTCATTCTTTTTGGTAGGTGTACAAACTTGTTGACTAGATTGGTTTTGATTGCAAAACTCACTTCATGACACTCTCTATCACTGTGGCCACTCCAGAAAAAAAAATGTATTTTCCAACTTTAACCTCAGTAAGCTGACCTTCATTTTCTAGTCTTGTATCACTCAGGGTTGCTGTTTGAATGTGATATCTGCTAACTTTTCTATTTTATTTTATGCTTTTTTGGAGGGGGGAAGGCAGGGCAATTGGGATTAAGTGACTTGTCCAAGGTCACACAGCTAGTAAGTGTTACGTGTCTGAGGCCGGATTTGAACTCAGGTCCTCCTGACTTCAGGGCTGGTGCTCTACTCACTGCCCCACCTAGCCACCTCCTACTAACTTTTCTCACAAGAGCTACTCTTCTTTTAAATCTATTGGATTTTGTGTCGTCCACAAGTATGAGCACATTCCATGTGCTGATGGTCAATGGAATCATCTTTGCACAAGTTTTTGAATGTGTGTGTGTGCATGTGCATGTGTGTGTACGTGTGTATGTGTTTCAACCACATGGTAGGATCCCCACCTGCCATGGTATGCAGGCTAGGGTTAGGTGGTGAAGCAGCCAATTTTTAGGGCACCTTTTCTAGCCCCTTCTTCATGCCAAGAGGTAAATAGTGTGTCCTTCAAAAAGGCTGCTCAGATACTTAGGAGGATGCTGAATTCTACTACTGCTTCAGTCCAGTGAGAAGATGATCCTGTGGCTTGGGCTGCTTGTGTGTAGGATTATGACTACAGCTCCCAGTGTATCTGAAACTGATGCTCTGACACTTGCCTGTTACCATAGGACTTTGAGGTAAGTAAAAATTGTAAAATGATACAAGTGTTTTGACTCCCACATAAATTGAATTTGAGTGAGGCAGAGTTGCAGGAAGATGTTGGCTTCATTGTTTCTTGAGGAGTCAACTGAAATCCAGCGTCAAGAAAAAAATCAAAATGACTGGTGATGGCTTGGGATATGCAGCAGATGACCCTGGCATCTTGAATGTCTAACTAGGCTCTAAGTGCTCCACAGTGACTGCTTTGGCCACTTTCAGAGGTCATTGGAACAAATTGTTCTCATTGGATCAAATTGTGCTCATTGGAGCAAATTGTGCTCATTCCAACTGGAGAAGTCTTCACATGCTTGGATTAGAAATCCTCCCTCCGCCCCCCGCCCAACTCACACATGGGTTTGAGACTCCTCTGTTACCCTCAACCTAGTTTAACCCAACTGCCAAAAAGGTTTACTTGGATGTGGCTGCTGTGTATGCTACAGCTTCTTGGAGCCACAGGTGAGAGTTGGATGAAGGTGGACACCAAAAGCCATGAAATCGGATTGGCTGCCCTCACACAAAAGCTATTAGCTTTCCTGGGACTCATCCTACAGCCCACACATTTTGACAGAAAATCAAAGGATAACTGAGATAGTTAAATGATACAACAGAGTGCTCAGCCTGGGGTCAGGAGGACCTAAATTCAAATTCAGTTTTAGATATTTATTAGCTGTGTGACTATGGGCAAGTTACTTAACCTTTACCTACCTCAGTTTACTTATTTGTAAAATGGGAATAATAATAGAACCTACTTTTAGGGCTGTTTTGAGGACCAAATGAGATATTTGTAAAGTACTTCACAAACTTTGAATGTTAATTATTATTAATACAACCTTGGATCTATATAGAACCTTACCATCCCACAACCTATATCTTTGTCTTCTTTAATCAATCCTTATAAAACCCCAGGAATTAGCAGCTGGCAAATACTATGTAGCAGTATAGCTGTATATAGTACACTAATTTTTTAATATGTCAAAACTAAGGCACAGAAATATTAAGTAATTTGCCCAAGACACTCAGCAAGTCATTCACTACACAAACCAGAACCTAAACACACTAATTCCCCTCATTCTATCCATAATATTACTGATTCTCTGCATTGTCAAAGAGATTGCAGAGTGTGATTTTAATTTAAATCATTAGCATCAGCATCCATTAGACTTAAATTTAATCCCCTGCAATGTGTCTATAATTCAGTATCAACTTTCATTTCAATGCAGAGGAGTGATACCTTTCAAGCTCTGACATTTAGTGTACCTTTGATGAATCCTGATCTCTCTTCTAATGAATACAAAAGCATACCATCACCTTTCCTTGGAGGCAAGATCTCAAGAATTTGTGTTACTATCCTAGATGCAGATTTTTTTCTTAAATGAAGGTTATGTTGCTTTTCATTGACAGTTACAATAGTTGTATGGTCTAAAAAATGAATGGGAGACAGGCATCCTGAATTTGGTTTCTTAAACGAAATAGTCTTTTTGCAAGAATTCTTTCCTCTGTGTTCTGGGATCTAGACTACAAATAAGGTTAATAATAACTAGCACCTCCTAACATTAGGTTCTGTGAATAATTAATGGTTTATTTTTTTAAGTTTTAATATCTTCATAAGGAAGACAGTACTTACATGCGAAGCATTCATAAATATGTGCTGTGTGTGTGTGTGTGTGTGTGTGTGTGTGTGTGTGTGTTAAGGGACCAAAATAATTCAAGGCAGATCAGGGTGATGTAACAGATTTTGGATTTTTAGGGGTTGTGTTTTAGTTATATTTTCATGGTAATCTTTGTCTTCATAATGCCCAAACAACCAGCTTAACCATGAATTTCTTTTTCCATGGAGCTGACCAGTTGAGTTTGTATCACTTAGACATAGTTCCAGTGTATCTGCTGCAGCCTTTAGGCTGCATGTCCATGTTCTCTTTGTCCAGGGAGGAGAAAATTGATAGGAAGAAACAGGCTGTTCAGCATGAAAGCTAACTACTGATTTTTAAAGCTACAAGCCATTTTTGAATGCAAGCAGTAAACTCTCAATTATTCAGGAATCAGTGAGTCTGTGGTTTATCTTGGCCCTTTCCTTACTCTATGTATTTCAGCTGCCTCCCAGTCTTTGGTGATTTCATTGCTCACTACAACTTCCCCTGGATTGAGCAGTGGTTATGTGAAGAGGGGAAATCCCCAACCATCAAACTGTGTGTTAAGAAGCAAATGTCTGAAGTAGTGGGGTGGTGGTATTGAAAGGATTGGCCCAAATAAAGTTAAAAGAATGATCTGCAGATTCTCAAGTCCATCCTTTCCTTTCTTGACACTGCAGTGGGGACTGCTATCCTAAAATGTTATCTTGGGAGTAATGGGGGAAAAGGGAAATCTTAGTAATATTTCACTGAAATAACTTAAATGTTTTAAATATCATTATTTTTTTTCAGGCATAGTACAGCTGAAAGAACCCTGGATCTGAAATAAGAGGATATAGAATCAAATACTACCTCTGTGACTTGCAGAGTGGGTCACTTAAATTTTCTAAACCTCAGTTTTCCTGCTCTACAAATTTCAGGTTTACTAGGTGATCTCAAAGGTCACTTCTAGCTCTAAATCCTATGACCAAATGAAATAACTCATATAAAGTGCCGTGCAAACCTGAATGTAATGTGTAAATGTCAGCCATGATGATGATCACCAATGATGATAATCTTACAATTTAAACTCTCTAATTCTTTTTTTTTTTTTTTTTTGCTTTTTGGAGGGGGGAAAGCAGGGCAATTGGGGTTAAGTGACTTGCCCAAGGTCATACAGGTAGTAAGTGTTAAGTGTCTGAGCCTGGATTTGAACTCAGGTCCTCCTGACACCAGGGCCAGTGCTCCATTCACTGCACCACCTAGATGCCCCACAAACTCTCCAATTCTTAAACTCACATGTCATTAAGTTAATTTCAGGAACTTTCCTGGGACTATTCACTGGACTCTGGAAGTTGGATGATCAACAAAGAAAAAAAGGAAATATAGTCACCTCTCATATGGTAGTGATGCAGATAAGCCCAAACAGAAGATTGTTTTAAATTCATTGGGATTTGACTTTCAATGCAATAAATTATTTTATACCAAATGTATTTTCTTAATTAAGCACATACTAATGATTTATTGGTATATATTTTGTGCATCAGCTTACAGAAAGAGGAGACATCTAGGAAGCATGTTGGATGGATGGTGAAGGGAAGTCAGCTGAGAATGAAAAATGTGACCAGATAATTCACAAAGTGTGTTATCACCCACAGACAAATAATTTAAGGTTGTTGCTATTTCTTAAATTCATTCAGTAAATGAAACCAAGGGACACAAATGAATTTGCGTTATCTAAGATGTTAAGGTGATGATTTATTTTCATCGCTATGCTTTGATTTGGCTTGATGGAAGAGATATTAATTTCATTAAATTATAGTCTCTGGCATTTGATCAACCATTTGATTCAGAAATGTTTAATTATAAAAATTAGAACTCATTTAATTCTATGGACACTGAATGGCAACAGGAAACTACCAATAAAATGTTTTAGTAATGGAAATATGAAGATCAATGTCCATAGCACAAAACGAGTCAGTCAAATTATAAACTTACATTTCATCAACCCCAAACGAATGTACAAACAAATCTCCAGAGCCTAGAGGATATCACAAAAATAATCTAGTACCACTGAAGAGAGACTACTTATCAAAATCAAAACCCAAGAGATGACAACCCAAGGACAGAGAATGTGCAAAGCAGTTTAAAGTTGAATGACAAACCCTCTGATCATGAGCTACTAGAGAGCTTCTAAAGGCAATAACTTATGAGAATATCTTAACCTTGGACACATAATTTACACAGCTCAAGTTTATGGTATTTTTGCACATAGTGCATGCTGCTAATAATGGCAATACTATAATCTTGATTCCCATTGTTAATCAATGGGAAAAAAGGAAAAAAAAACACTTATGTGGCTTTTATTTTGGCACTTTCCTTACTCTCTATGCCTGCTGCCTCCTAGTCTTTGGTGATTTCATTGCTCACTATGACTTCCAATGGCTGAGCAGTGGCTATGTTAAGAGGTGAAATTCGCAACCATCAAGCTGTTTGTTAACAAGCAGATGTTTGGGAAAAAAGGAAGAAAATTCCTGTTCAATGTGAAAAATGTCAAATCACCTAAAAAATGAATTCCATAAATCAGAAAGAGAATGGAAATAAGGGAGAATGGATAATGTCTAAAATGTTGTGACTGGTTTTAGGACGCAAGACCAGACCTAAAAATACAGCTTAATGATATCTTTCTATACAGAGAATTATTCCAATAATCTTTTCCAGGTCTGGAATTCTATTAACCTCAGAAGGAGACAAGAAACAGTAAGGTATGGTGGGAACAAATAGGAAAAATAGATTGGAGGGGAGTGGAAGGGAATAGTGGAGAGAGGAAGGCTTATTAGGAGGCTGTTGCAGTAGTTCTGAAGAGTTGTAATGAAGATTGTCAGGGCAGTGAGAACAAAGGGGAGGGTTGACCAGTATAGAAATTGTGGGAGGAGAAATTGTGGCTTGTACTGGGCAAAAAAAAAAAAAAAAATGACATGAGTGAGAAGGGAGAAGAAAGAATGAACAATCCTGGAGTTATAAACATAGGAGACCAGTGAAGCATGGTGGCACCAATAACCAAGAAAATTCTGAATTTGCTGATTTTATGTAGTCAGATCTTTTTTTTTTTTCTTTTGTGGCTTTGGAACCTGTGCTAAGCGCAGAGACAGCAATCCTGGAAAGTAAATACAAAGGCGTTAGGATGGCCCTCCCATAGGGCAACTTCTGTTTGAAGCTAAGTAAGCCAAGAAGAAACAGCACTTTATAGGAAAGACATTTTTGTTGGAATAAAATAGTAAAGAGACTGCTCATGTTGTAAAGGGTTTGGGCATTTTTCCATTGTGATTCATAAACTATAATGTAATATACTTGTGCATATGTAGGAAAAACACCTTCAACAAGCCATATGCAAACTAATCTTTGGATGCAACTTTGATCAGTGTGTAGTTTAAGGGGTGGGAGGAATCACTTTCCCTAAAATTCAATTTAGGATCTTATGCAGTGCTGTAATTAAGGCATTTAGAAAAGCAAGAACCCTCGTGCATCTGCCCTGTGTACATATATCTTCTACTCTACCATCTCCACCTTCCATCCTGGGGAAACAGCAGGTAAAAGTGAGTGGAAAAGTAAAGCAAGTTGTTTGAAAGATATGAAGGAAGAAAGCTGAAGCAAGAGATTCTTTACAAAGGATTCAACACTAAATTCTGCTTGGGAGATGGAAAAAAAAAAAAGTCATATAGCTCCAGGTCCTATCACCTTAGGCAGAATGAGGTAGCTTGGTGGTTTTCAAAACAGAGTCCCAATGAATCCTCAGATTCTGTGGCCCATCCCCTAAGTTTTCTCTATGAAAATGTAGTGCAATTAAATGTGTGTCTGTCTTTTTGCCTAGAGACCCCACAAAACAGAACACCATCATGTAGGCATTTAAGAGAAGAAAAAAAACAAATGCCAAAGTTTGGATGTAGTCAAGAATATATAGTATAGAGTGGCAAGTGGAGTTTTGAATTGACAGTTTAAGCAAGGTTTGTCAATAGGATTGTTAAGAGACATTGGTTGGTAAAAGACACTAAAGTGTTTGTGAGAGACAAGAAACAGTAATGCACACAGAATCAGTTCAAAAAGGCTGAGGAAAAGCCATTAAACAGAGAAGTATCATGACTGAATATAGATTAATTCAACAGATTCCTTACAACTTAATAACTGCTTATGGGCAAAATATTGTGCGAGGAACTAACGAGACGAAAAGAAAATAGTCTGTAACCCCAAGGATATTACATTATACTGTAAGAATATAACATATACAAATAAGTATGACCTAACATAATTTGAGGAGGGACAGAGTATTAATGGGGGCAGGAAGGATCAGGGAGAGAACCTGATTTTTAACAGAATCTGAAGGGCAGCATTCTGTATGTTCTTCTGTGAACTTGCCAAAGTATCTTCCTTCTTTTATTCAAACTACATGAAATATCCCCTTCTTCAGATAAGTAGAAGAGAGTTGATACCATTCTTCTTGCATTTATTATCTATAGAAAGACATGGAGATAGAAGATAGAATGTTCTTTATGGGACACAACAGGTACATGAGGGGCAGTAATGTTCAATAAGATGGTAAAGAAAGTCTAAATTCAGATTGTGAAGAACTTTAAATAACAAACAAAAGTTTGTATTTCATTCTAGAGGCAAGACAAGAGGGAATCACTGGAGGCTCTTCAGTAGAGAAGTGACATGCTCAGACCTATACTTTGGGAAGATGACTTTAGCAGCTATGTGAAGGATGGACTGTGGCAGGGAGAGACTGGAGGGAAAGACAAAGGAGGTTATTGTAATATTCCAGGGGAAAGATAATAACTTCAAATGGGGTGGTTGCCACAAAGATGGAGAGTAGGGGGCACATGTAAAAGATATGATGGTACTAGGATCACTGAGATTTGTCAATAATGGAAAAGGTTGAAGGAAAAGGATGAAGCAAAGATACCCTAATGTTATGAAATATGTTCTCAGAAGTCTTAAGAAGCAGTAATTATAAGAACTCCAAGTAATTCTGGCTATGCTTATTCTCACAATGAAAATACTGAAAATTATCCATTATTCATGTCTTTATTTTATTACTGATGTCGATGTTAATCTATTGCATATTCAGTAATTCTAGTGCTTAATTCTAGGAGATTAAGAGATTTAGTATAGAGACATAAATTACTATGGGGAAAGGAGTTTTTCTTCCAATTTATTAAATAAATAATAATGAATTGGTAGGGGCTCTGAATAGAGTTGATTGAGAGATATGTTGAAATTTAATTATTTAATGAGGAAATATACAAACCTATGCATGGATTACCCCAGAGTTCTGGATAAGATTAAATATGAGAATAAATAAAGTAGCAGGCTGAGGAATGACTTACAAGTAAGGTTGGTAGGCCCCCAAATCCTTGGTTACATATACATTTTCTCATTTAATTCTTATGATGAGGTAAGGAGAGCTAATGAGTATCCCCCTTTATAGATGAGGAAAGTTAAAGAGACTTACTCAAAGTTACATGGTTAGTAACTGGAAGACCCAAGATTCAAACCAGTTCCCTTGACCCCAAATCTAGTTCCTTTGAACTGTATCATGCTACTTCAAACCATAATGAACTTTGCCATTTCAAGGAGTTCCAGTCTTCCTATGACATTTTAGTCTACCTCATGTTATGGGAAGCTTCTATATCTGAGTCCCTGCAGAGTCAAACCAAAGTAATAATTATAACAATAACATTTAATATCTTTGACACTTTTACATAACTTTTACTTTTGTCTTGCATTTTACTTTGCCTCTTTTGATCCTCACAACAATCATGTGAAATGGA
>CM053587.1:150429713-150471411 GCA_028646515.1 Pseudochirops corinnae | reverse complement strand
TATCTTACTATAAACTATACTATATATATATATACTATATATAGATGTATATTTTTCATATTATTCACATGCATGTATGTATATATCTGTATGTATGTATGTTTGTGTTCCAGACCCTTTGTAACTAATTAGCATAAAATCGGTCTCACCTGACCTTCTGCATATGGTTTCCACATAACAGTTTGAAACAGGAATATTCTTTATTTTTCCATAACCAAAATCAACAACACAGTATTTTGGTAGGTTTCTTAAATAATACTAGGCAATAAGTAAGCTCCCTTCAAATCAACAAGCATTTGCTTATTCAGATTTGCTAAATTCCTACCATGTGCAAGGCATGAGAATAAAGGTTTGGAATACAAAGATACCACTGGCATTACATGAGGAATTTATACTCAGGAAGAATGATGGGGCCCATACACAGATAACCATATAGAAGTTAGAAAGTGTGAAGAGGGTTGGAGAGATTAAAAGAGCTAGCGAGTTAGGGATTACTTTTATCTGGGAGGATCATGGAAGACTGCATGACAGAGGTAGCACTTTAACTGGTACTTGATAGAAGGGAAAGATTTCAAGACATGGAAATATGAAGTAAGTCTTATTTCATGACTGGAGAGTTAGTGTATGCAAATCCACAGAGGCAAATCCAAATAGGAGAACGGTTAGTAATCTGGTTTGGCTGAAATATACATTATGTGAAGAAAAATAGAGTAAAATAAATCTGAAATGATAGTTAAGAGCCATATGGTAAAAGACCTCAGAAGCCAGGCTCAACATGGTATTGAGCTGGAAAGGATATGCATCTATGACAAAGGAAAAGTATGTACCCTGGGGGCACAAGGTGCCTAGAGCTTGGGGCATAAATATTAGCAAACCCTAGCAACTGTACCAAAAGCTAGGAGGCAAGGGAATATTGAGAGTCAGGAAATTATCTACAATGCCAAATGGTAGGATGAGTACATGCATTTCATCTCTAATGACCTCTATTAGAATAGAAGCAAAGCCCTGGTTAAAGGTATCTAAAAATGCTTAATTCTTTAGATGGAGGAGGGAACAGTCCTCTTTCAACATAAAGTTGGAAGACTTAAAAAAGTTAAGAATAAAATCGTGTTAAATTTATTTTAATCCATTCACCTTAGAGATTTAATCGCCATTTCAATTACTGCAGGCTAAAGCAGTCCAAAAAGCTTTTCCTCTATGAGAAAATGATGCCGTGTTTAGTTTTTGCAACACCTTTAGCCAAAAGTTATACAGCTTTTTCAGGAAGTTTTTCTTTATACAAGGTCTGGGCCAGGGCACCAAAGGCCTGTTGCACAAGGAAACAAATGTCCACTGTACTTTACCAAGTTCATACTATATAGATTAAATATAAGTGTTATTTTCATGAACTAGAAATAACATGGAGTCTAAAGTGAAGTGGATATGAAATCTGTTTCCAAGATGAGATGAACACCTAGGTTTTGGCCAGGTTATGTCAAATAAGTCCTTGGGGGCTTCTTAAAGTTGCCAAATCACAAGGATGTCTGAATGCCTAACCTTGCTTTCATTCTATGCTTTCCAGTGCTCTCTGCCAACATGAATGGCAGCAGCTATCACCTCTATTTTGCAAAGGGGGACACAGAGGCACTGAGGGTCAAAGACAAAATGATAGAGCCAAGGTCTTGTGACTCCCAGGCCACAGTGCTTTCCCTTCTAGCACCACATGGCCTTGGAGTGAGAGATGAGTTATTTCCACAAAATTAATCCTTTTGGAAGATAATCTGGGGGAAAAATGGATGAACATATTGAGACCCTGGAACTTAGAATTAATGTAGCAGGGAAAAAGCTGCCTTCCAAGAACCTGATTATAGGCAACTTGGCATCAGATTATAGAAATGAATTTTGGAAGCCTAAGACACAAACACGCAAAACCCTGTGCATCCAGAATGTTAGAATAACCCTGACTTAGTTTTCTTCTTAAGCCCTATAACTACTTAATGGGATTTCATTGCTTCCCCTTATTTATGATTTAAATAATTTGTAGGCACACCAAGATCATCGCCACCAACATTTTGCTTTCTAGGGATTTTTGAGAAGTAGAAACTTTCCAATTCTTTGTATTTGTATCTATACCTAGCACAATGTCTAGCACACCTTAAGTGCTTAATAAATGTTTGTAACTGATCAGTTGTTTGATTGATGGCACTTTAGCAAATTTCTAAAATTGATCTTAAGTATCTTATGCCCTTGAGAGAAACCATACAAGGAAAACAAAATAAGCCATACATGAAAATTAACTCTCATTACTTAATAGTTATACCTTCTAAGTCTTAAATCAAGGCTAAAGAAATGAATTATTTTCCCTATGGACAAGAGAAGACTGAGGTGATGAGCGATCTAATAAGAATCCTTAGAAAGATGAAAATAGTGATAAATTATTTTCAATCTCCAATTTGTACTAAGTTCTAGTTTGTCATCAACTAGTATTGAATAAATCACTTTAATCTCTCTGAGTCCCATTTTCTTTATCTATAAAATGAGTACATTAGAGTAGATGGTCTCCAAAGTTCCTTCCATTTCTGAGATTCTATGATTACACAGGGAGCATAGATTTCACAGAATGACTGGATTTTAGAGCTGAAAGGGATCTAGTCTAAATTCTTACTTTTACAGATAATGAAACTGAAGCTAAGACTGATAAAGTGACCCTTATAGCTAATAAGTGATAGTCACAGAATCAAAGGCTCTCAGAGTTGGATGGGAACTCAGTGGTCATCAAGTAAAACTTCTACCTGCCGAAGAATTCTCTCTGCAACATCCTTCCCAAGTGCTTATCTGGAAGCAACTTAGTCCCAAAGAAGAGATATGAGAAGACAATTCTCTGTGCTCCTTTGTAGAGGTGGGGGACCACAGGTGTGGAATACTAAATATAAGATCAGATTCTTTGCATGTGTTGGTTATTTTTGTGGAACTTCCCCTCCACTCTTTTCTTCCTCTTTTTTTCAAAGGAATGTGTTTCTGGGAGGGGGGTAAGGGGAGGAACGCAGATAAGTGATATAAAATATGTGATATAAAAATAAAAAACATTAACAAAAATATTAATTTTTATTTGTTTAAATACCTTTGTTGATAGGGAACCTACTACTTCCTGAAACAATGGGACAATTCTAAGTTTTTTTTTTTAAGTCATAGGTCTTAAACTCTTTTATATTGCTTTTATTCACTCACTCATTTATTTATTCATCTATGGTTTGGTTTTGTTTTTCAGTTAGACACAGGGAAGAATGAGGGTGTCTTTAAAATGAGAAAATCTCCTTATTCACCTGGAACAGAATAAATGAGGTGATCCTTCTTGAACATTAAGGGATGAGCTAGCTACCTTGCCTCATAAGCTCAACATTCTGGTGAGATAATACAGAACTTCCTAAAGGTTTCTCTGAAGAAAGACATCCAGGTCTTCTATAGGAGGTCAGTTTCATTTATTTGAAAGTTAACTTTAGTCAGCTCAAGAATTCTGGAATGATTTATAATCATTTGTTTGTAAGGAAGCCAGTTTTAAAGTCCCAGAGATGATTTGAACTCTTTTTCTATCACGGTGCAGCCAGAGCAGTTGATCCCAGATATATCCAGATGGTTTGCATTGCTTAGGCTTATTTCTGTTAAACTGTTTAAAGTTGTTAATAATCCTTTTAATATATTTAAATTTGTGTGGGGGGTAAAGGAGGACAGAACTGATGCAGATTGGAAGTCACAGCTCCCGCAGGGCTTCTGTTGATTTGTTACATCCAACTGTGGTCTCTGGTACGTGTTCCAATTTTGTTGAACTCAAATCAACCTCTTTCTTGAAGCTGTGGCATTTCACTGTAATGGATTCATTAAAAGGGAGATATTGGGGAAATGTGGATGTGACTGATTATGAGGCATGTATCTTTACCTAGGTGACAACAAATTTTCTAATAGAAATAATCAGACTTTTAGGGAATTCAAGTCATTTCATCAAGGATGTATTCCTCATACATGTCTGCATACTCTGCAAGACTGGTCATACAAAGACAAAAATGAAACTGACTGCCCTCGAGGAACTTATATATTATTATTAAGCTACTAAGCACCAAGCATATTCTATTTTAACAGCAGATTTCTCTCACTGACATTGTATGTGAAGTACAAAGATAGGCTGAGCTACAGTGGACAATGTTGGATAAGTTTTTAGAATTTCCTGAATTGTGCTTTCTATAAGCCTATTTTTACACAATTGGATATGATGTTCATGGTAAAAAATCACCAAATAATTTTGAAAAGTGTATCTTAAATAAGAAATAAAAAATTCTAACACTAAAGGTTCATGAGTAAATTTGTGTGAAGGTAAAAAGTTATATTAATAGACTATTAAATAAACTACTAAAAATGAATTCTTAAGATGAATTATAGACTGAACTGTCAAAGCCTAACTATTATATAGTCCAAGTATAAATTTTAAACTCCTCAATTGTACAAATGCCCCCCCAAAAATCAGGAAGAAGGATGCTGGTAAAAAGAAACTTTTAGTAACATCTTCTTCTTTCCTTCTCTGGGAACAAAGCATTTTTATCTATTTTCTATTTTACTGCTAGAAGGTAGAATTAGGTTTTGACCTGCCTCTAGCTCCTGAAAACCAGAAATAAGATGTGTCCTCAACATGACCCTGAACACTTGGATTGGAACTGCTATATTGCCCCTATAGAAAGCAGCACTGTCATTCTGGTTCTCCCTGTGTTTCCTCCTAAATACTTGCTTTTCCCATGAGAGCTGGAGAGAAAAGAACAGTGAGCCTTCTTAAGGCAATATCATGGAAGGCAAGTAAAGGGAGTATATTTTATTGTCTCTCAAGTTCCACAAGTCATATTTTTTATGCCTGTGAATGTATACATAGCAATTAGTGGGACCTGTGGACCCACTGATATCTGGCCTGCCTATTTTCAATTTGGCTAATACAGCTGGCTACAGCATGGAAAAAAAATTCTGATCCCAAGATGCTACTAATTCTCATTTGTTTAGTGCTTTAAATTTTTCATGGTGCTTTTTTTTTTTTACAACAGTCTAATGAGATTAGGTTGTCATGCCCAATTAGCAGATGAGAAAAATGAAATTTGGAGTTTGGGTAACTCTCCAATGATTGCAGCTAGAAAAGGGTCAGATGGAATGCTTGAACCCAGATCTCCTGAGTCATAATCCGGTATGCTTCCAATGGTATCTCTGAGGTCAAGATCATAACTGATGGAGCATTCTCTGGCTGAATGACTTTCTGAAAGTTATTTAAACTTTCCAAACCTCAGTTTTCTCATTTACAAGATAAGGATAATTGTACCTCATAAGAATGATATGAGAGGGGCAGCTAAGTAGTAGCACAGTGAATAGAGCACCAGCCCTGGAGTCAGGAGGACTTCAGTTCAAATCCGGCCTCAGACACTTAACACTTACTAGCCATGTGACCTTGGGCAGGCCATTTAACCCCAATTGCCCTGTCTTCTCCCCTCCAAAAAGGAAAAGAAAAAAGAATTAAGTGAGGATCGCATGAGACAGGCCTACACTTGTTGATTTAATTAGCATAGGGAACTCTAGAATGAGGAAATGTGTTGTCCCATTGTGGGTAGGTCCCTTCTTTGAGATAGTTATATGACTTGTTCAGCCTCATACAGCTGGCAGGGATCAAAACCAGGACTTGAACTCAGGTCTTCCTAGCTCTAAGGCCAACTCTCTATTCACTTTGCCACAGAGTTCCCCCATCCCTTTTTTTTTTTCCTTTTTGGAGGAGAGAAGGTAGGGCAATTTGGCTTAAGTGACTTGCCCAAGGTCACAGGGCTAGTTTTTGTGTTAATTGTCTGAGGCTGGATTTGAAATCAGGTCCTCCTGACTCCAGGGCTGGTACTCTATTCACTGCTCCACCTACATGCCCCGCCCCATCACTTTTTAAAGGACTGGTCACATGAGATGATATAGCCATCACATCCAGCATTATATAAACTGCCTTTGAAGGCAGAGAATGTTTCCTCTTTGTCTTTCTGTCCCCAGTGCCTAGAAACTTGCTTTGAACATAGTAGGTGGTTTAATAAATTAATATTAAATTGAACAAGTACATGTGGATTCACTTTGAATTCACAATGTGCTGTGTAATATTATTATCATAAGCTCAGTGACACTGAATTTTTAAATCCTTTGTTCCTGCTTTTATCAAAACATTCTTGACTAGTTTAAAGTCCCTGAAAAGAACAATGAGGCATGAGATAGAGTGAGAGTATTCACAGAGGAATGTCATAATTAGTTTGAGCAGGAAGCCCCAGCCAACTGCAATTTGACTAGTCTAAGCTTGAAATGAAATTTTATTTTTCTGCCCATCATTCCAACCTGATCATGAATACAAAGTCACAATCATGACTGGGCAATGAATTGGATCCTAGCTAATTACATAACTATGTTTCATATTTGAAGATGGTATCACTTAACTATTAGGAAGGCATGTTCTTTGAATTGTTTTATGTATACACATACAGAGAAGCAGCCTGGTATTACAAGAAGGACACTAGATTTAGAGCTAGCACCTTGATTCAAATTCCAGCTCTTTTACCTGCTGCCCAAGTGACCTTGGACAAATTACTTAACCTTTATCTATGCCTCAATTTTCTTGTCTGTACATGAAGGGGTTTTGCCAGAAAACAGATAAGGCCTTCCCTTTTAAAATCTGATAAATGTAAATTCATGCATCTCATTTTTTAAGTACTATACTCTAGAAGGAACCCTGAACTTGGAATAAGAAAATCTGTATCTATGTATCAATCCCTACAACTATTGTGTGACCCTGGACAAGTCCCTTCACTTTTCTGATTCTCAGCTTCATTATATCCAGAAAATGGATAGTGATATTTGCAGTGGATACCACACAGCATTGAAAAGTGATTTTTAATCTTTAAAGTTTAATTATTATTATTGCTTGCTGATTGTCCATCATGATGCAGGGAAATGTGCTAGGTATTGTGCGGTATACAAAGATGACTGGTACAATTCTTGCTCTTAAGGAGTTTAGAATATAGTAAGGGAGACCAGACAACTGTATAAAACAGAATAAAGCATTAGGTAGCATGAAGAATGGAACAAAATGGTGTTCTGAGGAAGAGGAGACCTTTTCTAACTGGTTCAATACAGGGAAGGCTTCAATTAGGAGGTGATATCTGAGTTGGATATTGAAAGGTTGGCTGGATTCCAATAGGAAAAGGTTGAAAGAGGACAATCTAAGCAGAAGAAATAGTATGGAATTAGAAGAATAGCATAAAGGTTAGAATATGCTAAACAGATATACAAATGGTATATGTGTGCATGTAAGTGGTGTGTGTGTGTGTGTGTGTGTATTTGGAAAGAGAGATGTGTAATATATTTTATACATTAGATCAAGGAAAATGACTTTCTACAAATGATATATGACATGGCCCTCTCTGCTTAATCTTCAGAGGAACCTTTATAAAAATTTCATTTCTTTAGAGATCTATTTGTGACTATTTAGTCCTAATAGATTATGTCTCTCTAGAATTCTAAGGGAAAAAATGTTAAGAGCTATTTGAAAAGTTTTGTTTTTTCTTTATCCAAATATGTGCTTTAATGTTTGTCTGGGTTGAAATGATGGGAAAAAAATGAATCTTTTCTATACAAACATTATTTCTTTTTGAGGATAAAATAGAGGTAATTGTTCAGTTTTGGAGCTGAATTTAAAATCTTATTTTCTAAAGCTAATATCAAACAAATATCTTGGTTTAGTTAATTCAATCAACAGACATTTATTAAGTGACCACTAGTATGTGAGTCTCTGCACTAGGAACTGGGGATAAAAAGATAGATATGACATAAACTCTATTCTCAAAGGGGTTGTACAATTGAATAGTCTTAAGAGATGGGAGATAATAACTAGGAAGCAAGTGAATTGAATAGAAATTTTTCTATTTGTAAAATTTAGTAAGTTCATAGAAATGAAGTAAATAACAGTTTAGGACTGATAACAGATATCAAAAGGGAAAATAAAATTAAAATTTCTGTAAAATTCATTTCAAAAGAAGGGAGTTTTTTTTTTTTTAGAAATGATTTGACAAGATTTTTTCAGTTAGACCCCAGAATAAAAAGAAATATCTGAGCTGATTAGCCAAGAGCATAAGATTTAGGTTATAAAGAAAAATCTATATTGTTATTATTAACAAATGGATAAAAAAATCAGGTAAACTTGGACAAGAAGAACAAGGCGTTGAAATATTCTGTTTCAAAACGAAGCACCTTAATTCCACTGCATTGTCTTTGTAGTGAGAAGCAATCAATTAGACTGAAGATTTAGACTGGGACTGTCTCCATTTCTGAGGGTGAGAAGACTTGTCTGGGATAAGTAATTATTATGCTATTCTTTTATTTTTAATGCTCTATGGACTACTGAACAAGTGGACAGAATAACTGCTTTCCATAGCCTAATAAAAGAATCAGGATGTGAACTCACCCTCTGTAGGTTTGTTCAAGGTATCTGCACTAAAACTCCAGGAACAGAGGCAACAGGGATGCCAATACCTCATCCCTCTTCCTAATACTAATGCACTGTACATCACCCTGAAAAGTATTTCCTTACTCTTCCATTCCCTTCCCCTCATAAGATGAAAGAGTGTTCGGTATTTGAAAGAAGTAATACAATTATTTGTATCACAAGCATCATTATCCTCTCTGAGAGAAACAATAGAGACCCTTACAGTATTTTTAAGTAGTGGAATCTTAGAATGACAATTTAACTGTCATTCTATGAAGAATCTGTAAGGAGGCTGAGACGTTGTTAACTATGATAGCCAAAGAAAGGACAAATTTTTTAAAAAGACTAGGAGAACTTTATTTCCTGAGCAAACTGAATTTAATCCTTGTGATGTGAAAAAAAAGCAAAATCATAAAGACTTACTTAAGAAAACACTTTGATATTTTGGGAGAATTCAAAGGTGGGATTATTTCTAAAATTGATAAAAAAAAATATATCAATAGTTGTAGTGAGGTCTAAAGGTGACTTTGACTTTGATCCTTATATTTTGTAAATACTATTTGTGTCTTTGCTTTATTATTGATCACACAGTTAGTAAACATTATAGTCACTAACTTTGATGTTTATTTTAAGCTTAGGGAGCAAAAATTTATAAGAAAAGAAGTTTCTCTTCTCCACAATCTCCATATTTCCAAACATCCTCATTTCTCCAAATATCTTCACTCTAGATTTTCTATTACTGTTATGCAATCTGTCAGTGAAATGATGTCATGGTAGTGATAGCAAAAAAAAAAAAAAAAAAAACCAAACTCCAGATTTGGAAATATGGAAATACTGCCTGTATCATACGATAATAGAGAAAGTTTACTGAAGTCTATGAAGAAAGATGGTTAAACAAACTAACTAGATTATTCACAGAGAAAAACAAAATCTTAATGACTCTGAAGTTTAGCAAAACTATCAGAAGCAAACATGAAATTTAAAAATGTTTAAGTGTTTTTGTACAAGATATAATAAAGGGTTCATTCAGAGAAAAGATAAAACATGGTCCCGCCCTCAAGAAGCTCACTGTCTGGGAAGAGCAACATAAAACTTCAATAATAATTACGTTATTATTATCACTTCTATTATGTGGAAAGGTGCAAAGAAAACATTGTGAGGAAGTTGAGGAGGGAAACAATCAGGAAAAGCTTTAGGGTAGAGGTCACATTTGAGGTAGGCTTCCAATAGTGGGTAAATTATATTAATATACCAATGTGCTAACATACCCATATATTTGAGAGTAATAAAAAAGGTTTTATAAAATAAGTTTACCGATTAGCTTAGTAATTTCAAATATGATGAGAGACTACTAGCCAGTCAATAAATTCCAATCAATAAACGTTTATTAAGCACCCACCATGTGCTGAGCACTGGGGATACAAAAAGAACCAAAGGATAGTCCCTGCCCTCAAGGAGTATACAATCTAATAGGGGAGACAATATGCAAACAAAAATACTCAAAGCAAACTACATAAAGGATAAACAGGAGATAATGAAAAGAAGGAAAACATTGGTATTAAGAGGGATTAGGAAAGGCTTCCTGTAGTTAGGATTTTAGTTGGGATAAAAAAAAAAAAAGCCAGGAATGTCAGTAGTCAAAGTGGAGGAGGGAGAGCATTCCATTCATGGAGGATAGCCAGGAAGAAAGTTCAGATCTGAGAGATAGATTGTCTTCTTTATGGAACAGCAGAAAGCCAGTGTCACTGGATTAGGATTGAAGAGAATATGTCAGAGAGTAAAGTGCAAGGCTGGAAAGAATCCAGATTATTAAGGGATTTGAATACCAAACAGAGCATTTTGTATTTTTTTCCTGGAGGCAATGGGAAGCCACTGGAATTTATAGAGTAGGGAGGTGACGTACTCAGACTTTCATTTTAGGAAAATTATTTCAGTAGCTGGATGGAGAATGGATTAGAGTGGGAAGAGAACTGAGGCAGGCAAGCCCACCAGCAGGTTATTGCAGTAATCAAGGTGTGAGGTGATGAAGGCCTGCACTAGACAGGGGGAAGTGTCAGAGAAAAAGAATGGAGGCTTATTGGAGAGAAGTTGCAAAGGGAAAATTGACAGCCCTTGGCAACAGCTTGGATCCAGAGGGTGAGAGATAGTGAGGTATCCAGGATGACTCCTAGATTGTGAATCTAAGTGACCAGGGGGATGACATTGCCCTCTACAGTAATAGTTAATGTGAGGGAGAGTGGGGAGGGTTTAAGGAAAAAGATAATAGTTCTGTTTTGGACATATTGAGTTGAAGATTTCTACTAGACAGCCAGTTCAAGATGTCTGAAAGGGAGTTGGAGATGTGAAATTGGAGGTCATCAGAGAGATTGGAGTGGGAAAGGTAGATTTGGGAATCATCAGCATAAAGATGGTAATTAAATCCATGGAAGTTAATGAGTTTATGATGTGAAATGGTGCAGAAGAAAAGAGGATCCAGGACGGAGCCTTGAGGGACGCCTCTGGTTACCGGGTATGATCTGGAAAAGTATCCAGCAAAAAAAGACAGATGAGGGGTCAAATGTAGATGGAAAACCCATAGAGAGTGTTGTCCTAAAAACCTAGAGAAAAGAGGTTATCCAGGAGGAGCGTGTTCAGCAATGCCAAAGGCTACAGAGAGGTTAAGGAGAACAAGGACTGAGAAAAAGCCATTGAATTTAGCAACTAGGAGATCATTAGTAATTTTGGAGGGGGTACTTTCGATGAATTGATAAGGTCAGAAGCCAGGTTGTGAGAGGTTAAGAAGATAGCGAGAGGAGAGAAAGTGGATACATCTAGTATAACAGCCTTTACAAGGAGTTTAGCTATGAATGGCGGAAGAAAAAAAAAATAGCAGGAATGGAAGGACCATAGGAGGATTTTGTTTTCAAGACAGAGGAGACATGGGCATGTTTGAAGCCAGTTGAGAGGAAATGAGCCAGTAGAGAGGGAGAGAGGGGATGACAGAGGGGGCGATGAAATAGAATGGGATCTTAGAGGAGATGAAATAGAATGGGATCCCTTGAACAGACAGAGAGGTTAGTATTGATAAGGAGGAAGGACACTTCATTGTGCAAGACAGGGATGAAGGAGGAGCAAGTGCCAGAAGGCACCTGAGTGACAGGAGATATGGAAAGGGGAGAAGAGGGAGTTTAGGGTGAAAGACCTCCATTTTTTTCTGTAAAATATGAGCCACAGTTCTTAGCTGAGTGAGTGAAAGGAAATGTAGCCATGAGAAGTTTGAGGACAGATAAAAAGATTTGGAGGAGCAGAGTAAGAGAGTGGGTTGATAAGGGAGGTAGAGTTGAATTGATTATTTTATTATAAATGTATTATTATTTATTTATTATTTATTATTATTATATATATTATAATTTATTATAAATTGCTCATTTGAGGCAATGTAATATAAATTTGTAGTGGACATAGTCAGGATGGCTGTATGATTTTCTCCACCTTCATTCGTAGCACATGTGTAAGTGCAAAGGTGATGAATGGTTACAATAATAATTCATTTTTGATGCAATAGCACACACTCAACATACCACACACAAAAGCCTCTTAGCAGCAATGATGCTTACTTAGCATCTACCTCCCACAGTTGTTAGGATCAAACGAGACAATTATAAAGTGCTTAGTAGAAGTGTCTGACACATAGTAAGTATCATGTAAATACTAATTATGATTACATTATTATTATTTTCTTCACTTGCAAAGTCAACTTGTCAGCCTCTGCCTCCTTACTACTCTTAGAATGTTCCTAAGATTCATTTTACATGAATCTGTGCTGGCTGACAGTAAGTCAACACTTAAATAAGTTCTCTCTGCTCTCATAGAAGCTAAGGAAAGTTAATTTTGAATGTTTCAAATCACCTCTTTATGAAGTGCAGTAATTTCTTAGTCAACACAAGTTACAAAGAATAGGAGTCTCCTAATTTATTATAATTTATTTATCAAACTGATGACTTGCTATCAGGATAAATTGGAGGCTTAGTCAATTACTTCTGTCACTTTTTAAGGTTTACTTCTGATTTAAGGATTTATTCTGATCCAGAGATTGTTAAGTCTCTATAATCATTTGATAAAGTATCTCATATTCACATTTTGAAAAAGATTGAGAGATTTGGGTTAGATAACAGCAACATTATATGGGTTGAGAACTAGTTGAATGCATGTACAGACCCAAAGAGCAATCATTAATTGTTCAATGTCAACATGGCAAGAAGTCTTCAGTGGATTATGCCAGGCATGTGTCTTGAACTTAAAAAAAAAAATTATGAATGGTATGGATAAAGGCATAGATAGCATGTATATCAAATTTGCAAATGCAAAGCTGGGAAGGATAACAAACACAGTGAATGACAGAGTCAGAATCCAAAAAGATTTTGAAGGTCTTTAAAATTGGGCTAACTCTAATAAAGGGAATTGGGATTGGAGCAGTGGTTTAATTAGGCAAGGAAGAATTCTCAGGATGAAAAAAGGAAACTCCCACTGTTGATGCAGGTTAGCACCTTCTCTGCAGTTTATATTCTTAGAGAATGGCAGGACTCTTGTTCTGACTTTTTTTTTTCTCTGGCTGCATTTAAGAAAAGACATACTATAAGCCTCTGGATGGGCTTAGTCCCTCCCCACCTGGGCCAAACACATGGCCCATTAACTTACGAGCCTCAAAAGGATAGAATGGTGACCAACAGATATCTGTGAGCTAGAGTCTATGTCTGATTTTGCAACTCCAAGATGATGAGGAGGAAAGACACCAGTAACCTGTTGACCCAGCAAAAATCTTTGATAGCCAAGAAGGAGATATAATGATTCATCTTTAGAAATTATTTTAGTGGGGGTAAAAGTTGAGGGAGAGAGATAGACATAAAAAGAGATTGAGGATACACAGAGAGACAGAGATAGAGATTGAAGAGAGAGAGGAGAGGGAGAGGAAGAATGACAGAGAGACAGACAGACAGAGGGAGAGACAGACAGACAGACAGACAGACACAGACAAAAAGAAAGGGACAACTAAACCAAGAGAGACTAAGTGACTTACCAAGAATTATGAAATCAGTATCTGTGTGTGTGTGTGTGTGTGTGTGTATCCGTCTGTCTCTATCTCCCTGTCTCTGTCTCTCCCTGTCTCTCTATCTTTCTCTCTATCTCTCTGTCTCTTTATCTCTGTCTTGGTTAGACCATATCTGGAGTATTGTGTTCAGTTCTGGCACAGATTGGACTAGATGGCCACTGACATTACTTCCAATTCTGAAAATCTGTGATGTTGTGATTCTGACTTATTCAGTAAAGAACAGACAGGAAAATGAGATTCTACACCCTCCTTTATGTTCCTACAGAATTTAAATATTTGATTGATTGGGTCCTAGAAAATACTGGACATATTTGGCCATACAACATATATTTTAACTATATATAAATACATTTTGTTCCCCACATTATTGTGAAAAAAACCCTGAGAATAATCAGTGTTGGTGAGGTTATAGTTTGAAGGGCAGTCTTCACATTGAAATTTCTAAAGAGCACTGAACTTGAAATTTTTAAATGGTAGCTTTAATTTCCAGAAAATTCCAGGGGCTAGGAAAGTTCTTGCATTATAATTATTCTTTTCTTAAAAAAAAAAAAGATCATCTTGTCACCAGTAGCCTTTGGGATGTTTGGGCCTTTAGGTATGATGAAAACATGACATGCAGAGATGTGCTTGTCCACAGATTCATCTTCTTCCAAATTTATAGGGATTCATGAAGTATGATTTGATAGATTGTTTTGTTTTGCTTTTCATCACTCACACGATATTGAAAGGACGCTCCTTGTATATTTTAGACATCATCTATCAAAAAAAGACTCCAGAGAGAAAAAATAAAATACAGTAAAAACTTGTTGGACTGATGGGTCTATAATATGAAAGTGTCATCTTTGAATATGAAAGACCACTCTATGATCTTCATATTTTATGCTGCTAGCAAGTTTACATTATCTGTTTCCTAGTGGTTTAAATTGCATTTTTTGTTCAAATGTGAGCAGCTTTGGATCAGTGTTGTAAATTAAAATTATTATTAATCTTACTAAAATTGATTGATTTTTACTAGGCATTTATTTTCGAGAGTCTTGCTTAATGTATGACAGATTGGTTTGGTAGCATATAACTTGAGTGAGTGGTACATGAAATAAGACAGAGCTAGGGATTCAGTTTTATTCCCACTGGGTAAAAAGTCTCCTTGAAGTGATGAGGAAAATAACACAAAACAGGTAATGAAGAACACCAGTGCCATTGTTCCAAAACAAGAAAGATCAGTTCGTATGCTCCTGAATTTGGATTCTGTTGGTGTTTTAATAATTTCAAATAATTTAATTTATTTATTTAGCAAGTCTTTATCCAAGGCCATAAGAAGTAAAGGATAAATGAAAATATATTCATATTCTGCACAAATGCACTTAAATTTCACATGGCCCATGTTATATATGAGAAACTCATTATGTCAACACTTTCATATTCTAAAAACTACTAGTAAAGGCATATCTTACTTAAACCAATAGTTGAGAAAGTCTACCTAAGAGAACTCTAGTGTATACATCTATATACATACATATACACACATATGTACATATATAGCATCCACAAACATATATATACATTGTTTATGTATACGTGTGTCTATATCTCTATTTGTAACTGCACATACACATACACACATTCTTTTCTGCATACACTCACTAACTTTCGACATAACAGACAAATAGAAAACAGATGTTTATAAAAGTTTATGGAGATGAATTATTTCATTCAACTTCGTGTCTCCTTTCAATTTCACTTTTTAAATATACTGCTTTTTCCTTGTCATGAATGTTTAAAAAGATAAGTCATCCTTAACTCTTTCTTCTTCTCATCCCCAACTTCCAATCAGTTGCCAAATCCAGCTGAATCTACCTCTACATGTCTCACATCCATCCCCTCTTCTCTATTTACATAGACCTCCATCATCATCTGTTCCTTCCTAGGATATTGTAATCACTTTCTAAATGGTCACCAACTCTCTATTCTCTCCTTTTCCAACTCATCTTCTACACAGCTTGTAATATCATTCTCCTAATATGTAACTCTGACTATGTCATCTTAAAAACTTTTTTAAATTAAATTTTATGTTTATTTTTAGTCTACATCATTCATTTCCAAAAGATTTTGAGTTACAAGTTTTCTCCTCATCTTTCCCCTACCCACAACCCCAAAACAGCGATCCCACTGTATACCCCCACCTCCAATCTGCTCTCTCCTATATCCTCCCCCATCTCTCCTCCCACTTTTGGGTAGGGCAAGATGGCTCTCCATACCCCAGTGCCTGTATATCCTATTTCCCAGTTGCATGTAAAAAAAAATAATAATAATAGTAATTTTAAAAAAATATCTGATTTTACAACTTTGAATTCCAGATTCTTTCCCTTCCTCCCTCCTCACCCACCCTCACTGGGAAGATAAGCAATTCAATATAGGTTGTGCATGTGTAGTTATGCAAAACATTTCCATAGTGGAAGTATTATGAAAGACTGACTTATTTCTCTCCTTCCTATCCTGCCCCCCTTGTTCTATTCTCTACTTTGACCCTGTCCCTCTACAAAAGTGTGTGCTTCTAACTACCCTCGGCCCCAAACTTTCCCTCCCCTCCATCATCCCCCCTCTCATCCCCTTCCCCCCTGCTCTCGTGTAGGGCAAGATACCCAATTTAGTGCATATGTCATTCCCTCCCTAAGCCAAATTCAATGAGAGTAAGGTTGACCCACATATGTATTCACACTCACATATGTATTCGCATGCACATATACCTTCCTATATAGACATATATATGTATGCACACATATATACATTTTTATTCCCTTCAACTATACTCATATTGAGAAAGTTTCATAAGTTACAATTATCATTTTTCCATGAAGGCATGTAAATAGTTCAACTTTGATAAGTTCCTCATGATTTCTTTTCCCTGTTTACCTTCTCATGCTTTTCTTGCTTTTTGTATTTGAGTGTCAAATTTTCTATTCAACTCTGGTTTTTTTTCATCAAGAAGGCTTGAAGGTGAGAGCGGAAAGATTTAGGGAAGAGCCCCTGCACCTCCAGGCGGCCTGGAGCTAAAAGAGCCTCAGGGTACAGGCCAGAGGCCGGCGAGGGCTGGGTGGAGCCCGCATTGAATCTCAGTGCGGGCTTGCCTGTCTGCCGGTCTCCTTGATCCCCGCTGCCCCAAGCTTTTGCCCCGCTATGGCCGCCTACAAGCTAGTGCTGATTCGGCATGGAGAGAGCTCCTGGAACTTGGAGAACCGCTCCAGCGGCTGGTACGACGCAGACCTGAGCCCCGCCAGGCACGAGGAGGCCGAGCGTGGTGGCCAAGTGCTGCGAGATGCTGGATTCATAAGAATTTAGTATCTGCTTCACCTCTGTCCAGAAGAGAGCCATTCGTACCCTTTGGACAGCACTAGGTTCCACTGACCAGATGTGGTTGGCTGTAGTGAAGACTTGGCGCCTCGATGAGCGACGCTATGGAGGTCTGACAGGCCTCAACAAAGCAGAGACAGCTGCTAAGCACGGTGAGGCACAGGTGAAGATCTGGCAACTACGATCCTATGATATCCCACCACTTCCAATGGAGCCTGACCACCCCTTCTACAGCAACATCAGCAAGACGGTCGATCTGACTGAGGATCAGCTGCCTCCCTGTGAGAGCCTGAAAGACACCATTGCCCAGGCTCCACCATTCTGGAATGACAAAATTGTCTTCCAGATCAAGGAAGGAAAACGTGTTCTGATTGCAGCCCATGGCAATAGTCTTTGAGGGATCGTCAAACATCTTGAGGCTCTGTCTGAAGAAGCAATCATGGAGTTGAATTTACCCACTGGCATTCCCATCATGTACGAGTTGGACAAGAATCCGAAACCCCTCATGCCTATGCAGTTCCTCAGGGATGAACAGACCGTTCATAAAGCCATGGAGGCTGTGGCAGCCCAAGGCAAGGCCAAGAAGTGAAAGCAGGTTGCCAGCATGTGGCAGCAGTAGCCAAGTCTTTCCCTTCTCACTGTCCCACCACATCTCTCCCCTGCCTGCTCCATACACTGACCATCGCCTTAGGGAACACAACACATAGCTGTAGGTGGGGGACGTATGGCTCCTTTTCTCATTTCGTCCCTGTTTCAGACCAATTCTTTTCTCTCTTGTTGCCCTTCCCCTCAACCACATTAGTCAGAATGCCTCCTGGGTGGTTTGGCTCAGTAAGGACCTGGTAAGGGATTAGGGATGGGAACATAGTAAGAAGTGACCAAAGTGAGGAGTTGAAAGAAGCAATTGGTCCAGTTATTTCTATAAGCCAGTCCTGCAAGTAGGACAGTCCTCTCAGGGGCTGTTGTAGGAAGCTACCTATAACTCCGGTGGTTATTTAACAAATCATGAATGTTTTATTTCCTCCCTAATCCAAGAAAAATGGATCTGGGAGGTTGAGATTATGTCCCAATGTTTACCTGTCACATTTGCTTTCACAAAAGACCCTTCTAGGTTGGTTATTAGTGACTTTTGAAATTAAACTGTCTCTATTGGTAGTCATCAGAGATTTCAAGCCATGTCAGTTGCTATATACCTTATGTTCAGCCACCTTGGTTCTCATCAGTTTTAGCATAACTGTACTAATCCGCCCCGCCCTTTTTTGTTGTTCACTATAATAAAGGAGTGATGTGCAATTAAAAAAAAAAGAATGCTTGAAAGTCCTCTATTTCATTGAATAACCATATTTTCTCTTGAATCATTATACTCAGTATTGCTAGATAGGTGATTCTTGGTTTTAATCCTAGTTCCTTTGACCTCCAGAATTTCATATTCCAAGCCTTTTGATCCCTTAATGTAGAAGGTAGATCCTGGGTTATCCTGATTGTGTTTCCACAATATTCAAATTGTTTCTTCTTAGCTGCTTGTAATATTTTCTCCTTGATCTGGGAACTCCAGAACATGGCTATAATATTCCTAAGAGTTTTCTTTTGGGGATCTTTTTCAAGAGGTGATTAGTGAACTCTTTCAATTTCTATTTTGTCCTCTGGTTCTAGAATATCAGGGCAATTTTCCTTGAGAATTTCTTGCAGGATGATTTCTAGGTTCTTTTTTTGATCATGGCTTTCAGATAGTTCAATAATTTTTAAATTATCTCCCCTGGATCTATTTTCCAGGTCAATAGTTTTTCCAATAAGATATTTCACATTGCCTTCTATTTTTCCATTTGTTTGCATCTGTTTAATAGTATCTTGATTTCTCATAAAGTCATTAGTTTCCATTTTCTCCAATCTAATTCTGAAGGAATTACTCTCTTTAGTGAGCTTTTGAAATTCTTTTTCTATCTGGCAAATTCAGCTTTTTAAGGCATTCTTCCCCTCACTGGCTTTTTGGACCTCTTTTGCAATTTGAGTTAATCTATTTTTTAAGGTGTTATTTTCTTCAGTCAGGTTGTTAACTCTCTTTTCATGATTTTCTTGCATCATTCTCATTTCTCTTCCCAATTTTTCCTCCACTTCTCTTACTTGATTTTCAAAATCCTTCTTGAGCTCCTTCAAGGCCTGTAACCAATTCATATTTTTCTTGGAAGTTTTTGGTGCAGGAGTTCTGACTTCACTGTCTTCCTCCCATTTCATGCTTTGATCCTTTTTAAAGGAATCTAAAGTTGGGTTGCTGTGCTTGCTTTGCTTCCTTTGCTTGCTCATGTCGCCACTCAATTACTTAACTTTTGAGCTCTTTGCCATAGTAGAACTCTGCTTCTAGAGGGGAGAGATTTGTCCCAAATTGCTGGGGTTTTCACAGCAGCTGGAGCTTTTAGGAGGGCACCATCTCTACAGCCCCCACAAACTCTGGCTCACTGGACACATACCTCAGGACCACCACCAAGACCACAGAATGGTCAGTTGGCCCCACCTACAATCTGCAGAATTGGAGCTCTGAAGCAGCCATGTAGAGGAGGCTGCAGGGCCACTGAACCTCCACCATTTCTAGCTCTGGGGGCAGGGGCTGGACCCACTCCTCTGTCCACCCCTCCCCCAGTTCTAACAGAGTTCAATACTGACCTCTCACTTTTTCTTTGACATTTATGGGTTGATAATTCTGGAAACCACCACTGCTACTGGTGATCCAGTCTCCTGAAGTCTGCTGCAGCCGCTGGTTGGGGCCTCCCTGGGGCTTAAACAGTGGGTGCGGGGCTGGGGTCAGCTCCCAGAATGCTGTGATGAACCCTTCCTGTCCATCTGCTGGGCTGCCTTCATTAGGAGATTTGTGTCTCTCTGTAACTTTGTGGGTTCTGTAGCTCTAAAATTTGTTTAGAGTCATATTTTATAGGTAGTTGAGGTGGTTATGGGGGGAGCCATGGAGTTTTCTTGCTTCCACACTGCCATCTTGACTCTGCCCCCCCTTAAAAACTTTTAATGGTTCTACTTCTATGGGGCAAAATAAGACTCTAACAACCTTTAGGGTCCTCTGCAATATGGATCCAATTCACTCTTAATTCTCTTCATTCTTTCCATTTGGACTACTAGCACACCCTGAATGAGACACAAATCATTTACAAAATCCTTGCATACCTATAAGACATTTTACATTGCTGGAAAGCATTCTTCCTCACCTCCACATTCAGAATATTTGTCACTCTTCAAGGCTCATCCTATGCTCCCAACTCAAAGTGTTCCCTACCTCTACTGGGTGTTATGTTTGCCCTCATCCCTCCCTAGTTCCTAATGTACTGATTGGCATATTTTTGTCTCCTTCTCTCCCACTCCTACAGGCAGGCTGAGACTGTTTAATTTATATCTTTAGATTATTTGGAAGATGGCCAGTAGATTCCTTGAGGAAAAACATTTTGGGTGAGCATGAACAAGAATTACACAGGATGGGAAGGTATGGATTAGTCATAAATTACATTATTAAAGGAAACTCCTGAAACAATAAGATTTTAAATCCATTTGAATGGATTTCTAGCAGTCATTGTCTTTTTTTGTGGTATAAGGAATCTTGAAGATCACCTACTTCAAATCTTTTATTTAACAGATTAAAAAAACCAAACAAACCTCAAGGCCTCAAGGCCTCAAGGCTCTAGGCTTTACTAGCCAGTAAAGGCTAGAATTCAGGTCTTATGACTCACAACCTCTCTCTTTTCAAGTAGCTCAGCTCTCATGAATTCAACTATCATCTTTATGCAAATGACTCCCAAATTTCTATATCTAGCTCTTATTCCTCTACTGAACTCAAGTCTCCAATCTCCTGTTAGATATCTTCACATAGGTGTCTTATTGGCATCTCAAACTCAACATCTCCAAACCTCCATCCATTATCTGTACCAGTAAGATGATCAAGTGGATGGACCATCTATTGTATATTTATTAATGTCTGTCATCTTTATCCACAGAAAGCTTTCTATAAATCCTTAAGTAGATACCATGATTCATCAAATGCTGGTTATCATTGAGTAAAAGCAAAGCACATAGAAGGAAATAATCCATCTTTATAGAGCATGCCTTGGTCACTATTGAGTTATGGGATCTTAACAAGTAATTCCTAATTGATATACAAAATCATTTACAAGTGATGAAAGAGCCAAGTTGAGCTGATCCAAAGAAAACATCTTTGTTCAAGGCTTTTAAAACTAACATTTAGCTTTTGGAACTGTAATATAAACAGAATAACTTGTTCATTATTTGTTCTTAACTGCTTTGATATATTAGCCAGCATTTAATCTTTAGTCATAACATACAGGCTAACAGAGTGAGAATGATTCAGAAGTTCTGCAACATGCATTTCCAGAGGAATTCTGAGTAAGTGAACAGTTGTGCAGTTTTGGGGAGCCTCAGAAAGTTCTTGTGCAGTTTTGGGGAGCCTCAGAAAGCTCTTGAGAAGCACAAAGTAGTCTTTAAAATAATGATTGCATTTGAATTCCACTGCAAAATGTCCTACCAGCTATGTCTAGTGACACAACAAAAAAGGCTAAAAATTAAAAATGCAGCCAATGTTTGTCAACATTGATGCCAAAGAATTGGTTTGGCTGATTTTTTCATTCTTTCATGGAGCTAAATGAATTGTACTTGGTTTTGGCATCTAGTAAACATTACCAAAGAGGAGGATGATGGACACTAAAAAATGTTTTATTTTCAACCTAAATGACTTAATTAAATTTGCATTTACTAGGAAGAATCAAAATAAAACAGTTAATTTAGACCTAAAAGAGTTTAGTTTTTGTTTAGTAGCTATGTGATTATTATCACAGGTCCAGCACTTGTTTGGATACTTATCCTTGAATTCTACATAATATGCAGATAGGTACCAATTTTTGCTTATTATTTCCATGTTGGTTTTTTTTTTTTTTGTGTTCCTATATTAGCAAACAGTTGGGTAAATAACTAATTTTTAAAGTTTATGGCATTTAGAAGTGAAGTTGATGAGAAGGATTATAGAAAAGCAGCCACTCCTTTAAAATTATGTAATCAGTAAGGCAGAACTATATTAGGCACATTTTGTTCCTATAGAAAATGTTCACTGTATACTGATATTCATAGGAGCATGGGATGATCAGGAAAATCCTGCAGTCTATTAATTTTGGATGGATCCAGGACCCGTCAGAAGATGTACAATCAGAATGCTTTGCATTTCATTCCAAAATCAAGTAATGTCTCATCTTTTTCTGCCATCATTGGGAAATAAGATGATCTGGATGACTGAACGTCATATAACTGAAGCTTATTCTTTTAAGTACCAATTACATCTTTAATTTTAGCTATTTTTATGGAAATCATTCTGAAACACATTCCATAGTTTCCTACCTTAGCAAACAAAGTCTAATGAATATGATTTAATTTTTGTGATGACTCAGGTTCATCAACTCTGAATGGCAATTATTGGGGCAGTGCTGAAATATAGCAATATCATCCAGGCCCACTGAGTGTCCACTTATATAACAGTATACTTGGTTTCTTGCTCCTGATCCTCTCTATCCCTTATAGCCAAGACCTTAAACTTTCAGTCTTACTCCAGAGTGGAACTAGTCCTGCCACAGCAAAGGTGACATGAAGGTTCCAAAATCTGTACTCACTGGCTCAACATCAGCACCTTTGCTGATGTTCTTTGTTCTTCTTCCAGGGCTCTCTCTATATTCTAAATTTATCTCATTTTGTTTGCCTATAACCAACCCCTTCTCTTGCTTTCCTTTCTCTTATCAAGGGGAACTTCCTCCTAAAGGAATCTATCCAGTCTCTGAACACTGAACTTCACAACTGGATGCCTGGCTCCTAATGCTGCCTATTTGAACATCTGTATCCTTAGTTGCTGTCAGCACTTTGTGCTGTCTGCTTGTTAGTTCATCTTCCTATTGTGTGTGCTACCAGATCGTTCTGAAGCAGAGAAACTTTCCACCTGAAACTCCTTCTTTATTTTTCTGTATAAATTTTGCTTTCTACCTCTAAAGGTCTTTTGGTCACAGGATCAATGATTGAGAGTTGCATGGGTCCTTAGACATTATCTAGTCCAACAACTCAACAACTCATTTTATAGGTGAGAAAACTCAGGTCACAGGGATAAAGAAACTGGCCTAAGGTGATATAGGCAGCAAGTGGCAGCGTGCTATTTGAGTGGAGCTCCTCTGATCCCCAAATCAGAGCTGTTTCAATTACAGTAGTCTTCTCTTGCCACCAACAGAGCACCCCCATCTCCCAATTATCACAGCTTGTCTATACATTAAACAGTGTCTACCTGCTGTGTTTTACTAGGTAGCATTTCTTCTGAGTCTTTCTTCACTATCAGCTATCAATTTTCTCTGCTTTAAGTGTGTTTGATTCTAAGAAGAGTATTATGGCACAATGGAAAAGTCTATTGGACTTTAAATCAGAAGATCTGGGTTCAAATCCTAGTGGACTTGATCTTTTATTGGGATGACCTTGAAAAAAAAAGCATCTATACTCTGTGCCTCAGTTTTCTTTATCTGTAAAACAGAAATTATCTGTACTACCTAAATTCGAGGTCTCTTCTGAGAAAAACTTTTGTAAAACTTAAAATAGTATATAGGTATGAGTGGACTGCAAGGTGTCACAATGATAGAATACTGGGTTTGCAGTCAGGAAGACCGTGTTCAAATGTGACCTCAGACACTTACTAGCTGTGTAAACAGGGGCAAGTCCCTTTAACCTCTGTTTGCCTCAGTTTACTCATCTGAAAACAATGAGAATAAAAATAGAAACTACCTTCTATAGTTGCTGTGAAGATCAAATGAGATAATAATTGTAAAGCGCTTAGCACAGTGCCTGGCACATAGTAGGGGCAATATAAGTGTGAACTATTATTATTATTATTACTACTTTTAGGGTTGCAACTTTGTCTCAGAATTGAAAATGCCAGAACTCTGACCATTAGATTCTAGGAGAGCATTACTATAACGTATTTTCCTTCTAATAAACTCAGTTGTCGAATCAGAAGTTATTTTTTTTCAGCCTGCACTCTATCAGTGTGTGTTACTATGGAGTCTTCTTTATCCTCCCAAAGCACCTCTTTAATTGAAAAAAAGAAATACTTTCAAATACCTTTACTAGCGTTAAAGCAGGTTAGCAACAGAATTTATATCAGAAAGCATCTTAAACATAAGTAGCACTAATTATTCCTTTTTTGATAAGTTACTATTTTCTTCATCTTGACAGTAATGAAGCTATATCACAGATTTTTTGAAAATCAGTAGGCATGTAAATATTATATTTAGGATAAGATATCAGGTCCTCTGAAGTTTTTATGGTTGCTTCTTTAACTAAATAAAGCTCCATATGGCTTACCCAAATTCTCAAATGATCGAATAAATTTTTACAGTAATGATTATTTTTGGGTACTAAAGCATGCTAACACTGTTGGATTAAAGGGATTAAAATCTCATTATTAAGCCTCTGTCATCTTCCCAACACCTTAATGTAGGTATTTCTCAATGATAAAAACCTTCTTCCTAGTCTTTTCTCTGCAGTCTCTTCACATCTCATCTATTTTCACCAGCTTATAAGCACTTAGTAAGTACCTACTCCTGCTAAGCAGAGTGTTGGGGGCACTGAAGAGGAAGAGAAGAAGAAAGTAGGATGGAAGGAGAGGGAAAAAAAAAACTGGCCCCCCTCAAGGAGCTTTCACCATCAGAGAATCAAATACTAGTTGTCTTTGTGCTGATAATTCCAGCGGCTCCCTATCACCTCCAGAATCAAATATAAAATCCTCTTTTTGACTTTCAAAGCCCATAAACACTCTGTCCCTCTCTACCTTTCTAGTCTTCTTTTACTGGACTCTTCTCCAAGACCTTAATGATCTCGTCACACCAGCCTACATCTATATCTCACACATGATAAAACATCTCCCAATTTGCTACCTTTATACTGGTTTCCCCACCCCCATTCTTGGAATGTTCTCCCTATTCATCTCAGGTTTCTGCCTTCCTATAAGATTCAGTTCAAATCTTCACCTTCAGCAGGAGGTTTTCCCCAGTCCTTGCCTCTGCTATTGAAGTGGGGTAGAAGGATGGGGGTAAAGGACATGCACGTATTAACTGCCTGCTATCTTCCCAGCACTGAGTCCTATGCCAAGTTCTTTCCAATGATTATCTCATTTGATCCTCACATGAAACCTGGAAGATAAGTACTATTATCATCATCCTCAATTTACAGTGGAGGAAATGGGGTGTGTTGGGGTGGGGATAAAAAGAGGTTAAGTGTGGGGTCTAAGGTTTCACCTCTATTAAGTGTTTAAGGTGGGATTTGAAGTAGTTTACTATCTCTGCTTTACTTTCCTATCTCTAGGCTCAGCACTTAGTCCTCTTTAACACCTAGCTGAGAGCTTCAGATCCCAGAAGACCTTGGTTCTAGTCCTTAGGCAAGTACTTCAACTTCTCCTTGCCCTAGGCAACTCTTTAAGATTATAAATTGCAGAGAAGTTGCTGACCTACACCTGGAGAGGGAGTTTCCTAAGTCAATAATATAACAGGTCAGGGTGTATCTCTAACCCTTCCTTAATATAACATTAGGAAAATAGGCGCATGTTAATGGGATACGATATTGTCTCAGGCACCATTCCCAAAGTATTAAATTTGGACAGAGTGAACCACTTTCATTTATATAGTCATATTTATAAGGGACTTTATAGTTATAAAACAATTCACATATATTTGTGTATGTGTGTATGTATGTTTAACACATACATACACACATATATACACACATAATTTAATCCTTCAGCACCTAGGTGGCATAATGGAAAGAATGTCAGATTTGGAGTCAGAAAAACTCATTTAATGTACTCTGACTCTTACTAGCTTTGTGACCCTGAGCAAATCACTTAAGGTCTCTCAATTTCAGCTTTCTCAACTGTACAATGGAAATGATAATCACACCTATTTCACAGGAAGGCAGTGAGGCTAAAAGAGATTCTTGTTGTTGTTCAGTCTTTTCAGTTGTGTCCACCTCTTCATGACCCCATTTGCGGTTTTCTTGGCAAAGATACTGGAGCGGTTTGCCATTTCCCTAGCATATGTAGAGTGCTTTGTAAACCTTAAAGAGCTTTATATAAATGTTAGCTATTTTAGCTTTTGGCAACCCTGTGAGGTAGGCAGTAGGAATATTATTATCCTCATTTTATGTATAAGTAAGCTGAAGCTCAGTAAAATGTAAATGACTTGACCAAGTTCATGCAGTCAGAAGTAGTGGGGCCACAGTGTGAGCTCAATCCCTATAAACCTAGAGTAGAAATTGAATCAATTATTCTCCAAAATTTTATTGTTTATAATATGAAAGTGTACATATAGAGATTTTGAAGCAAAAAAGTTTTTAAAAATCTAGATAAATGCTAGGTAAATGTGTTCAATTATGATGATTCTGATTTTATTCTAATGCTGAATTCTAGAAGGTATTTAATTTTATTAATCTTCAATCTCCTGACTCTAGTCCTTTGAAGCTGAATGCATTTGGTCTCCCTGCCACAAGTCTCTCCCCACTCTTATCCATCCTCCATTCAGCTGTCAAAGTGATCTTTCTAAATTGCAAGACAGCCCCCCACCTCTCCACCTCAACATACCTACTTAATAAATTCTAATGCCTCCCTATCACCACTAGGATCAACTATACGATCCATTATTTGGCATTCTAAGACCTTCATAATTCCTTCCCTTCCAACCTTATTCAACTTTAGGCTCACTCTATGCCCAGTTGTACCCTGCAATCCAGGGCCATTGGCCTCTCTGCACTTTCTCGATTAAGATACTCTGTCTCTTAAATCTGCACGTTTTTACTGTCTGTGTCCTCTGCCTGAAATGTGCTCCTTCCCCAACTCTACCTCCTGGCTTCCTTGGCTTCCTTCAAGTCCCAACTAAAACACTACCATATGCAGGTAGCTTTTCTATATCCCCTGTCATTCTAGTGACTTCCTTCTGTTAATTATCTCCAATCCATCCAGTATAGATAATTTGTTCATGGTTGTTTGCATCTTGTCACCCCTAGTTGACTATGAATTCCTTCAGAGCAGGGACTATCTTTTACCTTTCTTTATATAGAGCTTAGCACAGTGCCTAGCACATAGTAGGTGCTCAAGAAATGTTTATTGTCTGACTCATCCTTATAACATGAGAATCATTTAGGTAATAAATGTCAGACTTTGACTGCTTTTAAGTTCATTATATCTCTCTTGCACCATCATTCCCTACATCTCCCGTGTTAGAAAATGTTCTCATACACATGAGTTAACAAGGCCTGTTAATTTTACTTTAGCAATATCTCTTACATCTGTCCCATTTTCTTCATCCCTACTGCCACCACTCTAATATAGATAAGACCCTCACTATCTTCCTGGGGCATTTCATTAATAATTCCTTTTTATATAGTTCTTTAAATGTGGCAAAGCATTTTAATTACCTTGTAAATAGGCATTGCAAATATGATGATGCCCATTTTATAGAGATGAAAACTGAGGCTCAGGAGAAATGATTTGCCCAAGCTCGTAGAGTTGGAACTAGAATTAAAAGCCAAGTCTTCCCTAACTGCAAGTTGATCACCCTTAGCACTATACTACACTATCTCTCAATAGCCTTTTATTGGGTCTTGCCATCTTCACTTTCTCATTCTAGTCATCCTTCACATGCTACTAGAATGAATTCTCTTAAGCTTTTATCTGGTCTTATCATTCCTCTGTTCAAATATTTTTAGTCTTTTATGTTGCCTACTGAGCTGGCCCCGAATTGAAGGATTTCTACAAGCCAGCACCCTCCGACCTCATCTCATATTTTCTTACATCTATTTCACATTTCAGTCAATTTGGATTACTCTGTCCCCAGACCACGACCATGTTCTTCTGTGTCCATGGTGTTCACATTGTTTCAGAGCTTACAATACTCTCTTTTTCTTACTTGCCCTGTTAAGCCCTTAGCAATCCTCTAAAACCACGAAATGTTTCCTCCCAAGAAATCTTTCCCGACACTCAACTGGTAAGAATTTTCATTATTGAATATCAAATAACCCTCCATTTTACAACTTTCTAACTTATTTATTATGTAACACTATACGTTGCACTTATTTGCATTTTTTTCTTATGCTTGTGCTAGACTATAAGCATCATGAGGTCAGAGGTCCTGTCTGATCTAAATTTAGTATTTCAGCATCCACCAGCACAGAGCTCTTTACAACTGCTTAATTTTTACTTTTGGGTATTGTTTGTTTTTAGAAATATAATTTCAGCTTCATCTTCAGTAACTGCTAATAATATATAGGATATAAACTCACACGAGGAAAGCATTTTAATGCTGGGTTCAAATCCCAGCTCTCATGTTTGCTAATTGTGTGACATGAGGCAAGTCACTTTATGTAATTGAGTCTCAATTTCTTTTATAAAACTGAGGTAAAAATCCTTGTACTAACAAGCTCACAGTGTTGTGTGAGAAAGAAAGTATTTCATCATCTTTAAAGCACCATATGAATTTAAGCTCATTTAACATTATCTATTGTTTATTACACCTAACTTTATCTTTGGGTTAAATTCTTGAGGTCCCTAATTTACAAACTGTTCTCTTAAAAAATTACAGAGTATAATTATTTTCCCATGTTTGCTGCACTAAACCATGGCAGTAAGCACCATAATATTCCACTGAAATATGTGAGTAGAAATTTCTATTAATTCTAATCCAAGTATTTGCAAGAACTGATCCACCGTAGCCTTCTGCTAATGATACATCTGTCATTTTATTGACGCCCCTAAACAGCTTTATTCTCTTTTCTAATTAAGAGACAAAACTGGTTATTGTCTGCCTATGAACTGACATGTGATTGCTTTTTGTTCAAATGCAAAAGGCAACATATGATGTTAAAACAAAATCTCAGGGACATTAACATATGAGCCCGGAATGGCAAAACCTACCCACGTGTTGAAATTAAAATGAGCCTCTTGATGCCACAAACATACATACAATGTCAATTAGGAAGAAAATTATACATTTCTAGTAAAAAGAAATGTATCATTGAAACAAAAAGATAAGGTTCCTGACAGATACACATGAGAACACTAACTCATAAAGAACCCGATCCCCTCCTCTCAACCATGTTTCCACTGCCCATCTGATGCAAAACAAAGCAATAATTTCAAATACACAATAAAATTCTACTATAGAACTCAAGTCCATAACTGTAATAGTAGAAGTAATTCAATAACAGCTGTCTAAATACTGAAATTGATTTCAGTAAAACCAGGGAAATGAAGTCAAAGTGATCACAGGACCTGACCAACTAAAAATCAATTTGTTTAAATAAAATAAGGTTGTTTAATTATTGCTTGAAACTAATTCTAACAAACTGCCAATGACAACTGTACCCAACTTCAAAATGAACAGCTCACTGAAAAGTTTCAGAGATTCTGAAGAATAATGGTGAGAAAAGTTCTATGTTCATCATCCTAACACATAACCTAAAATCATAGTATGTAAGAAAATTAAGAAATCATCAATATATACCCCAAACCCATATGCTAAAAGGAAGATAGACAGATAGGTAGATAGACAGACACAGATAGTGATAAATTGATAGGTAGATGGCATAGTGACAAACACTGGATTTGATCATATGATTTGGGTGCAAATTTTCAGCACTTAACTTAATCAACTTTAGACATGACTTCAACTCTCTGGTCCTCAGTTTACTCATTCATAAAATGTGCACACTGAAGTACATGACTTCTAAGGTACCTTAAATTGCTAAATCTTTGTTTCTAACAAAGAATCATACTTCTTATTCCCTTTAAATGGAGATTTACCTCAGGATTTCTATTTTTAAATAATATGACATGATATCTGGTATATGGTAAGCAAAACTGTCTTGTCTACTATCATATATGTTAACAATAAGTATAATTAATATATAGTGATAGTTGGAAGCATTCAAAAGGCAAAAGACTACAATACCTTAATAATGTTTACTCTAGAGTAAGCTGGTTTAAATTTGAAGCAAAACTGTTACAGATCCACCAATATTTATTTGATGTCATTTGTATGACTGTATAAGGACAAAAAAGCAATTTTTCTGATCTCAAGAAGAAGTCTACAACGGATATGGAACAACTGGATTAAAAACAATTGAATGCAAGTTCATTTGTTATCATAATATAACTAAATACAACTTTGTTGTTTAGTCATTTTGGTCATGTCTGACTTGTTGAGACTCCACTTGCAGTTTTCTTGGCAAAGATATTGGAGTGCTTTGTCATTTCTTCTCTTTATAAATGAAGAAACCGAGATAAACAGGGTTAAGTGACTTGCCCAGCCTCATATAGCTAGTAAGTGTCTGACTGAGGCTGGATTTGAATTTAGGTCTTCCTGATTCCAGGCCATGTTCTCTATCCACCACTGGAACTTGACCCAAGCACAATTTACAGACATCTCTCTATATATCTCTATCTCTATAGTCTCTGTCTCTATCTCTATCTATCTATCTATCTATCTATCTATCTGTGTGTTGAGAGAGAGAGAGAGAGAGAAAGAAAGAGAGAGAGAGATAATGGAAGTGGAACAAGGTGAGAGATGGGTAAATGGTATGGAAATGTAAAATGTAAGGCCCAGAGTATGCATGTGTTTGGAGATCACAGGTGAGAAGGGAGTCTATGAAGAGGAACCTTGCTTTTGGTTGCTCAAGTAACCTTGGAGGGGGGCAGAAAGTTTAACAAACAGAGCAGGAATGCAATAAATAACAACCTAAGACGTCATCTTGTATAACTTGTACCTGAATAGATATCAACCCTATGACGTGCTTTAAAAATAGTCATCTAATTTTTTGCTTTAACAAGTTCTATGAAATTCCTTACCTTCTAAGTCAGCCCACTTCATTTTTTCAAATTGCCAATTATTAGGCAATGGTTTCTTATATCAGGCTTAAATCTGCCTCTGCACAATTTCTACTCATTCCTCCTAGTTCTGCTCCCTAAAGACAAGGAAAAAAATCTAACCCCTTCTTCCTCCTGAAAGCTTTTAAAATACTTGAATAAAGCTATTATGCTCTCTTTTCCCCAAAGCCTTTTCTTCATTAGGCTAAACATTCCTGATTCCTCTAAGTGATCTTCAGGGAATGCTTTCAAGTATTCTCATAGTCCTAGTACCATAGACAATGAAACAATATCAGTACTAAATGTATATACACAAACTGGTATAGCATCTAAATGTATAAAGGAAAAGTTAACTAAATTGCAAAAAAGACAAAGACAGCAACTCAGTTATTGTAGAAGACTTTAGTGTTTATCTGTCAGAGTGGGCAAGGAAGGTATAGAGCTGAATGAACTTCTGGAAAACTTAGACCTGAAAGACTAATGGAATCTTCTGAATGCTAACATTAAAATACATACATCTTTCACTCATGATGGAAAATGCTCTCCACATCCAGAGGAAGAACTATAGAGTCTGAACTCAGATCAAAGTTTTCTCTCTTTTGGGTGACGGTGGGGAGTGGGGGTGTCCTTTGGTTCTAATTCTTCTTTACAACATGACTAATGTGGAAATATGTTTCATGTGAATGTAAATGTATAGCCTATATCAGACTGCATGCCATCTTGGGGAGGAGGAAAGGAAAGGAGGAGGAGAAAATTTAAAATTCAAAATCTTATAAAATAAATGTTGAAAGCTAAATATAAATAAATGTTTTTTTTTTTAAAAAGAATATGCATCTTTCTCTGTACTATATGGTACTATTGAAGCAAATTGCCATATGCTAGTCCATATAAAAATTGTGAACAAATTTTTTAAAAAAGAAATATCAAGCACATGTTTAAGGACTATAACATAATAAAAAGAGTAATTAATACAGAGGACACATGCAAAAATCACAGGCCTAAATAGATTTTAAAATGATATCCTGAATTATGAGTTTATCATATGCAAATCATAGAGATACTTAGTAATTGTGTGAAAGATAATGCCAACAAACAAGAATTTGGAGGATGCTAATAAAGGAGTCCTCAGAGGAAACATTTTATTTCTAAGAATATAAATTAATGAAATACATAGAGCATTAATGAACTGAATAGGCCATTAAAAAGCAAATGAGTACAGAAAAAGGAATATGAAGAGTGAGAAAAGAAAAATTAAGTTAAAAAAGATAACAGAAATGATATCTGCAAAAAGAAGGCAGTCCTAGTTTTGAAGAAATAAAAATTATTATAACTACTATACACAAATATATGGTAATAAAACAAAAAACTTAAAAGAAATGGAAAACTACATAAATAGAAGATATTCAAATTAATAGATCATGAAAGATTTTAAACAATCTAATATCAGAAAATAAAATATAATAAGCCATAAAGAAAACACCAAAGGAGAAAAGAGGGAGAGAAAACTTGTCTGGAAGGATTTACAAGTGAATTCTATTGAGTGTGTACAGATAAACATAAAAATAAGATTTGGGTAAACTTTTCTTTCTTAATTTTTGAATAGTCTCAAAAATTAAGAAAGAAAAGTCTACCTAAATCTTTTTCAGATAAATGTAGTCCTAGTAGCTAACCCATGGAAGGGATTTAGTATAGAGAAAGCAAACTCTCTAAAACAACATAATTAATGAATATTGATACAAAATTTTTCAATAAAATTTATATCAAAGAAATAGTAAAGTAGTGAAATGATCAGATTGATGCTGTTTATTTTTAATTGATCTCCTTTATAATAAATTAATTGATTTTGTTCTGTTACTGACTAGGTCTGTCTCTGAACTTAGTTCAGAAAATCATCTGGTATGAAATGAGTTAAGTTTAGAAATACAGTTCTCCTGATAATCACTATTTTATTCCTATCTCTAAAAATTTTTTTATCTTTGACGGATGAAGGTGAACACCAGAGAATCTGATCTAGTATCTTTATGCCACCAAACTATTCCTAAAGGTTATCTGGTTTGCTATCTAAAGAAGTCTGGTTCACTATGTCTAACCCTGTAGGTAGACTCAAACAATGAACAAATCTTAATCACAGAAGGGAAAAAAAGGGGTTTTGCTGACCTCTCATTCCCAATTTTTAACCAATCATATTGTCCCTCACATGTCAGCTCTGTTACCAATCACACTGCTCTTACATCGTTCCCTACTTATGAAGTCCTGTTCTTTGTTTTCTAATCGTTAAAAATGTAAAAGAGAGCTGTTTCCCTTATTTAGGGTCTTAGCTTAGCTGGAGAAGCTGAGATCCTATTATACTTTACTAATCATGCTCAGAATTTTATGCCTCAGTTTACCTTACTTTAACTGTTAAAGTAATATATCAAATATTTTTTGCTAATATTAAGTTGAACTTAAGGATGGTTCAACATTAGGAAAACAATTAAAATAACTGTATAAAAAATACCTCAAATTCTTTGACAAAGTACAAGATTTTTACACAAAAACACTATAAAGCATGGGCACATATTAGCCAATTCTTAATAAAATAAAGGAATATATATAAATGTATGTATAATAAATATTATTTATATATGCACATATGCATATGTATATATGTGTGTATGTATATATACATACATATATGTGTGTGTGTATACATACCAAAAATTAGCACCATTTGAAATGAGGACATATTAGAAGCTTTTCCAATAAATATAGAAATAAAGCAAGTATTTCCACTTTCATTGCTATTATAGTACTAGAAATCCTAATGCTAACAATAAAACAAATTGTATCAAATTATGACATCTTGGTTTCTTAGAAAACCCCAGAGAATCAGAAACTAAGATAATTATTTTACTTCAGTTAAGTAGCTAGATACAAATTAAATCTACAACAATCATTAGCACTGTTATATAACAATAACAAAGTTCAAGAAGACATAACAAAAAGGGAGTTTCCACAAAAAAATAAATACAAAATGCACAAAATATCTGATTCAACCTAACAAGACACATTCAAGACATTAAGTCAATTTGCATATTTCATGCTATACTGAAAAGCATAGTGAAAGCACAAAGAAAGTGCTTAACAGACACTTACTCATTAAACTGATATAACAATCAAACTCTCAGGTAAGTACTTTATAGAACTAGAAAAAGTAATAACAGCTTGTTTTGAGAAACAAAAGGTCCACAATTTCAAAGGAAATAGTGGGGGGAAAATTGAGATGAAGAGGGAATAGCACTTTTAGACTTTAAATTGTATTATAAAGTTGTAATCATCAAAATAATTTGGTATTGGGAAAAAATGGAAAAGTAAGTTAATGGGATATGGTACATGAAGAAGAATTAGAAAAAAATGTAACTCAGTAACTTTATATTCAATAAACTTGAGAATGTAAACTACTTTAGAAGAACTTATTAGATAACAAGTACTTTTCAGAAACTTAGGAAGCAGTCTGACAGAAAATATGCCACAAAATTACATCTATCTATCTATCTATCTATCTATCTATCTATCTATCTATCTATCTATCTTCCATCTATTTATATTGAGAGAGAGAGAGAAAGAAAGAGAGAGAGAGAGAGAAAGAGAGAGAGAGGGAAAACAAGTACTTTTCACAACTCTGGCTAGGGAAAGAATTCTTATTTAAGCAAGTGTAGAAGAGATTGTAAAGATAAAAAATAAATTCAATTATATGAATTTGAAAAGGTTTTGCACAAAGTTGATGTACCAAGCATAAGAAAGCAAATTATCAATTACAAAAAAATTTTTGTTTCAGATATCTCTGATAAGATTCTGATATTCAAGATATATGAAAAATTAACATAATTATATAATACTAAGAGTCATTCCCCAATACAGTAATGGTCAAATGATATAAACAAACGTTTTGTTTTTTAAAGAAATTGCCAACTGTTGACAACTATGTGAAAGATTAGTCCAAATCATTAATATGATAAAAACCCTAAGGTATTAACTCATACCCAGCCAATTGATAAAAATGACAAAAGACTATAATAGCCAAGGGTGGAGGAGCTTTGGGAAATCAGGAATCTTAATATATGTCTGGAGGAGTTGTGAATTTATCTAAGCATTCTGGAAAGTAATTTACAATTTTAAGAAAAAGAAAACAGACTGAAATGTTCATAACCTACTGTTAGTAGATATATGCCCTAAAAGATCAAAGACAGAAAGTGCCATATATACAAAAATATTTATAGTAGAATGACTGGCATACAGTAGGCACTTATTTGATAATAAATTCATTGACATTGAACCATTGATAGTAGTACCTTTTGTGCAGAAGAAACAAAACTGTTGTATAATTATAATGACCCTCCTTGACTCTAGAGAAGAGCTGAGAAAATTTCTCTTTATTGCAGAAGGGTAGAGGTATGTATGTGGAATACAACAATATATTGTCAGACATGATCGTTGTGTTAGTTGGTTTTGCTGAACTACTGTTTTTTTTTCCTTTATCCATTTTCATTATTTGCTACAGGAGATGGCCTTCTGTTTAGCAGATGGGAGAGGGATGTATTTGTAAATGAAGGCAATGTAACATAAAAAAAAAATTTTTTAAGAAAAGAGTATAGATCACTTCTTACTGATACCTTCTCAGTTGCCTTTTTTGTAACATTAAATTCTCATTCTTTGAAGATGTTCTCTCTTTTGAGCTATCCTGAGAATTGGGACCAAGTACCTTTAAAAAATTATGACAGAGCACAGCAAACATTTCTTAGACTTGGTGAAACACAGCCATTCTTCTCTTCACTTTTCTCAAGCTCCATTTTAGAGCACTCACAAAATTAATTTAACTGCTAGTACTAAAAACACGAGTCCTTTGTAGAGCAATCAGCTGATGGCATAACAAAACATAGAACTCATTCATTAGCCTAGGTTCTTTGTCCAACAATCAATAAGTGATAGAAACTGAATGATATCCCTACTGATAATCTCCACAGAAAGAACCCAGAAAATATAACAAAGTTGATGCTGATAGGATGAAGGAATACCATTTTATGAAACACATCCATATTGATAACCCTACAGACCATCATCATATGTCAAGACAAGAGGTATGGTCACACAGATAAGACTAAAACAAAACAAAACAAAACATTTTTACCACTACAATCAAGTTGGTGACTCTATGAGGAGATAGAATTTATTTCACTTGATATGTTTATTTGTTTTTCATGGAATCAGAGCTCAAAGGAATGAAGTTTAGGAATTATCTAGAAATAAACTAAAGCCCAGAAAAGCCAAATAATCTGGCTCATATCAGGTTTCAGGGTACAGAGTTAGTTAATGACTAAGAAAAAAAAAAAACTTTAATTATCTTTAGCATTTTTTAAAATGGCATTTTTTTCCCCCTCTCATCTATCATACCTTTTTCATTTATATACCTTTTAGGTTACATCCATCAAAACCAAAAGTTTTCATTTTGCTTTTTCCTAATGTCTAATTCAGCAATATGGTTCTCTTGCCTGAGCCATCCCCCTTTGTTTTCTTTCCCACACTGTGTGTTTATTTTAAACCTATGAATTTCTCCTTTCAAATGAGCTGTTATTAGGCTGCTACTTTCTTTTTTGGCTGCTCTGGCCTGTAGAGCTGCTCTAGTCTCACTTTTCTGAGTGAAAATGTGACAGCCTCTGAGTGCATATTATCCAACACAATTTGGTGACTGTGTAATGTGAAAGAGAAAGGCCAGATCAGTTTTTTTTTTTAATTTCTTTTAAACTAAAAAGTAAAATCAAACCCTTTGTATCCTGGAGCACCAGGGGGCATTGTTTCATTTAGAAAATAAAAAGTTCCACAATTCATAAAAATTCACAAGAAATCACTATAAGAACCCTTCAAGAACTAGGAACAGATAGAATAAAAGAAGATAGTGACATCAGCTGGTGACATATTATGGTTTAGCAAGATTTACCGAGAGTGATTACAAACTATAGTTGCTTCTATAAACTATAGAGAGTAAGATTTTTCATGACTAAGAAGGACCAAAGGAACCTGTATATTTGCTTTTATTTCTTTTTCCTCATGTCAAAATATTCAGTGCAAAGAGCACCAATGCACCAATAATATCATTACTCTTTGCAAGGATCAGGGATCAGGCAGGGAAGAAAGGAGGAAAGAAGGGACACATTGAGCTAAGAAACAATTCAGGATCATAGCAGATTTTTAATACTCAGCTTTTCTGGTCAAAGGTCACTTTCCCACTCCCTCTTTCATTTCCTTCATCTGTAAACCAATAATAATAATAAAAATCTATCTCAGAGCTCTGAACTTCTGTGAATTTATAAATTTTATGATGCAAACAAATTATGATTACTTTTAAATGTTATAAAAGAATTAAAATGTTGGTTAAGCAGAATAAATAGAAAGTATATTACAGAGCATATTTAAGATCCTTGATCATTGAGAAGTTAAAATCATCTGGTGTGAAAGAGGTTTTGATCAGATGGAAACTTTTTTCATTAAGTTGATCGAACAGTGGAACAAAGAAACGAGACAGACTCAGGAATTTTAGTCCCTGGAGATCATTAAATTGCTTGAGGACAGGTGGGGTTTTTTTGTTTGTTTATGTTAATTCCCCATTCCTGTTGCCTAGAAAATCCCTTGCACATAGTAGGCACTTAATAAATCTTGTTGGATTAAATATGAATATTTTCACAGTCAGCAAGGCAGATCAGTTGAGCTGTGAGAGCAGGAAAGGAGAACCTGCTGCCAACAACCCTAACCAGAACATCAGTTTCTACCCTAAGGCTGCCTGTGGATGGCTTATAAAAGCTGAGTTCACATTCCTAGATAGTCTCTTTCACTGTGACTATAGGTCTGAGAAATGTGGCAGAAGAAAAAGCAAGAGTCAGGGTAGGATCTCTTAAGTGCAGATCGGTGAAGTCCTTGACAATCTGGTTACCTGAGTAGTTTTTCCTATGTCTCTAAAATTGTGTTCCTCTATGGCAGACGAATGAATGGATGTCTTAGGGCTATAATACATGCTTCTTTAAGTCCTAGGCATAGAAAATAGCAAAGGTCTAGGAAGGGAAGGATTGGTCAAAAGCAATACCTGTGATCTTGACAATATCTTTGGAACTGGATCTATTCTCTCCAGCAGCGTCCCTGTGTCAGAGGTCACAGGACCCTTGCAGGCCACAGTCCCCTGGCAAATGGGGACAGATAGTTCAGCAATTCATCTAACTTGGGGCTGAAGTCCCCACTGTGAGGACATCTTAAGACATTTCAGCTCTGTGATTTATTCAAATATTGCAATTTCACTTTGTAATTTGGTGGCCATATTTCTGCGTATAAGGAAAAAAATGATTGTGTGAAAACAGCACCTTTAAAATTCACAAGTACAAATAGTTCCAGTACAGTACAAGCAGAATCCTTGGAAAACCATAAATCGGCCAACAAAAGCTTTACTTCTAATAGGAACTAAAGTGTCCAGAAGGAGGATGGTGGTTTTTTTCTTCCTTTTCTATTTATATTCCCAGCATTTAGTGGTGTGCCCGGCACATAGTAAGTTTTTAATAAATGTTTAGTGACTGACTGAGTACCAGTTCTGATAAGGTGGCAAAGGAAAAGATAATTGTATGGAAGTATATCAAGGTCCCCTGTTCTAGGTTTTTAGAAATATTAAACAATGGTTTAACAGAATTTTTTCCCGAAATTAAGTCTTATTTCAGAAAGGTAAGTTGAAAGGTCACTTGTCTCTACAACAGAATCGTATTGATAAAGAGACAAGTAATCTAGAATTTTCTTTGTGGTGGTCAGACTAAGAATGGATGGAACTGTCTGTGTTTAATTCCATTAGAAGTATCTTCAGCCTACCCTTGGCCAGAATAAATGAGGACTATTTAGACAGAGTATTGCTTTTTGTTAACCAAAGGAAATCTTTCTACCTTTGTCATGGGAAGTGATATTTTCTCCTTGATTTGTTTTTCCATAGACATAAATTGTCTAGAAGGATGAATTTCCAAATATAATTAACATTTTTATAGTAATATCTGATGAAAACTAAGTCAACAAGCATTTTTTAAAGCACTTACTGTGTGTCTCATGGTGCTAAGAGCCAGAGATAGAAGCAAAAAAAAAAAAAAGAAAGGTAGGGGGAGAGGCTAGGTGGCACAGTGAATAGAGCACCAGCCCTGGAGTCCGGAGGACCTGAGTTCAAATGTGGCCTCAGACACTTAGCACAGAACTAGCCATGTGACCTTGGGCAGGTCACTTAACCCCAATTGCCCTACCTTCTCCTCTCCAAAAAAGGTAATCTCTGACCCCAAGGAGTCTACATTCTAATGGAGGAAGACAAAACATAAAAGCTGAAGGAAAGTGGGTAGAGGAGAAGGTTAAGGTTAGGAGTGTGGTGGCAAAGTTGAGAGGGTCAAGCGAAGAGCTAGGAAAAGAGTGAAATGAAAGAAATATTAGCATTGCTAGAATTTTGTTCTGTGCTTGGTAACAAATAAAATCCTAAACTAAGCACTTTTGTTTTACTTCATTATAGAATTTTGTCTTTTTTTTTTTGTCTCCAGAAAGTCTAAAAAAGTAAGGAGTTATGACTTAAGGCAAAGTTTTATCAAGGAGGAAGAGGCTTTTACCCTCTGGTTCTCTCTAAGCAGACCAATAGTTAAAAAAATAATAAATTTGTCTCTGAGAGACTCTTTAAATGCAAAATATTGAATGTTTCAGATGATAGATTTACCTGAGCGTGACTTCATATGAACCCATGCTTAACACAGTGCCCCAAGTGCTCTCTTTCTCTGTCTCTCTCTCTCTCTGTCTCTCTCTCTCTTACTCTAAATATATGTATTCTTGGTAAAGAATGGGGAGCAGGGGAAGAGTTTGTGTCAAACAATACGACTTTACTTGGCTTCTAAATTCTTAGTTCATTTGTACAGAACCTGAGTGCTACAGTGGTTGTAATTCTCAGTATCATTTATGGCTTTTAACTGAACATGAAATAAATATTAAGTTCATATATATTATGTAATATGAGCAAGCTAACTCAAATTCACAATCAATTTAAGGATGAACTTTTCCTAAAGAAATACTCTAATAGTAATTTAATGCATCTCTAGATCCTCAAAGGGATGCTGTATAAAACACAGACACCATATCTTTCTGAACATGTGGTACAGGTTCAGAGTATAAGCTTATTTCTAAACTCAGGGGCAAGACATCCTATTCTACCAGGGACATCAGGGACTAATCCTGGATAAGACTGGATTCCCCAAGAAGTACTCTTCATCTCTTCAGGAGGTTGCTAGGATTAGTGTCTCAGGCAAACTTAAACTATATCAGCATTTGCCTGTGGTGCGCTGACAAGACTGGTAGATTTGGATGCAGAAGTCCTGTGTTCAAATACTGACTTTACTAGTTATAACCTGTGTGATTTTGGACAAGACATCTCCATTTTGGGGGGCTTGATGTGTTTATTCATAAAATAAAAACATCAGAATAGTTACCATTTAAGGTCCTTTCAGTTTTAAATCTTGCTAAACAGCAGGAAGACACCGGGGGCACCCTGCTCCCTTTTATTCCCTATTCAACTCCTTTTTCTGGGATCACTCTGAACCCATCTGGCCCATCAGAGTCACCAACTCTATTCCTTCCTATGAGAAGAAGACTACCAGTTCTTACTAATCTGACTTGCCGCTTGCAAGTCTATTCATTGATTCTATTCATCATGCTGCCTAGCTGCTAAAATTTAGCGGTTCTCAACCTGTGGGTTATGTTCAATTTGTAACAATGAAAATACTTCCTGCATATCAGATATTTACATTATGATTCATAACTAGCAAAATTATAGTTATGAAGTAGCAACGAAAAATAATTTTACGGTTGGGGGTCACCACAACATGAGTAACTTTATTAAAGTGTTGTGGCATTAGGAAGGTTGAGAACCACTGTGCTAAATGATTAAACAAAATTATATGTGAATCACTGTGTAACTAGAAAGTTCCTTGAAAATATGACCATAAAAATGAGGTCAGTCCATCTATTTAACAGTTTGGGATTAGTGCCTGAGACAATATTATATATCTCATTGATGTGAGCTTATTTTTATCCTTCTAATGGTATATACTAAGAAAGGGATAGAGATAGATAGGGTCTGGGACTGGGATTTTAGTGACACAGGGAATTCTGGGATAAGGAAAACTCCTTTCCTAATGTGTCATCAACTTCTCTGAAATTTATAACCTTAAAGAATTACCTAGAGCAGAGAAAAGCTAAGTGATCTGTGCAGGGTCAGAGCTAGCATGTGGCAGAAGGAGACCCAGGTCTAAATGAATCAGAAACTGGCTGTCTACTCATTCTAGTACATTGCTTCTAAGGAAGCTTATTTTCATTCCTTCCTTCTGAGATATACCTGAGATTGGTCGGGATCCTAAGCCCCATGAAGGTTTTTTCTAAGAGCAGACTTTCCTGGTAAGTCATGTGGGTGTTTATGACTTTAGGATTTGCCAAAGAATCTTTTACTTGAGGATGCGGGGTGCTAGCTAACTGTGGTATGACACCTACTTACCTAAACTTAGATTTATTTATGTACTTTCCCTTGAAATCTGAAGAATTGGGCATCATAAGAACAATGAACTTTCTTCTCTAGTGCCATTGATTTTGAGTCAAAATTGCTTTCTTTGGAAATGCTCCTGTTCCCTGTCTATAATAAACAATTTATAATAGTCTAATAGAGTAGTGAAAGAGAATTTAATTCTGGCTTTCTACTGCCACATCTATTGTTAGAAAAATACTTCAAGTAAATTATTGCTAT
>CM053587.1:150379491-150429213 GCA_028646515.1 Pseudochirops corinnae | reverse complement strand
CTGTAAAACAAAATAAATTAGCCAAATTATTAGGCAACAGTTTTTTGAGACAGATTACTTTTCAAAATTGCCATACTTGAAATTTTAAAACACACATACACACACACTTTGAAAGTCCTTGTTAATTTCTCATTCCGTTTTTGTGAATTTACTCAGAAAATACATATTTTTAAAAAGAATAGTGATTTTTTATTCTTCCCTAAATCCAAAGAAAGAACTTGAAACCCTCCAATAATGCATGCATTTTTCATGTATACACACATATATACATATATGTATAAGATATGCATACACACACATATATATGAAACAAGCTGTAGGTATTTTTAAAATACATTTGGTAGATTTGAGGCCAGTTTTACCCAAATAAAGAATTCAAAAAATAGTCACATACAATTTCTAAAAATTGAAGAAACTTTTAAAGGCATGAGCTATATTACTTATGCTTTTCCTCTGGCTGGAACTACTGATCCTGTTAACTTCACTGAAGCTTGTGGATACAAATATCCCCAGGCATTAGCTTTCTGCCAGTACAGTTTTCTGGTTAAAACATGTACATAAGCAATTAGTCTTATGCCTTCCAGTGAGAAATGTAAGTGAACACTCATGGCATGAATAAATTGCACATGTAGCACTGTGTCTCTGTACATGGTTTTCTCTCGGCCACCAGCCCCTTATCTCTCTATCCTCTTCCACCTACCTGTATCCCCCACCCCTATAGTTCACACTAAGTATCATTTCCTATTTTAGGCATGAGAAATTTCTCAGGTGAAACACTATTTTAAAAAAAGCTCTGACAGTGATTCAGGGCAATGTCATTGCAATGGTTCAGAATTCCTCTCTGGTTGTTGAGACCTGACTTTTCCTATGGCTGACTACCTCTGTTCTTGGCACACCCCATTTTGAAATCCCACCAGTCTCTCCATAAATAAAATCCATCGTCCTTAGCAAGGCTATCACATTTTCAGATTATATTCTTACCCTGACCTTAATGGGAGGAAGCGATGGCTGCTACCCTGGTGGCTTCTGTCCCTTATCTTCCCTGTCCTCATGTATGGTTGGATGCCCTCCTTGATATTTATTCCCTTAGGCCACAAAATCTCCTTTTGTACAAGTTAAAATATTTCCTTAAAAAGGCCTATTGCTTTGAGATTTTATTGACTGCTCTGATTTTCTACTAAGACCTCCTTTGCCTACCAAGTTGGCTATTCAGCGATAAGTCCCTATAAAGCAGAATTTTTGTTTTCAAAGATGTCTCATGAAGTGAAAATTTCTCCCAACATCTTATAAAACAGACCAAAATGGTCTAACTTCCCTGCTTAATGAATACTTCTTCTACAAATTAAGAAGACAATGTAAAGAACTGTGACAAAAAAAAAAATCCAAACTGATAAAACTGGCTGGTAGTTTAGAACCACCATGGGAGGATTTTCAGTTCCTCATGCAGAAGAAATGAGGTCAAAGCCTCAAGATAGCTTTTTTCCAACTGTTATAGATAGATTACTAGTAAAGCATGGGTATCACAGCCCTGTATGGAAACCCTCTGGTACCATATTTTTGTGGTATACCTGGGGGGTTGAGGTCATTCGGAGATGACCTCTCAAGTCCCTCCTGATTTGAAACTCTGTGAAATAGGTTGGATCTAAAGCTTCCATTTCAGTCAGGGGTAACTGAATTTGTCACGAGTTTAAAGTACTGTGACCATTCTACATAAAAAGGCCAGAGGGAAAGGGGACGAATACGGTGTGCATGTAACCAGAAAAAATGTGTATATCTAGTTGCTAAGCCATTAGCAGGCGATTAATTAGTCAACAGCATTTATTGAGTGCTCACTGTGAATGGAATTATAGAGGGTTAGAAAGGAAATTGAAGCTAAAGGTCCCCACACCAAAGGAGTTTACAATCTAATGGAAGAGATGGTACCACACAAGTGAAGATACACACAGGAATGTTAACAGTGGTGGTACAGTGGAAAGAGTAATGAACCAATGGAGAAGTGATTGGAATTGTCACCTCGGCTATACTAATAACTAGCTATGTGACCTCAGGCAAATCATTCAAACTTTCTGGATCTTAGTTCCCTTCTCTGTAAAAGAAAAGATTTTGACTAGATGATGGTTAGCATCCCTTCTGATTCTAAAATGCCAAATTATTCTCTGCAATGCAATAGAAAGTAATCTATTTGTAACAAAGCAATTGAAACTAAGATGGGGGTTAGTAAGAGAGATTTTCATGGAGGTACAAAGATGTCCAAAAAAATTGTGGAATTTATTGAAGCATTGAGACACGGCCACCCACTTTACATATGTACATAACTATGTTTCAAGTTATTCTTTGCTTGTTGACTGACATGTCAAAAAAAGAACTAAAATGACAAATAAGAGCCTTCCTAGATCATTTCTCCATTTTTAAAAGGAAGGAACTGGACAAGATAATCTTGAAGGACTCTTCTATTCCTAAATTTATGATCTTATGATTCCATTTTCTATCCTTTCCTTTTCCATTCTTGTCCATCAATTATTGCCACATCTTCACCACAAAAGTTCCTTTTCTAGATTGGCATATAATTTTCTTTTTACTTTTATTGCCTAGCCATATTCAGTATAACAAGATAGACATATGTCAAGAAGACCATTTCTTGAGCATGATTATTTTATCCTTCAACGTGAAAATGTTGCTAACAGAGACACTACTGTTTCCCAATAAAGCATAGCTAACTTTAAGCTTTTGCACAATGCAACATTCAACTGTATTTTTTAAACATTTCATTCAGTCAATCAGCAAATATCTAATTAACAACATAGAAAGCTTGGGAAGGGGAAAATGGGTTTGAGATATTTTAGATTTTTAATTGACAGGACATGGCAATGGATTTGAATGTGGTGGATGAAGCAGAAGGATGAGATAAAAAGGACCTGCAATCATACATTTATACTTTTTCTAGTTTAAAAAGATTAAATTAGTGTCTCTTTGGGCACAATGATAAATATTTATTTATTTATTTCAATTTGGTGTTCTTCCTCATGTCAGTCAATCCATAAACATTTATTAAGTGCTTCCTTTTGTCCCACTAATCATGCTCAATGCTAGGGGCAGAAAGAGGCAAAAACATGGTCCCTGCTCTCAGGGAGCTCATGTTCTAATAGGGGAGATATCAATCAAAAAAAATTTAATATAAGATGTGTACTTTGGAAATAGAAGGTGATCTCAGTAGGAAGGAACCAGAAGTGGAAGGGGATCAGGGATTCAAACCCAGGTTCCTTGACTCCAAATCCATCAATTATTCCACTCCCTTACTACCTTGAAAGCATCATCTTTCCTCCCTCTTTTTCCTATATGGATCCTGAATTTACTTGTAATGTAATCCATATTTGTTTTTTGGTATCTGCTCCATGTCCTTTGGATAATGTGTGTGTGTATATATATACAATAATAATCAATTATATAACTTTACACAGACACCTTATTCACTACCGACACATCATCAATGCTCCCTTTAAGGTGAAATCTAGCTACTCAATAGAGCTACTCAACAGTTGAGAATAAAGAATAGTGTATGTTTTGAAGCTACAGGAGGGATTTAATTAACTAACCTGGAATACTGCCAGGACATTAGGGTTAATAGCCTGCTTCTCATGAAAAGCAACATGGGATGTTCAGCAACTGTAAACCGTCAGGGTCTTTACATCTTTTTTGGAAAGATGGCATGATCAGCATTAGAGTACAGGAGTACCAATTCAATGAAAGAAGAACGATACCAAATTTATTCCCATTTAATTTTTCTCATGCATTATTTTTTTTAAAGTGGCATTGTGACTGTTAGTTTTGTTTTGCTTTTGTTTCTGCAAATGATTTCTCTTATCCTGCCCTGTTGTTCTGAAAGCTTGGTTAAAGCAGCTTAGAGATATGAGTGACCTTACTGGCTTATAGAAAAAACAGGATGGCTTAATCATGTTCATATTTCTTCAACTGGTCTTACTGAACTTCCTGGGGTTCCATTTGAGGTGGAAGAAAAGATTCAGGAAATACTATAGAGGTTGACTCTATCTGTCTCCCAAGAGTACCCCTTTCCACATGTGGGAAAAAGTTTGTTCACAAAATATTCCTTACTTTTTAGCAGTAAAATAGCTGTTTAAAATAAGGTACATTATTCAAGTATTTAATTTTTCTCAGTTTTAGCAACTACTTCTGGGTAAATGACCCCTACATCTCTATCTTTGACTTTTCATTCAAATTCCTGTCCCATATCTTCAAGTGTTAGGAGGCATCTCTACTAAAATTTCTACTGTTCCTTTAACTCAACATGTCTAAAATGAAGGTAATCATTCTCTTTCCATTTCCCTTTGTGTTCCCCAGTTTCACTCCCAATGTCCCTAATTCTTTCCATCATCCCACCATTGTTACTGGGTAACTATAGTTCCTCTCATATTTGGTAATGTGGTAGGCATGATGATAGGCATCATTGACATACCAATGGGGAAAAACATTATGAGGTACCTCCAGAACTCTACTTTACTTGGCTGTATCCTTAACCCCATTGTCCATTGTATTCTTAGACTTAAAACATGATTTGTTTCGGTTGTTTTAATGAGAATCAAGGTGCCCTTCCCCATTTAGCTCATGTCAATAATGAAGAGTTTCTCAATGGGACAGATTAAGGGGATGGCCTCTTATTGTGGAAATAGGCAAGGGTTTTAATATAGTGGGCACATTAGACAAAGATAAATATCTGTTCATCTGATGGGGATCAGACTCTCCTCATTCTAAATTGATTTATTCCCACTACCTTTGCACCTTCTATAGGTCACCGGTATGGATAGGCATTACATCCTCTAGCATGTGGAGCTAAGAGAGAAGATATGGCTGAAGATGAGATTTAGGGCTATTGGATTTTGACCCTTGATGGCTCTTGCTGTTGTTCCCTTGCCTTCCAACTACAGAGAGAACAGGAACTTAATAGTGCACCCCTGCCTTTAAATATCTCTCACCTTTCTGGTGAATAAGAGTTTTCTCTTTTTCTCTTCTAATTATGCATTTTCAGCAATGCTAAGGCCAAGGCTAAATGATACCAGTAATCCTGATACCTCAATAGATTTAGAGGTATAGCAGACTCAACGGCTATTGCAAGTCAGGGGGTTTTCCCCTCTGTTTCTCAGTGTTAACACCATTTTTTTGAAGTACTCAAGTTTGAAAACTACTAACTATTCAAAGTATGATATGCAAAGAGTGTTGGACACTGTGGGAAAAGTTCTGAGTTTAAATCGAACTTCTGCAATGTACAGTTATATATGAACTCAGGCAAGAAACATCAACTCTCTTAGTCTTTGTTACCTCATCTATAAAATGAGAATGATGATATCTATGCTCCTTGCCTCAGTGTCATGGGTGCTAATCTTTTAGCTCTGTCCTCCTCTTTTATGTTCCTATATCTATTCTGTCATCAAACCCCATTGTTTCTTCTTTTATAATATCTTTCACAGCCCTTATTTTTCATTCTTCTTGTCTTCATTCCAATCTAAGCCTTGACCACTCTCATGACTGAATTGCCAAAATAATGCCTTAACTGCTATCCTAGCTTCCAATTTCTCCCCTCACTCCTATTCCCAATTCCTCTTTTGCATCACTGCTAGGAACAGCTCTTACCATATTACTCTCCTGCATTCAAAAGGCCAGAGGCTTTAGCTTCCCTCAGGATAAAACCAGAACTCTCACCTTGCCGTTAAGGGCTATCTACCATCTGGTTCTAGTCTATATTATTTTCTTCCACTACCCTATGTAAACATTTTCCCTAGTCAGGTAGATGTTCACACTGTCGCAGTCCAAGCTCATGTTCATCTCTGAGCCTTCGATGATGCCAACCACCCAAGAAAAATGTCCTTTCTTTCTTTCTTATATGGGAAATATTCTTTTCTGAGAATACAATGGACAGTGGGCTTAGGGATACAGCCAAGAAAAGTAGAGACCCTAGAAAAGTATACAGATTTATGTAAACATATTATTTCTGTTTTTTACCAATAATTCATTGTTAATTTTTATTATTAAAATTTATGTCATTAATCATTCCCCATTCTGGACTCCTATACTAATATATACCACTCACTTTTGTATTTAGTCATTTTCTACCTGGTAGTAGAAAGCCACGAAATCCCTATCACTGTCACCAAATAATTCATCTCAGCAGTAAACAGCCTCCACAGTTCTTGTCCAGCTTTACTGTGGGTATGACTCAACTTTCTTCAGTTTCTAGTTTTCTTACTTGGCTTGTTTTGTTTCTTTCAGCATCATATTTCTAGTTCAAAAACCTTAGACTCTCATTGTTGATTTGATTATAACAAGGATTTGACATCTCAGTTTTATACCATCATAATTAACCACCTCCAATTTTCATAGAGTTGTTGTAGTTCTTCTAATGTTTACTGTATAACATGCATTGAGTCACGATGCAATGCACAGCTGTGGCTTTTTCAAATATCAGCACTAAGGTTTTAGTTAACACTAAATAATTAGTCAATATACTCAACAATAAATCTACACTTTGTACTTATCAAGTTAATTTCTTAAAATTCAAGGGTAAAACTTTACATTTTTCAATATTATATTTTGTCTTATTTGATTCAGGTTACTTTGATTTGATTTGATTCTTGCCTGCAAAGATCATTTTGGATCTTGACTCAGTAATCCAATATACAAACTATCCCTCCCAAGTTGTGTCACTTGCAAATTTAATAATAATGATATATATGATTTGATTTCTATCTTTTATTTTATTTTTTATTCTGAACTTATACAGAATATCAGATGAGGAATGGAGACCTGAAAAACCAGAGAGATAATAATTGCTCATGATTGGGCCATGCCAATACGATGTATATGATAATGCTATCTAAATTAATTTACTTATTCAGGTCCATACAAATCAAACTACCCAACATTAAAGATCAGGGTTTGTTTCATTTTTGCTTTTATGTATCCCCAACACCTAGCAGTGTCTGCTATATAGTAAGTGTCTAAGAAATGCTTGTTGAACTAATTCATTGTCAGTGGAGCTGTGAACTGATCCAATCAATTTGGCACTATGCCTAAAGGGCTATAAAACTGTGCATACCCTTTGATGCAACATACCACTTCTAGGTCTGTATCCCAAGGAGATCATAAAAGCGGGGGAAAGACCTACATGTAAAAAAATATTCATAGCAGCTCTTTTTGTGGTGGCAAAGAGCTGGAAATTGAGGGGATGCTCATAAATTGGAGAATGGCTGAATAAATTGTGGTATATGAATGTAATGGGATACTATTGTTCCATAAAAAATTATGAGCAAGCAGATTTTCGAAAAACCTGGAAAGGCTTACATGAACTAATGCTGAGTGAAGTGAGCAGAACCAGGAGAGCATTGAATACAGTAACAGCAACATTGTGTGATGACCAACTTTAATAGACTTAGCTCTTCTCAGCCATAAAATGATCTAAGACAATTGCAAAAGACTCAAGATGGAAAGTGCTATCCACATCCAAAGAAAGAATGATAGAGTCTGAATGCAGATTAAAGCATACTATTTTCTCTTGGTAGTTGTTTTGTTTTTTTCTTTCTCATGGTTTTCCCCTTTTGTTCTGATTCTTCTTTCACAACGTAATGAATGTGGAAATATGTGTAATTGTGCATGTATAGCCTATAACAGATTGCATACTGTCTTGGGGAGGGGAGGTAGGAGGGAAATTTAGAACTCAAAATCTTATAAAAGTGAATGTTGATAAGGAAAAATAAATTTTAAAAAAAGAAATGCCTGTTGATTATTGATAAAATGAATCAGAGATATAAGAGAGTAAGCACCATTCCCACAGTCTTCTTTTAGCCTAGGTAGCAATTTTATATATTTTATATCTAGGGGACTATACACACATATGCACACACATGTATATATGTAGATATATGTGTATATACACACATATGTCTTCAAGAAATTATTTCAATGCCTGCTTTGTTGTGTATATTTGGGCATTATCACTCCTTTGGGAGCTAGTGGAAAGATTTGTTAACCAACTTTCACTCTGTCTTTGTACTATTTATCAATGCATAACCATGGGCAGGGCTTGGTTAATCCAGTATGTAGCTCTAAAATGCCTAGAGGACGGTCTAGAAAGATAAGCTACAGAGGTAATGTGTATTATTCCAGATGTCCACTGATTCTCCAGAAATAATTCCATTTAATTAAGATGATAATTTTAGAAAAGTGCTTCTAAGTAATATTTTTCAGAGGCCCATTTCTTTGAGTTAGAGTGCAAAGAGCATGGGGACTCAAAAGAAGTCGGTGCCAGAACTGGCTCTGCCACTAACTTGCTGGGTCATTTTAGACAACACATTGGATTTCTCTAATTTTGGTTTCCTTATTTGTAAAATAAAGGGTTTTGATATATTACTTTTGAGATCTATTCAATTTCTTACATCTTACATCTTTATAATAAATCTAGATATTTTTAGGCAAGAGGATATTGATTCTATATTTAGAATAACATATTTGCTTGGCATAAGAACCATATATTAATGAGTAGTAGAGGGAATCAATGACAGTTAACTAGCAATCTACAACTTAATTTTGCAGAATCCCATATTAGGTTAAGGTTAAAATAAAAGAATACAGCATCTACTCTATGAAATAAGGCATATAGAGTGGTTTGCAAATCTTAAATCACCATAAAACAAGAGCTAATGAAAGGGTGCATAGTGCATTAGTGGATTACTGGGTTAGGTCCTACTTCTTTGACGTCACCTAAACTCTGAGTTCTCTTAGTAATTCTCTCAAACTGTAAATTGCAGAAGAGTTGCTAATGTGTGTTGGTAGAGGAAATGTCCTTACTAACTGTTACCTATACAATGAAATAACAAGTCTAGATATTAAAGAAAAGTATAATGTAGAGGATAGAATTTGGGCTTGGAGTAAAAAACACCCGAGTTTATATTCTATCACATATACATATACATACATACATACACATACATACATACACACATATACACATATATGTGTATATATGTATACATACATACATATACACACACAAATATACTTAGGTAACTAAATAGGACTGACTTACAAAATCATAGACAAAATTATAATGTTCCCTATCCTGTACATCATTTTTGCTATTATTATTTCTTTTACAGGTGAAGGCATTTGAATACCAAGAGGGTAACAGTCTAAGGTCAAATAGTTATTTAGTAATATAGCCTGACACACAACTGTGCCTACCAGCAGAGAGGAACAGGTCCAATCACCTGCATTAAGGCACATTTTTTTCCTCTAGATATGCCAATGAAGTACCATGAGCTCATAAAGAAATTCTTGTGGAGCTTCCAGTAGTAGCCATTCAGTCAGTCCTTTAGTGCTTTTTAAAAATAAATAAGTTCTATGTACTAACTAGGGACAAGAGGACGAATAGCAACAGGAATTATATTTTCTTTCTGGCATAAGGTAGGGCTAATTGTAAACTAAGTCTTGGGATGAGTTTATCTCTATCACACTGAAGAGGAGGCTTAAGCACATTTATTTTATTTTATTTGACCTTGATAGCTTCTGATAATTGGAAAGGAAAATTATTATTGCAATTTTAAAAGAGAAGATTATGGAAAATAATATGCTTAATTTATACCATTGGCCAAAAGAATACACACGTGTATGTATGTATGTATGTATGTATGTCCACAGAGCATCATAGAATTGGAAGAGACCCAGAGGGAGCCAGTGAAATGCTATCTGAATTCCTGAGCCAAGAATCAAATTTACGTAAGGTACTTCAATTGCTTTGTGTTGTATATCTTGAGCTCACAAAAGAAGACTGAATTAAAAATATAACAATTTGCTGTTAAGTCTTATAATTTGTAGTGTGGTGAAAAGAGTCATGGATTTGGAAACAAAGGAAAAAATCCAAATCTCAGCTTTATGTGACTTTGAACAAGTCATATAACCTCTTTAACCCTCAATTTTTCTCTGTAAAATGAAGGGGACTGACTCAATGACAAAAGTATTTCTGCTCTGTAAATCAGTGATCCTCTAATAGCCAGACGGCTATTTTTAGGTGATGCTGTAGAGGAAATATTGATAAGATGTTAGTTGTACTACTTGGCCTCTTTTGTCTCTTCCAACTTTATGATGTTTATATGGATATAAGATCCCATATATGTACAGAATCAGCTCAATGATCCACAAACTAACTACTCACATTTCAAATCTTGCTTTCTGTTGACTGTAGTCAATTCTATCTAATTAAGTATATAGATGACATCTGGAAGTCTTGCTATCTGCTTTTATTCATTGTGAAATTTTTAGATCTACTAATGAACCATTTGAAACCCTAATATAGAATTAACATATCCCTTATCTTCAGCAACATTTTTTGCCATAAGGCGAAACAAGGGCAATAATGTTTTAAGTTGATGCCTTCCTTCAGTTTGAGAGATCTTAATAACTCTATGCATTGAATGGGAACAATAGTAGAGCTAGTCAAAGGGAAATGCTGTCCCATTTTTTTTAGCCAGTACATCATGTTCCAAAGTTAAGTACTAAAAGTGTATCATTTATTACTTTACTTCCCATCTGGCTGCTCACCTGGACATCACTATTGAGTCTAGAAATTCACATTGTTACAAGATCACATCAGCTCTGAAACTCCCCCATTAGAAAGGGTGTGGGGTAGAATCAGAGAGTACCTTCCAGATCCTCTAGTTAAGGAAAAGATTTAGGGCAAACAGCTCATAATTTTCCACCTGGCTGCAGCATTTCATCAAGTTCCCCATACCAGGTAAACCCTGACCCATCCTCCAATAAAGGTAAGAGGCTTTCTTTTGTCTTTCTTTGTATCCCCAGCTCTTAGCACAGTGACAGACAAATGGTAGACACTTAATAAATACTTATTGATTGATTTTATATTATCCATTGTTTAGGAAGCTTATGCTCCACTTGATCTAGAAGATCCAATGTGAAAAATATTTATTAAGCCTCTATCAGTGCCAGGTACTTTGCTAGAGCTAGTCCTTGCTCTCAAGAAGCTTTCATTTTACCATAAAATTAATTTGCAGTTAGCTTAAACTTGCTCATTTAAAAGAAGAAAAGATCCTAGACTAGCCACCAGAAAGATGTGAAGTGTGCGGTTGTTAAAGGCAAACAAACCAAGCCCACGTGCTCCATTATGAATTACATATTACTATCAGAAATACAAAAAAGAAAAAATAATAGTGAGGTACTAAAAGTTGGATTTTTCTAACTGAAACTGAAACTGTCATGCTCACAAGCTAATAGCAGTTGCTGCCATTCCTCAGCTCTCTGGCGATTAAGGTAGAATAAGCAGGTGCTTTTCTTCCAGTTTTTTCATGTATAAAACCATTTTCCAAAAGCGCATATCATAACCGCTACTTGTTTGACGTCTCTGAAGAGCAGCCAAGAGCTGACCAGACATGAGAATCAATTACCCTCTCACCCTAGAAGGAAGTCCCCACAGGTTAGGGGTGAGGTCCTTCAGTAGGTCAAGAGGAAAATAGTTTGCCCAGCTGTTACTGTCATCATGTGCATTTGAGGGCTTAAGAGAAGACTTTCTTTTCTAGGTGAAATCTCTCACAAATGCTGAAACTGAATGAGAAGTAGAGACAGGATGTGGATGGGTTTTCCAAAACCAAAACTTGACACCATCTTTGAAATTCTCATATTGTTTATTCAGTGTTGAACCCACAACATAAACGCCTTTAAAATATTATTCTAGATAGTTTTACCTGACCCGATGGGGCATTCTTTTAAAACAACATTAAATAATAGAACTTGACCCAATTTTGCTAACTTCATTGGTTGAGAGAACACCACAAAAAACAGAACACTTGACAGCAATATGTAAAGTTCATGAAAGAAGGGGCTTCAAATTTTCCTAGTCACTAGGAGGGGAACTAGTATTCTTGAAAAATATTAAATTTTCCTGAACAAAGCATGGCTCTTGTGTAATTTTTTAAAATTCTAATTTCTTCTAGGCAATTCTAAAAGCTGCCCTTTGTGGAACCTTCTGGCTAAAGCCCACTGGCTGAAAGTAATAGGCCCTCTGAAATGAAATGTAACTCTGGGATTTTCTATTCACATGGTTTTGTGGAGAGACAGTAGATTACTATCAAAAACCCTGAAAGCATCCTGTATTTTAATTCTCAAGGGTTTCTTTGCCTTTTCTAACAATACACACTCCCTCTGGTGGTCAAAATAATGTACTAAATTCTCTAGGTTATTAAAAAACAATTGTAACTGCCCTATGTAAAAGGCAGATTTAAAAGGGCCACTTGTTTGGGAGGTTTCTTTTCGGCACATGGAGTAGTTTGGATAATACACAAAGTAAATGAAACGTAACAATACATATTTGCATTAAAATATCATCTAATACCTCTTTTTCATTCTTATATATGTATATTTATATATGCACATATACATATATACATATACAAATGATATAAAAATAAATAATACTATTCCCAAAAATCCCATCAGTTGAAATATATGTATATATGTATTTATGTATATGTATTTATATATGTATTTATGTATATGTATATATATATATATATATATATATATACACACACACACACATAATACATATCCCTGATGTGTTTGTGTGTGTGTGTGTGTGTGTGTGTGTGTGTAAAGACACAATACTTAAGAAATGACTATTCAGAACAACGGAGATAGGTAGAAAACTCATTAAGTAAAAGGTCTGTTATTCCTATATTTTCAATGTTACTTTATGAAACTAAAACCTCTAACCAAGTAATTAATACTTATCAGTAAAAAGATGATTTGCCCATTCTATCAGGAAATGCATATAAGGATATGCAAATATATATAAAATAAATACAAAGTGATGGGGGATGGACTTTAAACTGAGTGACATGAAGAATATTCCTCCCAACTCTGCCTTCTGACCTTCAAATTGACTTCAAAGGGAGGGGACAAAAACCAAAACTTCATATTTCACATTGTGACGCTGTGATTAAAATCTTATTTAAATTTACAAAAAATTATCCATCCATCCTGCCCTAGCGGAAAGTCAGAGGGGTGACATAGGAGGGAGGACATAGGAGAGAATAGATTGGGGGAGGGGTTATACAATGGGATGGCTGTTTTGAGGTGGTAGGTAGGGGAAAGATGGGGAAAAAATTTGTAACTCAAAATCTCATGGAAATGAATGATGTAAAATAAAATAAAAGTTTAAACAAAAAATTATCCTTCATAAGAGAATCACAGCATTTAGAATAGGATAGAACCTTAGAAATCATCTAGCCCAGCTACCATCTAAGAAAACTGCAGATCATAAAGTTAAAATGACTAGCTCATGGTCACACAGATAATTAGCAGTGTGGCCTACTATAAACAGGGATAAGATTGGTAAATTTGGTAACCTCAAGCCATTTATTCATGGTTCTTCCCTGCAACATGTATACACCTGAAATAAATATAAAGCAATGCAACAGATTTACATTAGCTATACCAAGAATATACATTTATATACATATATATGAATATATAGACATATGTATAAACTTATGTCCATTGAAACACTAACCAATGATAGAAGACTTTGCTCACTTTTTTCTTATAAAAATGATTTTCTTTTTTTTTTTTTAGTCTTTATCTTGTGATTTTATTGGTTAAAGAAACTCCCTCTACCAAAGCAGATTGTCAACTATTTTGCAACCTATAGACTTAGAGGGATACCTTTCATCTCCAGTTAAGATAGAATTTAAATCAAAATTGATTTTTACTTCAAAGAAATTTTTAATATTCATTCCATTAAGGTTGAATGATGCTGAATGCACATTAATAATTCTTGAGCAGCAAAACAATAAACTTATGTTATTTTTGTAAGAAATCCTTTCAAGGTTTTTTTAAAAACATTTATCTTAAGATTAAAGTTACTTTTCTTGCTATTGGTACATTTCCAGGGTTTCCACCTTAAATATTAGAAGTGAAATATTTCAATTGGGAAGAGATAACTATCACTTTCAACACTATAGAGGAAACTATAATATAATATAATATAATATAATATAATATAATATAATATAATATAATATAATATAATACAATATAATACAATATTATATAACACAACATAATATAATATAAATAATAAACTAGTTTCAAATTCACATAAAGCCAATCCTGCTCCAAGAGAATTCCCAGCATTCTATATTGTTCTTTCCAACATCACTTAATCATCAAATCTAATGTCAAATAGTCTTTTGTCAGTATTTATCCTACCTGACCTGAGAAATGTTTTACATTATTGACTGCTGACTATCCCTAACTGCTAGATAGCCTCCCCTTTCTTGGGGAGACTCTACTTTCCTGCTTGCCTTTTTTTTCTTCCACTACTTTAATAATGCTCCTATTTCCTTCACTGGCTTTTCATCCTGTAGGTATTCTCCAAATATCTGTTATTGACTCTCTTCTCTATATTCCTTAAATATCTCATTCATCCCCAGCACTTTACCACCTATATGAAGACATCACTGATTTCTTTCTCCTGACGTCTCCTTGTGAACTCTAGACCTGAATTTCCAATAACGGTGCATCTCTATCTCAAAGTGCCTCCTACACCTCAAATTTAACATGTCTCAAATGGAGCTCATTATCTTCTCCTCTAAATATATTTCTTCTTTAGACTTCACTGTTTCTGTCTGTGGCATCATAATTAGGTCATATTCTCTAATGAGCAGCTAGATAACGCAATGGATAGAGTAACAAGTCTGGAGTCAGGAAGACTCCTCTTTGTAAGTTCAAATCCAGCCTCAGACACTTACTAGCTGGAAACCCTGGAAAATCACTTAGTCTTCTTAGTGTAAGTTTTCTCATTTGTTCAATGAACTGGAAAAAGAAATGGCAAACCACTCCAGTATCTTTGCCAAGAAAACCTCAAACGGGGTCATGGAAAGTTGGACAAACTGAGTGATGACTCAACAACACTACTCCACATTCTCAACTTTGGGATTGTCTTTAACTCATTTCTCACATTTACCTCTAATATCAATCAATTACCAAAGCCTACACATCCTCTCTCTGCAACACTCACAGATGCATTCTCTTCACTCTGTCCCCATTGATAGTACCATAGTAGAAGCCCTCATTGCCACCTACTTGGATTGTTACAAGTGCCTACCTTCAGATCAACCCATCTCTGTTCTCTGTCTTCTAATCTGTTCTTCACATTGCCAACAAAAAAAAAAGTCTTTCTTACACATAGATCTGGTTACATTACTCATCTGTTCAAAAACCTTCAGTGGTTTCTTATTGCCTACTGAGAAATTCATATTCTCTGCTTGCCATTTAAAGCCTTTGGCAGCTTTATGCACATTACTCTTCTTTATACACTCAGTTCTCTAGCCAAACTGGTCTATTCCTGTCCGCGTGCCTTTGTTCACACGATTCCCTATGCCTGCGATGCCCTTCTGCTCCCTCTTTGGTGGTTGAATTCCTGCTCACATTTTAAAACCACAGTGATGGACCACTTCCTCTGTGATGCCAATAATAGTCTACTACCTGAGACTTCACATAGTACATTAGTTGGCAGCTCTCTTAGATGTCTGTGATGAGGTCTTATTTCCCTTTCAGACTGTACATTCACAAAAGCTCAGGGACTCTTATCTAAATTTTGTATTTTTCCCCTAAATATATCTCTCTGTACATAGAAGGTATTTCAAAAATTGTGTAGTGCTATCATTTATAATGAACACAGAAAACAGAAATTTAAAAAACATATGCAAATAAATCCAATGATAATGTGAAAAATCCTTTTCGATCTAAAAAAAAAAATCACTGTTTGCTGAATGAATGTTAAATTAATGAAAATCTAGGGAAATCATGAAATTTTTTTATGATTTACTCCTTTTAAAGTTAATGGTAAGGATTGGAATCAGAACTTTTAAAAAAGCAATTAATGGAATCTGCAAAATGTCACCATTCTCTATACAAAGAAATTCAACAAAAGCTTGCTCATTAGGGGAAAAGGAGGAAGGTTAGAGTGATTTAGAGTGACGATTTTAAAGGAAGTGAACTTTGACCTTCAAGTCCTTTAAGTCTGTAGTCAACACAAATAAACCCATACTGTTAAGACTAAACAGTTTTCTCAGTACTTTAGTATAAAGAAATAATTTCAAAATCACATGATCACTGTTTGAGTACAAATGCTGCTATTTAATTAATACATGTCATTGACCTTCCCTCCCAAGAATTCAATTCAACTTAATAAATATTAATTAAGCACCTACAGTGTACCAGATACAACACTAAGTGCTGGGGATTTAAGGTAAAAAAACAAAAACAAAGAAAAAACAGTCCCTGATCTACTACTTGGGAAACCAACACAAGCACAAATAAATGAGTACAAAATAAATATGAGATAATTTCAGAAAGAGTGAGAGTCATTAATTGGAGAGGAGGGAAATGAGGAATGTGGCTAAGGAAAGTCCTAAGGGAGGTGGTACTTGTGTGCCTCAATGGAGCTAGGAATTCTAAGAAGTACACAGGAGTAAAGAGAATATTATGGTCATAAAATGGAAATAGGAAGAAAGGGAAGAAGGAAGGAAGGAAGGAAGGAAGGAAGGAAAGAAGGAAGGAAGGAAGGAAGGAAAGAAGGAAGGAAAGAAGTTATAGTCATAGAAATGGGAATAGAAAGAAAAGGAAGAATGAAGGAAGGATGGAAGGAAGGAAGAAAGAAAGAAAGCAAGCATGTATTAAGCATTATTAGTATGTGCAGGCATTGTGCTGCTCTATAAATATTATCTCATTAAATCCTCACACAAATACTGGGAAGAAATTGTTATTATTCTCCCCACTTTACAGTTGAGGAAATTGAAGCAGACATCAGTTTAATGACTTGCCTGAGTCACATAGCTAGTAAATGTCTGAAACTAGATTGGAACCCAAGTCTTCCTGACTCCAGACCCAATGCTCTATCCACTCCATCACCTAGTTGCAAAGGCATAGATGTGAGAAATAGAATGTGGGTGGAAGATGATGGAGTGAATTGTATCACAGATACCAGTTAGGCCAGATAATCTGCAATGTAAAGTTCATAAGAGAAAGTTCTGTGAAATAAATCTGAAAGATGGGTTAGAATAGGGCTTCTTGGGGGGTGGAGCCAAGATGGTAGAGTGAAACCAGGAACCTGGTTGAGCTTCCACTCCAACCACCTCCAATACCTGTAAAATATGACTCTAAACAAATTTTAGAGCTACAGAACTCACAAAGTGACAGGGAGAAACAAATCTCCCACTGAAGGTAGTCTGGCAGGCCAACAGGAAGGGTGTATTACACCAAGCTGGGAGCCCAGTGCAGTCCCACAAGACCTGGGGCACCCTGACCAGCAACATAGACTGGCCACAGCAGACTTCAGGAGAGTGACTCACCAGCAGCTGTGGCATTTTCCAGACTTCTCAACCCATAAACACCAAAGACAAAGTAAAAGGTCAGTAGGGAACTCTGTCGGAACTGGGTGGAGAAAAGCATGGTCTGGCCCCTGCCCCCAGGGAGAGAGGTGGTGGAGGTGCTGAGACTATAGCTGCTGTTGTGTGGCTGCCTCTGGAGCTCCTGGCCTGCAGATCATAGGGGGACCAAGCACCCATTCAGAGGGTAATCAATCTTGCTTTGACCTGCTCAGATCTGGATCACAGTGTTGGGTGTGGTGGTCATGGGGTGTGTGACCAGTGTGCCAGAGCTTGTGGTGGCTGTAGAGAGGGCACCCTCCTCAGACCTCTGACAACTGAGAAAACCCCCACTATTTGGGACATAGCTCTTTCCACTCTGGAAGCAGAGTTCTATTTTGGCAAAGAGCTCAAAAGTCAAGTAGCTGGCTGGCAAAATGAGCAAGCAGAGGAAGTGCAATCAGACTATAGAATCCTTTTGGTGGGACAAAAAAGATAAAAACATGGAACCAGAAGAAGTCAAAACTCCTGCATCAAAAGCTTCCAAGAAAAATATGAATTGGTTACAAGCCATGGAGGAGCTCAAGAAGGATTTTGAAAATCAAGTAAGAGAAGTGGAGGAAAAAATTGGAAAGAGAAATTAGAATGATGCAAGAAAATAATGAAAAACAAGTCAACAGCCTGCTGAAGGAGATCTAAAAAAATACTGAAGAAAACAACACCTTAAAAAATAGACTAACTCAAATGGCAAAAGATGCGCAAAAAGACAATGAGGAGAAGAATGCCTTAAAAAGCCAAATTGCACAAATGGAAAAGGAATTTCAAAAACTCACTGAAGAGAATAATTTCTTCAAAATTAGGTTGGAGCAAATGGAAGCTAATGATTTATGAGAAATCAAGATACTATAAAACAGATCCAAACAAGTGAAAAAATAAAAGGCAATATGAAATATCTCATTGGAAAAACCAATGACCTGGAAAATAGATCCAGGAGAGATAATTTAAAAATTATTGGACTACCTGAAAGCAGTGATCAAAAAAGAACCTAGAAATTTTCCTTCAAGAAATTCTCAAGGAAAATTGCTGTGATATTCTAGAACCAGAGGGCAAAATAGAACTTGAAAGAATTCACCAATCACCTCTTGTAAAAGATCCCAAAAAGAAAACCCATAGGAATATTATAGCCAAATTCCAGACCTCCCAGGTCAAGGAGAAAACATTATGATCTGTCAGGAAAAAACAATTTGAGTATTGTGGAAAAACAATCAGAATAACACAAGATCTAGAAGCTTCAAAATTAAGGATCGAAGGTCTTGGAATATGATATTCTGAAGGTCAAAAAAGCTAGGATTAAAACCAACAATCACCTACCCAGCAAAACTGAGTATAATGCTTCAGGGGAAAATATGGTCATTCAATGAAATAAAGGACTTTTAAGTATTCTTGTTGAAAAAAATCAGAGCTGAAGAGAAAAAATGACTTTCAAATACAAGAAGCATGGGAAGGTAAACAGAAAAAAGAAAGCATAAGAAACTTATTAAAGTTGAACTATTTACATTCCTACATGGAAAAATGATCACTGTAACTCATGAGACTTTTCTCAGTATGACGATAGTTGAAGGGAATATATATGTATGCATACATATAGATGTGTGGATAGGGGGGCTTATGTGTGTATAAATTAATATGTGAGTGTGTGTATATATGTGTGTACATGTATACTTAGAGGGCACAGGATCAGTTGAATAGGAAGGTATGGTATCTAAAAAAAATAAGAGGTGAGAGAGGAATATAATTGGAGAAGGAGAAAGGGAAAAATAGAAGAGGGTAAGTTATCTCATATAAAAAGATAGAATAGAGATTCTTTATTTGGGTATCAATTTCGGGTCTGCAAACTTAGATAGAAAAAAAATTACCCCATTATGTTCACTAACCTCTAACTGAAATTTGACATTTCCTTCCATTATGAATAGGCTACAAACATTATTTTCAGAAGAGGTTCATTGGCTTCACCAGACTGTCAAACGATTCTAAGCCAAAAAGACAGGAACTGCTTTATTCAGAGTCAGAATATAAAGGGTTTTAAATATCAAAAAGAGAATTATTTTATACTAGAAGCAAAGGGACCTGAAGTTAAAAGCTCTTAAGTAAGAGAGTGATGCTTTAGGAATATCTACTTGGCAGATGCACAGAAAATGTATTGATAAGGGGAGAGACTGGGAAGAGAGAGGTAAACAACTCACTTAAACTTTTTCCCTTTAAATGGTGACCAGACTCAACCAGACAAGACCTGATTAGCGTCATTTTTCCCCCCAAATCTTGAACCTACTGACTGTGGAAATATTCTTTGGAAACATAAGAGTAGAGAGGATCGCCCATTTGCCTCTTCCTTTGTTTGGTGAATGTCATATTACAGAAAAAGTAAAAAGCAGAAACATCCTATGAAATTCCACCAGTTTTGAAATGTTTCACATTCTTGATTTTTAAAAAATCCTAGTTCAGCTTGTGTGATAGAAGCTTCTTTTTGCTGTCAAAGTGATCAAAGAGAGGTTGGAAAAGACTCCATAAACAGATGCTGCCCCGTGACAAACCTTAAAGAACAAGACTGTAGGGCCAGATGTTGAAGTGACCTTCCGACTGCAGAACATGTTGGCATGGTGTTGATTCAGATAGCTGTTGGCAGGGGCCTTAAATCCAGCAGCTGAAGAAATTTTTAAAATTATGGATTTCCCCCCACTCATACTCTTTTCCCTCACTGCAAAACCTGAAACCTCTGGTCAGTGGGGCTGATGGCTGTCAAAGAAGTTGAATTCACCACCCAACCCTGCCAGTAGGCATCACATCAAAAGAGAGTTAGCTGAGTGAACAAGGGCATCTTCGGGCTATGCCATTTTGCATCCTATTCAACTTTCAACAGCTGTTTCTTGAGTGAATACAGATGCAAAATAATTAAATGGAATGTGTTATATTTTCAATATAGGGTACAATGTATATATTGATGACATTAGTCATCACTGTATTCTACTCTACGCAATTCTACAATAGTAAAAACTCGATCTCTCTTTCAGGGTCCTGAATGATCAGACCAGTCAATAGATCTAGTCAAGGCACATAAGAAAGGTTCTCTTCATTCATCCCCTTTACCATCAATAGGGGAAGGTATGAACTGGCAATTTTTTAAAGCATAGTATAATTGATCAAGTACATATTACTTGCGTTAACCATTTTCCCAAACTGGAAATTTATTTAGACTTCACTATAATTGATGAAATACATATTAATTATGTCAACCTTTTTCCCCAAATGCTGCAGAGGTTTGTCTACCTCATTTTGTTACAAAGACATCATTATATTATGTCATATTGGCCAACTAGTCAAAACTGGTCAGTTTTTACTCTTGTAACCAAAATGCCCCAATTATTAAGCATGATAAAAATAAGGCCAAACATCTCTAACTTCAAATGCTGGTGGGATTTTATTCAGTAAATATGAAGTGGAAAACAAAGAGAGAACAGAAAAAAGTCTTGCTTTATCACATTAGATGTGATTGAAGACTACACAATTCTTCTTACGCTTTTGGACATCTTGTCACTTCACCTGGAGAAATATACGCTGCTTATTCTGAATTGCTGCTGATGTCCAGCACTTGTCAAAACCACTATCTGTCAAGCACTTCACAAAGTGTTACAAAATGACAGATCAGGATGTCTGAGTAGATGGAGCCCCAGGAAAAACAGAACAGATAGAAAATTCATGACTCTAAACTACATCAAAGCGACTTCTGTCAACATCATGTCAAAAGAAAGAAAAAAAGAACTGTTCATTTTTAGGTTTTTTTTTTCATTATATAAACACTTTTTTTTTCAAGTATGAGCTAAGTGTAAGGAAATTTTTACTTAGTGTACAGTTTGATCATCCAAATGTTCCAAAAATACCCTTTAAAGCATCCAGGAATAAGGAAAATTCTAATAGTAGATACTGTCTGCCAGTTAAAACCAATGACATTCAAAAGAAATGCATGAAGTTACTATCAGCTTAAAATAGGATAAACCATCTGGCTATAAAGGAACAAAAGTACTCTTTTTTTTGCATATTTGTTGGACTCATAGAATTTCTACAACTGGATTAATTTTCTGTTTCTTCTACAATCAGTTTGATTTTTTTTTTTTTGCTTAGTATAACAATTACAAACCACTAATTCTGTACTATATTGCTAAACATGTTTCCTAAAATATCTGGTATTATTTTAAAAAAAAATTAAATCACTGGAAATTTTCAATAATGCATAATTCCTCTAAATTACTGCTTTCCAAATGGAGTAAAAAATAAATGGCTTGGGAAATGCAGCACTGCATACACAAAACTCTTTAATCATCACATTCTACAAGACATCCAGTGAATGAAATATGAGTTGCATAAATCTGGAAATGACCCATATACCTTTTTTAATCCCAAACACATTCAGTGTGGTTGATTGGCACTGGATGCTAAATCCCAAGCAACTTTATCCACACTGATCATATGTCATTGAAATAAACAGGATAAGTGACCTTGTGAAAATATATTCTGGGTTATAAGCATATCTAACCCAGGTTTAGTGGAAGGATCAAACATACTAGCACCAAGAGGCAGTATTAGGAAACATAGTGGCACCCATGACATGAGAAGTTTGGTGTCACTGTGCATCATTTTGGCAATGTCATTTACTTCCTCTCATCACAATTGTCTTGTCAGGGTATGGTCTTTTTTTTTCTTTTTTTTTCCTTTTGCACCAATCATCTTTGACAACCACTCTTGAAGAGACCATAAAACTACCCCGACATTAGTAGTCACTGATCCAGACACAGGCAACTTGTTCAATGATGCAAAGAGGCTCTAATTTTCCTCTGAGAAGCTGGTCCATTAAATGTTGACCAGAAAAGTTTTTTGGCTTCAAAACCCTTAAAAGACACAAACAACCATAACCAGAAACAACCAATTCAGGTGCTTAGATGAGACACACACTTTAAGATGATCCCACTGCACACATCTAAATGTGCAAGGGAATTACAATCTATTAATACAAAAGTAGTAGCCCAGAGCCATTGCTTGTTATGGTCCAAGCTCAGTATATCTTTGCTTCCTACTTATAAAAAGATGTTTATTACCTGTAACTGTACAGAGGTGTGTGCTTCACAGCAGCAGTGATTGGTAATAAGCCTCCTTTTCTCATTTACATTGATAGCAAGCATTAGTGAAGATATATGCATTTCATTTCATGGTTCAGAAAGAACAAAGTATATGTATATGTGATAGCAGTGGGTGGTTAATGAAATGGTCTGACAAACATAAGCTAATACATAATCATACCAGAATGTGAACTGGAACACCTGTTCCTGCTTCACAGACTCACAATCCTTAAAGAAAAGTTACCATTCGCAAGAATTGGAATCGCCACTATTTAGACATCAATATGCTCCAAGGAAATTTTAGTCATTTTTTCTTTTGCAATCACTAAAAGGGGGGGGGGGAACTTTAATGATATCAAATCTCTTTTGCTTGTGTCCTAAGAGTAATGAAAACTTCACACATGCATGAAGCTCCAGTAATTATTTTAAACTGCCTTCTGTTGTCCCCCTGAGGAACACGGTGGTATTTGTTTGATGCAGTTTAATTAGTGTCAGGGTAATTAATGCTATGCTATCTACATGAGATCAAAACCCTTCCTTTGTAACACTCTGGTAACTAAGAACTAAGAGATGGGAGCAGTTTGAAAATGCAAAGGCACAGTATTAACCTGGGTTCAGAAAGGAACCGAATTGCCAACCTTCCTTCTTACTGGACCTGGCCAGTGGATTTTAACACCTTCCAGTACAAGATTAGACTCACACTGTTAGGCATGAGATCCAGTGGCTGCCAGGGAATTAAATTCTTTTTCTATGGGTATAATCAAATTAACAGAAACATCCACAGGCACCTTTTCAATAGTTCAATCCTTTAATAATGAAATGATAGACGTGGGTACAAACAGGGAACTGTAGTCCCTTGTAAGCAGTATGTGATGTTACCATGTGCTGATATATTTTTTCCAAATAAAAGAATCATTTGGGTTAATGAATGAATGTGATTCTGCTTTAATGCCTGAATAAAATTTGCATTTAATTGTAGGTATAGGTATGCTCTTCACTTGACAATAATGCCCTGGGTTAAAAGGGGAGGTGAGGAAAGTGGGGAGGGGGAGAAAATGAGAGATGAGAGGGCAAGGAGAGAAGTTAAACACACAAAAATTCTAGACACACACATAACATGCTCTAACATAAATCCTTTTTAACTGTTTCTTTGGTAATAAGCAACTGCAATATAAATCTCACAACACACAAACTCAGGCTGATTACAGGCTTAAGGAAATAGCTCCAGTTATCTTGACTGGATAAATTATTATATCCTAGAGGTTATTCTGGTTTCTAATAAAGTGCCTGTGGCAAAAGAAAAAAAAGGGGAGGGGCTCAAGCATTCTCTTTCTTTTATAACAGACGAAATTACAGGCTGTATGGGATGACCGCAATTGTTTTGAGATTATCTTTACTTAAAAAAACACAAACAAGCAACAAAACATGACACACCATGTTAAATTTTGAACAAAACCAATGCTTTAGCCCAACAGTGATCAACAGTATCAGACTGATTTTTTTTTTTATGAGAAGGGAAGGCTTAATGGCACATATCTAAAAAATAAACATGATGGGTTGAAAGACAAAGCAAATGGATCTGGCCCATTATATAAATACACTAAGCATGAAAATAACTTCTGGGATGTACTCAGAATGAACAAGCAAAAAAAAAACTACTTCCAGGGAGTACAAATGGATAGTAGCTATGAAAGTGTGTCAGGATCTATGAGCAGATGAAATTAAGGTTATCATTATAAGATAAAATTTCAGTAGCTGAAGTTGGCAGTCTGTCACCATCTCAAAAAAAAATTAAAAAAGGTCTCTGTTGAACACCTTTCCTTGAGGTCATTCATTACGAAATACCTGCTGGGATCAACTGACTAGCAAAATATGCTTTTTCCCATCTTCAGATCTGCTTCCTGCAACAGGGTTGTTTATCAATTAAAGTGATAAATACAAGTGACTTTGATAACACAAGAAACACATTATGTAGTAAAGGAACCTCCAGGAACCCTGCCATAAGAACTGTATGCAAAGTTCAACAACTGTGAAAGAACTATTAGAGAGGACACACAAACAAGTGACCTTGACTGACAAGCGCACTTCATTCACGCAATAAACAGCGCTGGTGCTGATAAGTGTTCATTGGTGCAGAGAGTAATTACCTATCTGTCAGCGTTGCTGGTGTGTGCGAAATAGTATAAATGAAACATACATAAAGTATGGCAATAATATCGGGCATGCAGAACCTAATGTATTATCATCATTCTCAGGGCCCAGGTTTATGTGGCTGCCACCACTGAGTAAATGCCTCCTAGCCATGATAATTTCATTCTAATCTCTGTTCCATATTATAATTTTCATAGCTAAAAGATACTGAGGAGCAATACGTTTCAATCAAGGGCTAAATAGAACACAACCTGTAACTGGGTATTTTATACACCTATATATTTTTTTTCTTTCAAAAAAATTTAGTCAATTTATAAAGAGACTGGAATAAGCTGTAAATTTATGGATGACAAACCCTGTCTGTAGCAATGTCACAATGTCTGGAGACAGGCTTTGCAGATCTTGTAAAAAGGGTTGCCAGCTTTGTCTGTCATTTGTCACGACACGAATGCAAAACTCTAGAGAAAAATGGTCTCTATGTTGTGCAAAAATGTATTATTAAATAAGGATGATTTGGGCCAGAATCAAAGACCACTCTTATTCGGGAGGAAAAATCATGCAATTTAGTATCTAAGACAAATATTCTTCATTTACATGCTACCACTTAGTAATGAAACTAGAACCTAGAATAACCTTCACAACCACAGTATTCCTACTGCTCCTATAAAACTGTCAACCTTTTCTGGGCTCATTTTTTTTCACCTTAATGCAAATACTCTTTGATGGCATCTTTAAAATATACCTTATTTAAGCTCTTCCTAAATAAACTGGAAAAATATTAAAAGTTACCAGGTACTTCTAATTTTTTTAATTAAAAAAAAGGTGTGTAACAAGTACCATTTCAGTGAAAAAATATCATTGCATAAAATATATGCAATATATTTTACAGACAATAGAATATATGCACAATGGAAAAGAGGGTATATCCCAAATGATATAGATAAGTGCTATCCCAAGGCCTGTATATAAGAAAACAAAAACATAGGCTTTTTTCAGTGAGAACAAAAATAATGCAGGAACTTAGAAAATAGCTGGCATATTTACAAAAGGTTTGATCCAGCCCTCATAATAATCTTCTTACCCCTCCAAAAAATTCACACGCATTCATTGAGGGCCACTATTAGCCAAAGGCATTTAAAATCCTACTACCCTGTTTAATGTAACTTTGAGAAGTTCTTATGGTGGTTTTCATGATGGCAGGCACTCCAAACTTTTTCTCCGATTTGTCTGTCATAGCCTAGTGTTTGAAAGGTAGGATCTCGAGGATAAAAATATTTGAGTGCCACTCAATCTGCATTTAGTATGGCTCAGATAATAGGAACCTATGATGGCAGGTACAATGGTGGGAAAAAGGTAAGTTGACCTTCAGCACCCTTCTCCTGCCTACATCCTGTTCCCGCTCTTTAGTGTACTTCCAACTGGCTTTCAGGCATCCCTTCTTTTCTGCTAAGGAAGAAAATGATCTGATAAACAAATCTCCACCAAAGTGTGAAGTATTACTCCTCACAGCTATATTTGTGTTTTAAAGAAGAGCTGCAAGAAAAGAGAAACAATATAAAGAAATGAATGGGAGATGGTGTGACTTGAGACATCAGTGGGGCAATATTTGGGGAGAGGGGCTGTCCTGGTGCCTTTCAAAATCATTTGACACAGGTGAACCCTGGCTTACTCTACCTGGGCACATGCACCACCTCAATCTGATGCTGTGCACCATATATAATTAAACAACAAAAATCATTCAAGATTTATATGCATGCTTCTGTAGATATGCAATTTTACATATCTTTTCAATTAAATAAACAAAACACCCTACTTCAGGCTTTTCTATTAATGTGCAACATTTAGTGAAAAATTATAAATCCACAAATAGATTACATTCTCTCATCTCATTGGGTTTTCCACCTTATTAAATAAGCCATTATTCATTTAACATAGCATTCTAAGTCTTACTTAATGCACATTACTGTATTTGTTTTACTGACATTTTAAAGAATTCCTTGTGTATCAGAACACAGCGAAATGGAAAATTGAAAATTGTTAACACAAAGTGTGAAAACAGTACTAGTATTTCTTGTTATTCAGATCTTTAAAATAAATTTAACCAGCTCTCTCTTCCCATGCTGTTGTATGTTCTTGTCTTTTTGCCTCTTAATATCCTAAGATACCATCTATTGATGATTTTTATTAGAAGTAATATTTTTATACATTTTCTTAACATAAACTGGAGTATATTATCTAAATATTTTGTTCAATTAACACAATGTTTGTCTCATATAGACATGATCAAATAGATCTTATTTGGTCAGGTCAGGGTTTTTTTATTAATCTAATTCTAAGGAAAAAAATATTGGTTTCCAACAAAAAGATAAATTTAACTGGCGGATAGCTTTCCTTTTCAACTAATAGAAACACTATTATTTTTATTGACATACTTGCTACCTAGTACCTAGAGCTTCTCTTTGACGGAAAACATAGTTCAGAAAATAATCACAGAGTAATGAAGAGAGTAGAGAAGATTCTTGGTCATGTACAGGTGGCAACAAACAGTCCTTGAGATCCTTTTCAACTTTACCATTCTCAAAGCACTGGAAGAGGAACCAAGAACTAGAGGTTCTGTTACTAGCTTTGCCATTATCTACTTTTGCCCCCTTGAACCCCAGTTTTTTCTTCTATTATATGAGGGAAATGGAGTAAATTTTTTATGAGATTTCATCTAGCTCTCACAGTTGGAATTTAATTTCAAAATCTCTTTCAGTTTGATCAGCAGTACTTTGTATCTTTTATTACCTTTAATCTTGATAAAGGTATTGTCACTAAAATTAGTTCGATTGAGAATTGCTAAACCAGGTTGTGGGTAACTGACAGGCCTCAAACCTATTGGTGAGTTAGGGAGATATCTAACCCATGCATGTGAAGACTTCCCACAAAGAAATGGGTAGTTAAAAACTATGTGTTCCAATGGCCATGAAGGCAGCTGAAGAAGGTGCTGTGGAGGGCTTAGAACTTGGTCAGACATTAAAAACCCCTATGTTATTCACGGTATTCTAGGACATCACCAGTTGTTTAGACTTTTGTCCTGCCACTGGACTTCAATGACTCTAAAAGAAAATGAGGCTGACAACTTTGCTCAACACTGCCTCACTTAAATCCAATTCACATGCAAGTCAAGCCATCACCTGTGATATCCTCTTCACAAACAAAGGATAAACATTAGTTTCATACATTTTTTTTAAAATTTTCGCCTAAGAAGGATTCTGGATGGACATCCAACCATTTTCGTTATTGAATATTACAGAAAAGCATAGGTTTTAGACCTGAAAGAGGCCTCAACAGATTACCTGATCCAACCCACTAGCTTCCATCAAATATTTTAACCTCTATACTATAGAAAAGAAAACTCAAGCCAGAGAGACTACTTAATCATACTCAAGGTAATAAAGTCAGTAAGATGTATAGGGGGAACTTAAAAAAAACCAGGCTCCTTCATCCAAACACAATATTCCTTGTACCATGAGAAGCCACCTATAGAATCCATCAATAGGTGATGCTGCTCTGGTCTCCTAGACCAGAGAAAAAAAGAGGTTCTTAGTTATCCTGTTAACTTAATATAGTCTACAAAACCAAACTCAATTACATATTGGAAAAACTTGCAATATGAACTTTTCCACTATTTTCCCACCATTGTTCCATGGTGTTTTTCTAAAATAGTAACAAATATTTGAGTAGACCAGTATGTGATTGAAAATTATTATTTTTCTTCATATCTTAACAGTTATTTTATAGAGTAAGGGGACAAACTTAGAACACAACGCTTCCAGTGCAACAAGACCCATTCAAAAACCTTAACAAAAGAGGACTATTATCAAGTTCCATAGGGAAACAATGCTTATCGAATTATTCAGGATTTTCTAACTATGTTGCACATTCTGTTAGTATACATAGTCTGATGATATGAATTTCAGTACAGAAAAAGAAAAGAGTGGCTCCTTCCTACCCCACCAGCAAGACAGTTGATTAATTTTGAAGTGCTTTACAATGAAAGAACTTTATCCAATATTAGTTCATTGAAATGTTTAATACTTCAGCTATGGATACCTTACTGGAATGGAAAACATCTACAGACCTGGGACTCATTTAGTGTCAGTGATAGCAGTAGTTGGCCTTGATCATCCATGACCCTAGAACAAGGGCTTTAAATCTGAAAATATGAATGATATCTAGGGCACAAAACTTAAGCAAGTTATCCTAGAAGTGCCAAAACTATCTAGCCAGTGACCAGGTAACGGGTAAATAAGTTACACAATGACCAATGGTTCTCGCCAGTGGAGTATTCATTTATTATTTGTATTTCGTGTGAAATCCTTATGCTGTTAAGTAATTTAGCAATGCCTGTATTGGATCTAGTATATGTAATTCATCTAAGTGATGCCATGTGTGGTGGACTTGCAGGAATCCTATGTGTTTGAGCTACTGTATGTGACTTATGCATCTGAGATGATTGCTTATTGCTCTAAACATACTCTATACCGTATTTAAATTAATGCATATTTTGATGTGTGCCTACAAATTTGGACTGTGATATTTTTTGAAGGGACTGCGTTTTTGTTTTTAAACTGAGGATATAGGACAGTGAGGGTGACAGAAATCCAAGACAAAAGCCACTAGCTCCATGTCTCCTATGTATCTCTAGCACCTGACACAGTGTCTGGTACATATAAGATGCTTAATAAATGGTTGTTGATTGATTGACTGAGTTATAGAGAAGTAACAGAGGGCTGAGAATTAGTAGATGATAGTTGTAGAGGGCAATAGAACATCAGTGACAGAAGGATCGTGAGCAATGTTCAGTGGAACTACAAAAGGTAGAACTGAGAAGCACAGAGGACTGTCTAGCTACTGGGCAATGGATCCATGAAGGCTGTTGCAGCAACACATAACCATTCCTTACCTTTGTGAGTTCTATGGAGAACCATCCCTTCCCTACCAGCATCCAAGTCTACGAGAGCCTATAATGATTTTGTGTGTCTGTGAAGGGAGGGCTGAAAATCATCCTATTACTTGATTCATTTTCTTCTTATTTCCTTTGTTATTCTGTCTCAACTAAATACTTTTTTTCAATATTTCAAATATTCAATTCATGGTTACAATGTAGTATGTTGATAGCAAATGCACTCGTTGGGGCTGGACCAGTATTTGCATCATCATGATGACAAAAAACATAACTAGAGTATGAGCATTCTCTAAGGCAAATATTACCAATGGGCCTTCTACTGAGGGAAATGTATAACACAGGTCTGACTTAAATATGGACCCCCTTAAACTCCAGGTTCAATGAAATATATTTTGAGTAGCTATTATAGGTGTATATAAGGAGTGTGAATCAGATGGGCCTAAGTGTACAAATATGTCTTCAGGAAAGGCCCAGTGGTAATTCTTACATAAACTCAGAGAGAGACAGTCTATGCCAGAGGTTCTCAACCTGTGGGTCGTGACCCCTTTGCGGGTCGAACAACCCTTTCACAGGGGTAACAGGGGTTGCCTAAGACTGTGGGAAAACACATGTTTCCAATGGTGTTAGGAACCAAGACATTGCTCCTCTATCTGTCTCCAGGCGGGTCCGCCCACATGCAGATAAGTCCACATACGAGTATTAAAGGGTCACAGCATTAGGAAGGTTGAGAACCATTGGTCTATGCCAGATAATAATGATTAATCAAAACATCTGATATCAAACTTAGACTATCTAGGAGTTACAGATTCAAGTAAGATTCCTGATACATTTGTTGGTTTCATCCTGTATTCTTTTTCTAACTATACATTTTTTTTTACAGCAGGGTTCTTAATGTGTGTGTATGTGTGTGTATGTATGTGTGCGTATGTGTAACAGATCCTTTTGGCACACTGGTAAAGCTTATGGATCCCTTCTATGAATATATTTTTAAAAAAAACATAAAACAAAATATGTACAACTACAAAGAAAACCAGTGATATTCAAAAAGTTATACACACATATGTTTAAAAGAAATTCCCAAACTCTAGATTAAGAACTTCTGTTTTAAAGTAACCATTGCTGATCTGATACTTCAACCTAAAAAAATGCTTAAAATATCAAGATAAGTATGATTTAGGCAATATAAGAAAACTCAGAAAACTGACACTTGGAATATTTGATGTTCTAGCATGCAAAGAATGTTTGAGAGTCAGGGAACTTTAGAAATCATCTATCTCTGTCTCCTCAATTTACAGCAGTGACTGGCCCAAAAGGAACAAAGAGTATGGCTCAAGTTTCCCTAAGATCAACCATTGAGTTTTATACCCCTGTTATACACTGTTCTCACATTGTCTATAGACTGTTCACTAACAACAGCTGCATACTGACCCCAATCCAGTTACAGATTGACCCTCTAAACCTCATAAAGTGACCTCTAATTCTGATTTTAGATTAATTCCTTTCAAAGAATCACCTCCCTACCCTCACCCCAACCCCAAGAAAGGAGGACAACATGCTCAGCCAAGTCCTAATTCTCTCTTTGTGAGGTGTTCTCTATTCCTCTGATTGTCCCCACACGGTACCCAGATTCTCCTCATTTTCCTTTCATCTTACTGAGGTTTATTTAAAAAAAGCTTTACTAGATTAAGAGAATCTTAAAATGAGAGAGAGAGAAAGAGAAAAGGAGGGAGGGAAGGAAGGAGGGAAGGAGGGAGGAGAGAGAAGAAAAATCAAAACAAATATATATATGTGTTTCCAAAAAAAAACCTCTTCTATATCTTCCTATCTTTCACAGGTTTTTGGTCTTTAGAATGTTCAACCTGTGCATCATTTGTTTTCATATAAACACTCTCTTTATTGAGCATCTCCTTCAAGATACTATGTGGAATAAACTTATACATAATGGAATTATTCTTTTTAAGTACCCTCCAATTAGGAACTACTGGCATTCAAGCGTATGCCAACATTCCTGACTTAAAATAGATTCAAGCAAATTGTGCCAGAGCCAGACATGTCCCCTCTCTGGCTGTAAATTTGATTCTAAGTCAAAGGAATTTTACAGTGCAGCTCCAGGCTAGTACAGTGAAGTTCAGCTATGTTATCCCATACAATGTACAACTACACACCCGGAGAAAAGAATTGCCAAAATCTTCTTTCAAAAATCTAAAATTTGAGCCTTGTGACCCATGGAAAAAATCTTATCTACCCAACCAAAATTGTGACGGTGATTTTTCAAAAAATATTTAAGCCTGCATGTAACCTGTAAAGTATCAGGTTTTTTTCCCCACAAACTTATCATTACCCATGAATCTCTTTACCTTGACTAGCCAGAACTTTTGCCTCATAGTTTCAGTGAACCAGAGGTCCTTGATTGTTGGTCAAAAACACTGATTTGCATAAGGTTTAATTATATTTGTTTGCTTTGGTCTGATTTTTGCCAGACCCCCTCTACCCTGGGGAGAGCACAAAAGAAGGCCCCAGGAAAACTAGTTTTAAAAATTGCTTGCTCTGAATTCAAGCTGTAGCATTTTTACCAATTGCAATTACTGAGTATACCAGGCATGGTAAAAATTAATTGCAGTTCTTACAAAAATATTTTGCTAAAAGTGGTCATTTCAATCATCACAATGGCTCATAATGTGATAATTGAAGAAATGCTTTCTGTATGACAATTCTGTGAAATATGTAACATAACTATCACACCTATACTGTATAGAACGCACAACTGAGGAGCAAGGATTCTAAGTGAGTTGGTCAAGATCACATAGCTACTAAGTGGTAAGATTAGGCATGGAAATCAGGTTTTCCAACTCCTAGTACAGTAGCCATTTTAGGGTGCCACATTATCATAGAAAGGAAAGCCTAGTTCTCTGGTAATAACTGTCACTCATGCCCCTCTCCACTTGAGAATTTTAATGCAGTCTTGCAGAATACAGAATTAGAATTTGTATTATAAATCCTAGTTGACTCAACTGTATGCAATAATGCATTAATATGCATCACTAAAACCTATGGTGCAGTCCCAAATAAGCAGAATGCATATGCCTTGCAACATATGTATGTACCAAATATGCCTTCAACAGAGAAAATGAAAATCTGAGATACTGAATAAAATTTACTTTCATCCTTGCCGGAGCTAATTTTCATTTTGTTGCAAAGGTCCCTTGAGACAAAAGAAACAAATGCTGGAGCCAAAATAGTTTTCCAGATTTCTAGCATCTACTTCAGCATGTTTTTATGAAGTCAGGTCTTTTATCCCCTGGTAACTGATTCCATTCAATCAAGGGCCTGGCATCATCTGCAATTGCGTGCTATCCCACAGCCACATGGCATAAACCAGACCTACCTGTGGGGACTTCTTCAGTTCTAAGGAGGTTACTTAGGTTCCTCCTTTCTTTTGAGTGAACTGAGACGCTCTCTTGGTGATCCAACCCCAAAACCTAATCAAAATACAGCTGTTAAAAACTCAATAGCTTCTCTTGCAAACGTGACTTGCAATTGAAAAGCCAAACACTTGAAATCAGTTTTAAGCTGATACAGGGAGGGAAAAGTCCATCTAACTGCAGGTATGACTGGGCCACTGGGGGGAGAATCACAGACCTGGTTTGGAATTGCACTAACAAGGTAATAGTTTATTAAATTTTCACAGTGCTTTATCTTTATTAGATCTATACTTAGTTTCTTTAAGAAATCACAGAAAAGAACCTGTTCTCAACTATGGCTAATTAGTGAGCATTACATATTAGCATCACTCTTAAATTATATGTCTCGTTTTAATGTTTCCCCATACACAAGATTCCATTTCCCATGTTCCTTTGCAAAGATTATCTTGTTCTTTTCCCATACCCCACATCCCTTGCTGGGAATGTTCTCCCTCCTCACTTCTGCCTCTAGTAATCCATAGGTTCCTTCAAGATATAGTTGGTGCTACCTTTTCTACGTTGCTTGTGCTTCTGCTTACAAATTTTCTATTTGCTTGGGGTTATTTTTGTATATATTTTGGATTTACTTATTTGTATACATGTTATATCTCATCAGTGTAACATAAGCTCCTGGAGTGCAGGGATTATTTTCTTTCTTTTCTTTGTATTACTGGCATCTAATACAGTGAATGAGAAATATTAATAACTAAATAAATCTTTCTTTTTGAAGTAATGTGATTACAGAAAATAAAATGGTGAGTAAATAAGCATTTACTAAACACCTACTGTATGCCAGGCACTGTGCTAACACTCTTTTCTCATTTGTTCCTCACCTACCTTAAGAAGGTAGGTACTAATATTATCCCCAGAGTCTTACCCAGGATTACATAACTAATGAGTGTCTAAGGCTAGATATGAACTCAGATCTTCATGATTACAGGCCCTGTGCCTGATCTACTGCATCACCTCATTGCTTTGACAGGGTAAGCCCATATAGCTCAGTAGCAGAGTTAATTTAGGGATGGAAGTATACATGTTGGCATGTGATAGACAAGGGAGAAAAAGGGTAAAGGTGAATTATGGAGAGATATTGAAATTCTAATCTCATTTCCTCTCACTGCTATTTCTTTTCAAATAGCACTATGCAAAATCTATTGGGAACCAATGGTCATATAGCTTAAGAAAAGAAAAATCCTGAAAATTTAGAACCAAAGAACACTCTCTTTCCTCCATTTGGAAATGACTTTTAGTGCAGCCTAGCACTGAGTTGCCTGGATGTCTGGATCTAAGTGGCAGATGTCAGACAAAATGCTAATCTGTCTAAAGGATGAATCTAGTTATTCTAAAATATGATGACATTACTATAGGTTTTCCTCATGTCATAGAACCCATAACATTTCGACTTCACAATGTAAACCACAGATTTATTACAAAAAGAAACCTCTCTTAAATCTATGGAATTGGAGGGATTCTACAGTGATATCTTAGATGTACCATCCTATCTTTGAGGCTAATACAAGATAAACTGAATACCCAGTTTGCCCTCCTATGTGTGCTGGAATTACTATAATTCAATAGGTCAGTGATGTTGAAAAGTCAACAAGATTTCACCAGACTTCAGCATCTGCCATTTTATCAAGAATACCTTGTTGAGAATATCAGCCTCAGTTAAATAATAAATTATTAACTTATGAATTTATTTGGTCTGAGAAGATTAAAAAGTAATCTAAGGAAAAGGGACTGTTTCTGGATAGGAGAACCTAAGTGAGAATCCTAGCAGACATACTGTGTGACTTTGGGCACCCATCTCTCTGGGCTTATAAAACAAAGGGGTTAATCTATAACTTCAATGTCCCTTTCGTCTATAGATTTATGATTCTATACTGCTCTTCACTCATTTATTCATTCATGAACAAGGAGATATTACATACACATTTACATACATGTATAATTGGATGAACCTACGATTTCATCAGTATGGACACATCTTACATTGACACAGATTGAAACAATGCTGCATCTGCACATACTCTAAAATTCTCATCTGTAACTCTATACATCTGTAACTTGTTCATGGAAGATCTATCCACTGTACTTTCTTAACACCTGCCTGCTTTTTCTGTCAATTTACCATTTTCACCAGATGAGAAGAAAGGAGTCACATAGTATTTAATGCTGATTTGTATTTCTTTATTTTCTACTTCAATTAAAAAATAATTGCTAAGCCTCTATGCATTTAATTATTTGGGCAAGTCTTCAGATTAGAAGGCAAAAAAAAAAAAAAAAAAGGCTATCACCAAGTCTCTTTCCTTCTCACATTAGTAGAACCTTTCAGAGATTGCATTTGGTTGACAGAGCTTTCAATGATTCAGAGTGACTCCCATGCCCCATTGAGCTATTATACTAGAATTTTTGTGGACAACAACATAGGATCAAATATTCAGAGCCAAAGAAGTCATCCAGTTCAATCTCCATCACTTCACAAACAATGAAACTGATGCCCTCAATAGTAAAATCACTTAATCCTTTACAGAGTAATCAAGGAGCAGAGGCTGGCACTAAAGTGTTTTCTTATTATAAATGCAGTGTTCTTTTTACTATCTCAGACCTCTTACCCCACACCAACCTACTTTTTCTGTCTCTGTCTCTCAGTCTCTGTCTCTCTCGGAGGTTAAGTGACTTGTCTAGGGTCATCCTTCATGGCTAATAAGTATCTGAGGCCAGATCTGAACTCAGGCATTCCTGACTCCAGATCTAGTACTTTATCCACTGTGCTCCTAGCTGCTGCCAAGTCAATTCACTTATCATCCAACTATTAAGTTGCTCTTATGTGTAGATCACTGTGACATGTAAGAGCATAGATACAAAACAGTTAAAATATTATTAGCTACTCTCATGAATACCCAACTGATATCCCTGAAATATATCCCTGACCATGGCTCTTTCCTACTTAAGAGTCTTTAGTTGCTCCCTGGATAAATTACAAAATCTTCTACCTATAATTTAAAGTCCTCCACAATGTGGTTTCTGCCTACCTTTCCAGGACTCTTGAAATAATCAGTTTTTCATATGAACCTCTTTCTTTTCCACTTTTGTTTATTGAAATGTTTGTTGATGGTATATGCTAAGATCACAATAAAAAATTCTAATTTTAAAAAAAGCACTTAATGTAACTTAATATATACTTATACATGCTTTAGTAGTACATTTTGCATGCCTTGAATTAAATATAAACAAGAAGACATTTTGTCTGCATTTGTCTCTCAGTCCTATTCCTGACCTTCTGGACTGCAAAATCATGCCTCTACTGCTGGCTCATCCTTGAATTTCCCTCAGCACCTGGGGCCTTCTTGATCTGGAACATCATCCTCCCAGCCCATATATCATGTATATTCTCTCTTCTCTCAATGGTGAGTTCTGTTTGTGAAGGGGGTCTGGTTGACCTACCTTTATCCCTCATCCCTACCTTTTTTGTTTTTCGTCTGCTTTTGTGTTTTGTCTTTCCCAGCGAGAAGGCAAGTTCCTGGGGAGAGGATTCTGGGAAGATGACTGAGTAGGGAAGAAAATTTCAAGTTCTCAAGATTTTCCTCCACAAAAGGGCTAAAATATGGCCTCTGAGTGAAAACAAATAAGAGTAGGGGCAGAATGAGGATTTTCTTGGGACAATGGGAGAAGACCAGAAGAAAAATCCTAGGATTAGATTTCCTCCCAGTGAAGAGTAAATACCTCTAGGCTAGTTTCCACTTTAACAACGAGCAGCAAGCCCTGGGGTTTGTTGGTTTGAGAGACTGTCTCAGCCCCAGGCACAGGAACTTTTACCCCCGGGACTGAAGTTGGTAGTCTGATCAGGGAGAGATATATAGGGAACCTCTGCTAACAAGGAAAGCCAGAGACAGCTGTGTTGTGGAAAGCCTCAGGGGCGAGAAAGAGGCAGTACTCAGCTGGTGAGTGTAGAAGCAATGGGGTGAAACTTTGTTGGATGTGGGCATTTACAGGAGGCTGGAGGTCTTGATTTGGTCACAAAGTCAGAAGGGAGAACTGAAGAGGATCAGAGGTACCATTCCCCATACCCTAGGACTAGAGATGATTATAAAAACTAAATTATTATTAAAAAAAAAAAAACATGCACAGGCAAAGGAGAAAGAATCCAATCACAGAGAGCAACTATGGAAATAGAGGAGACTGCAGTTTGTCTTCAGACCTGCCTAAAAAGAATTCATTGAAGAACTTAAAAAAGACCCTAAAAATCAAATGAGATGGAGGAAAATTTGAAAAGAAAAAATAAGAATAATACAAGAAAAACAAGAAAATTATGACAAGAAAGTCAACCAATTAGAAAAGGAGATTCAGAATCTTAAGGGAGAAAATGACTCCTTGAAAATGAGAATTGGGTAAGGGTAGTGAAGTTTTAAGAAATTAAGAAATTTAAAAAAAATATAAAGATTGAAAAAATAGAAAAGAATGTGAAACATCTCAGCAGAAAAACAACATATCTAGAGAACAGAAGAAAAACAACAGATCTAGAGAACAAGAGAAAACATAAGATTAATTGGACTACCTAAAAGTTCCGATCAAAAAAAGAATCTTGGTACAAGAATACAAGAAATAATTTTTTTTAATTGTCCTGAAGCATTAGAACAAGAGGTGAAAATAGAAATAGAAAAAAAAATTCTAACCATCACCACCTAAAAGAGATCTTAGGAGGAAAACTCACAGGAATATTATATTTTAATTCCAAAACCCCCAGATCAAGGACAAAATACTATGAGCAACAAGAAACAAACAATTTACATATAACAGTACCACAATTAAAATCACACAAGCCCTAGTGTTGGCAACACTAAAAGATCACTGGTCTTGGAACACTACATATTTAAGAGCAAAAGAACTGGGCCTCTGGCCAAAAATGTCATATCCAGCAAAGCTAAGTATAATTCTGAATGAAAAAAAAATGGACATTTGATCAGTTGTCAGACTTTCAGGACTCTGTTTAAAATTTTAAAAAAGCCCTGAACACACAAAAGTCAAGAGAAATATAAGGTACATATCAATGGCCAATTATAAGGGACTAAATAGATATAGAATGTTTACCTTTTATGTGTGAGAAATGTAAAACCTATATCTAAGATTGTTACTAGTAATTAGGTAGGCAAGAAAGATTGGGGTAGACCTGAGTATGAAATGACTTTAAAAAGTAAAACTGTTCAAGAACAGCTAAAAGAATAATTATCTTACATAAATGAGGTACAAGAGGAAGAACTAATACAGAGGAATTTGATGGGGGCTGTTAGTTCTGGAAACCTATTTTTCATCAGGAATAGGTTTAAGAGGGGAAAATACATATAGAAAAATATAAAAGTCTTCTAAATTTAGAAAGAAATAATACTCTAAGGTGATAGGGAGAGGGAGAGGATAAATAAGGGATCTTTAGAGGGAAAGGTGAGGGAATAAGGGGATATAGAAGGGTCTTTATATTTAGGGGAATGGGAGGATAAGGGAGGGACTGCTGGGGAGGGGGTAGGTTAAGTAATAGAAGGGCAAGGTAGAAGTAAAGTAGAGGAGTTAGGAGAGAGAGAGGAAAAAAAATAAGCAGAAATATAAAAACAAGGGGTAGAATCTCTTAAGGAAAGTGTATTTTTATGTATGTATGTATGTATATGTGTATGTATATATCAATACCTATATATAAATATATCCATGCTCAATTGTAGCCTTTGGGGCAGTGGGTAGGGAGAAGGAAGGAGGAAAAAAAAAAAGTAAAAAACAAAGAAAAAAAAACAAAGTAAAAAGTGCATAGCAGAGAAAAAAAGAAAACCTACAAGCAAGTAAAGAAAAGATGGACAGCTTTCAACATAACATACAGTATTTAATATATAGGCTTTCTTGAAATAATAAGTTATTGCTGTATATTCTGAATCCTCTCCTATGTTCTGCTGTACACATGACATTTTTTCTTTTATATTTAAGTTTAATATTTAAGTTTATAATGTTTCTTTTGCTTTCTTATTATGTATTTAAGTTTTAGTATTTGTCTAAAATAAAAAATTTTTTAAAAGTTTAAGATCCTTCAGTGCAAGAAGAGTATTCATTTTTGTTTGTATTTTAATCCCAGCATTGGCCACAAAGACTGGCTTATAGTAAGTGCTTAATAAACATTTGTTTCTTTACTTCCTTTATACCTAAAGTATAAGGCAGTTCCTTGCATGAAGTTAGGACTTAATAAATATCTGTTGAACTAAACTGGATTGGGAAAAGAAGGTAAGGTAGATGAAAGAAAAGCACTTTTACTTATAGGTTCAAAATTATTTCCTCAACTTAAAATTTAGTTCTTCCTCTTAACTCATGCAAGTATGCTATAGATAAGACAAAAACTGTTAGGAGACTTGTATTAGGCAATCCTTAAGAGAGTATTATGCAAAAAGTAAATCTATCCTAAGTAACTTTTTTACAAAGGCTGAAATAGTTCAAATAGACACTAGAAGTGTATTAATAGTAGTCTTTAGATCCAGGGTTTTGAATCCAGGGTACATATACCTCCAGGGAATAAGAAAATCTCTTCAAGAAGGCATACATATAGTAAATGACCATACTGTCTTATTTAAATATTCCAAAAAGCAATTGTTAGTGTAAAATATTGTGGATTGGAAAGATATTAAGTAAGTCTGTTAAGGATTGGATAGGGATGAAGAATTACAGTAAATCTGAAAATTTGAAAGAGACAGTTGAAGGAACAATTTGTACTGACCAAAACCAAATAAATGAGGTTTGGATACAAAACTCTTTTAATTTTGAGCTAGAAAAAAAAAATCAGCAACAACACCCCAATGATGAGCTAAAATTAATTAATATCTTGATTTTATTTACGTGCATGATTAACTCAAGAATTCTTTTTCTTTCATGTTGAATATGGCAGGGTATGGGAAAGTCTGCTGAAAGCCATGATGTATAAGAATAAAAAAGAGTTGGGAGATCTTTCCTTAGAGACTGCTAGGTTGGCTTAACAAGCTAAGGTAGCTAAGATTATGATCATCAACGATTCCATCCTAGCAAAAATCTTTCCAAGTGTGATCTTTCTCCAAATTCACTGCTGGAAATCTTGCACATGATTCTTATGAAAACCCTAAAACTTCAATACGGAGTTGGGCTGAGCCATTTTACATGATGTCAATGAACAATGAAATTATGTACCCATAAGTAATGGAAGACTTCTTAGCAGAATGATACTTGTTTATTCTTATGATTTATAGTAGAGATTTTTCTTTACTATTACTGCTGTAGAATTTTAAGTTTGTGAGAAAGATGTCCTATGAATTTAAAATTAATAGTTATATTAATGTGCACTTAAGTGATTATTTTACTCCATATATGCAAAGGTACGTTCACAAGGTTTACAAGAAACTTAAGGATGCATTTCTCTCCCCTCTCTGAGTGTGTTCCCTTCAAGCACATGATTAAAACCTGCCCTTATTACTTCCCTGGCTCTGGAACTGAATTTGTTCTTATATAAGCCTAGCAAATGGAATAAGCAGCGAGACCCACTTTACAGCCTTTCTGGTGAAAAAGCAAAGAAAACCTCATCAGCTCAGAAAGCACTGTGAGCCAAGTAGCACTTTAACTTGGGTTGTAAAATGGTTAGCATTGTAGGTGGGAAAGTCGAAAGCATTATGAGCTCTTTTCACTGTACTGGTCTCTTATTCTGATGAGAGATTCTACCCTACATTTTACTTTTTTGAAAGCCACTTATGTCAATCTCATTACATTTGTTTGCAAAGCCAGAGAAAACAGTCCATTGAAGAAGAAATTTCAAGTACAACTCAATACAACAAAAATGACTTGAGATACTTATACACGACTACAAATTAAAGAATTATGTTCATACATGCCTTGAAATTTTTTGTATTATGCATATACATTGTAAAACATTGAACAAATTTTTTAAAAGTGAAATACAAAATGGTTCATCAGATACTCTCAGTAAAGGACATTTATAGAGTGCTTTACATATGTGATCTCATTTAATCCTCACAACCCTGTGAGGTAAGTAGCATCATTATCTTCATTTTACAAATGAGGAAACTGAGGCATAAAGAGGCTAAATTACTTACCCAGGGATCACACAGTTTATAAATGTAGCAGGCAGTGGAGTTGTGAACTGATCCCACCATTCTGGAACATATGCTCAAAGGGCTATAAAACTGAGTATACTCTTTGATCTAGCAATAATACCACTGCTAGGTCTGTAGCCCGAAGAGATTTTTTTTTAAAGGCCTATTTGTACAAAAATGTTTCTAGCCACTCTTTTTGTGGTGACCAAGAACTGGAAATGGAGGGGATGAATATCAATTGGGGAATGGCTAAACAAGTTGTAGTAAATGAATGTAATAGAATATTATTGTGCTATAAGAAATTACATACATAAATATCGTTTTAAGAACGAAAAAGAAAGAAATTACAAGAAGAATGATTTCAGAAAAACCTGGAAAGATATACACAAACTGATACAAAGTGAAGTGAGCAGAACCAAGAGAATATTGTACACAGGAACAGCAATATTGTATGATGAAGAACTATCAACGACTTGGCTATTCTCAGAAATATAATGATCCAAAACAATTTTGAAAGACTTGGGAAGAAAAGTGCTATCCCTCTCCAAAGAAAGAACTGATGTCTGAATAGACTGTAACATATTTTTCATTTCCTTCCTTCCTTTCTTCCTTCCTTCCTTCCTTCCAAAAAAAGTCAAAATGAAGGCAAATATATAGCATGCTAAGGGATAAGAAAAGAGCATGTGGTTTTTTTTTTTGTTTTTGCTTTGTTCTTTCTTTCACATGTTTCACTAGCTATTGCTCTAAACTGTAAAAATGTTCAAGAATTTAGGGATTAATATTCCAACTTTTTAAAAAAATTGATTATTTTATAGCCAAATTTAAAATGGTAGAACCTATTCCACTTTATCCTTTTTGTTTGATGTCCTATCATTGTGGGGTGGGGGGAGAGGAGAAAAGGGAAATGATGGTTATTCAGCAGAAATTTATCATGTAAATCAAAGGGTCTTAAGGTCATAGATTTAGAGCTGGAAGGCACCTTAGAGGTTGTTGAGTCTGACCCTTCCATTTTACAGATGAGGAAATCAAGGCTGAGAGTGGTTAAGTGACTTGCCCAGGGTCATACAGCTAGCAAGCACCTAAAGTCAAATTGAAATTAAAGAATGCCTGTCTCTAAGTTAGTGCTCTATGCACACTGTCACTTCCCAAAGATTAGGTCTCTAGTGGAAACAGTATGTTATAGTGAAAAGAATCTTAGACTCAGAAGCTCTTGGTTAAAGGATTCTGATTTTGCTGCTTAAAAGCTACATGATTTTGAGCAAATCACCTTAATGCTCTGTGCCTAATACTCTATTCCTCAGTTTTAATAGCAATAACAACAACAATAATCATAGCTGACATTTGTATGATATATGAAGATTTTGCAAAGTGCTTTACAAATCTTAAATATGGGGGTTTATACATGCTTCTACTACTAATAGCTAACATTTATATAGTATGTTAAGATTTTGCCAAATGCTTTACAGTTATTATCTCATTTCATCACACAGTAATTAAAAATGTACCAGGAATACCAGTGATATGAAAACACCAGCAAGTCTATTGTGTCAACTAGTAATATGAAATGCTAGGAAAAGAATATGAACTTAGCAGTTAAAGTGTTTATAACCAGTAACACATCTAACATGCTAGTGCAATCAAAGTTGTTGAAAAAGATAAGTGGGGGAACAGGGAGGTTAAAAATGGGAGAATTATGAAATCATGGAAAAAATCTAATTCCCTCTACCTCATAATTTTTCTCCAAATTTTCTTTGCTGCTTGAAAGCAATAATATATGATGAATTATAAGGTAATGGCTTTCAAATCATTTCTGAGGCAGTAATACACTACCAAACCTACCTGGATAGATTAGAAACTGTCTACAATAAAACTCTACTTATATGGAAGCCTGACTTCTGGCACCCTCATCCATTTAGAACACACAAACACAAAATCTAGATATGAGTGGAAAAACCCTTTTGAGTTGTAAGTTTTGAAACAGTTTCCACAAAGCTCATGAATTACTCCACCAAAATGTCACGGAACCAGAATAGGGTGCTTAGGACAGAAACAATGATAAATAAAATTAAGCTAATTTGGTTTCTCAGTCAAACTGAAGTTCTGCCAAGATTATAGTGGTCAGTTGGACTTAATGGGGAGTGGATTACGGGGCTGCTAAAAGTGGACACATTTAGGAATGACAGCCACCAAAAAAACAAATAGGATCGTAACATAGCTGGAAGGGACCTAAGTCCATCTAGTCTAACCTATTCTATCTACATACAAGGAAACAGATCCAAAGAGGTGAAAGTCCTTGTTCAGAGTCACACAGATAATAGGATTAGAGGAGGCCTGTGAGCCCAGGTCCTAGAAGTCCAGTGCTATGATCAAAAGAAGAGATAGCAGATTAGCAACACACCAGTCTGGAGGCACTTATAAAAAGAGTCCCAAACACTTGAATGAAGGTCCCTGTAAACATAATTGTGAACACTGTTGAACTATGCCACAATAATTCACATTTACTAGTGAGTTACCAAGATAGTCAGAAAAGTATTCAGTTATTGAATCAAAAAGTACTGAATTATTGAAATATATATATGAAATCTGTTTAACGAGGCAGGAAACTGCAGTGTGCTTTAGATTTTCATTGTTAAATGGCAAAAGTGAAATAAAATTGAAACTTGGAAGGGCAAACGTCAGCATTATCGATCACTGATTGGTCTTAGAGTTGACCTGATGATGCAATCAGAGCTCTGACCCCTTACCAGCTGTAACAGCCAGTCATCTAACCTTTCTAAGCCTCAGTCACCTGATCCACAAAATGAAGTCACTCTCCAGTCGCTTCTAGCTCTACATTCCATGATGCCAGGGAAGCATCAAATTTACTTTTGTAGAAGACATCATTCCTAGATAATGATAGAAAACCAGTTATTACTACAAATGATTTGTCAGTTGTCCTGGCAAAAATGCATATTTTGTTTCTACTTTTAAATAAATTAAATGAAAAATGCCCATTTTGGAAAATGTAGAAGGCAAGGAGATTTAGATTCCTTTAAGGTCACAGGTCAAAGCTATCACATTGTTCTGTATACAGTAAGCATATTATTAAATATGGTTGAACTAAACTGTTCGATTACTAAGTATTTTTTTCCACTGGCAGGAATCTAAGGCCTTTCCTTAGGAAATTGGAAATTTGGGGTATTATGTTCAGATCTATTGATGCCAGCAATATAGATATAAACAGATATAAATGAACAATGGCATCAAGGAAAATACAGATCGCGTTGGAAATAACTGGGTTCATCTTTCTTGCACAGTAGTACAGACATGATCAAATCACTTATAAAACTCATTTTACATATATATATATATGTATATATGTAATTAAAGAGAATTAAAAGATTTAAACTGTAAACGGTGAGTCATCCATTATATCACTGGCAACTATGAACAAATCAGAAATGGAAGCCCAGGAGGAAAACTTGTATACTGGATCAAAGAAGTTATGACTCAGTGGGTTATAGGTGTTAAATCAGATTTATTATACTGAGAGTTGGCAGTCAAAAGAGTTCATGTAATCTTAGGATGCAGTAAGAGACACACAATGTCTATACCTAATAATAACAGTTAACATATCCTTTAAGTTTTGCAAAGCTAATCAAACATATCTTATTTATCTTCACAATGCCCTCATTTTACAGATGAAGAAACTGAGGTTAAATGATTTGCCAGTTATCACATGACTAATAAGTGTGAGAGTCAGGATTTAAACCTATGTTTGGTTTTCTCTGTCCAGTTCCCTTTTTCATGAACTTATGTATCTTCAAGTGCCTACCTTGGATTCCATCAGTGTGTTTCTAAGGTAGTAAAGATCTCTCAGAAGACATTCCACTGATTTTTCCATCAGAGGATAGCAGAGGAATGATCTAGGAACATGACCTGGATCAATCAGACACTAATGAGAATCCAACTTTGTGGGTACCAAGGTCTAGCCTTTGTTGGTTCTACGTGTGCGTGAGAGTCTTTGTTTAAGGCTTTCCCCCTTTCTCTCACAACTGGGGATTAATATAGAGTAGGAGGCAGCCCCTGACACCTGCTACAACTTCCTTAACATTTCTGGAACTGCTACAGCTCAATTCTGTGACCACTTTTACATGAGTCACAGCTGAGCGGAAATGGCTTCACAGCTGCGTGGTAAACCCACTGGCTAGTCTTCTGCTTCATGGATGCCATACCTCTGTGAGCAATCACTGCACATTAGCTCCATCACAACTGCTCTCTGGGAAGAGACAAACTATGGAACAGAGAACAGAGTTGGGTGCCAGGAAAAGGCTGCCTGCCTGATGTTAGTCTTGTCATCTGTCACTCTGACATGAGTGAGCCACCACTGAGAGAAAGGGAGCCCAAGCTCGGGGAAAATAGGTCCACTAGTTTGTGTCAAACATGCTTATCCTGGTCCTATTCCTCTTGAAATCACAGTTAATTTCTTGGAATAACTGTTGGGTAACTCACTTTAGCCTCAGGGAGATAAGGATGTTTAAAAGACATGTTTGTGAGTACTACAGCAATTCCAAAGTCTGTCATGACTGCTGTATGAACCAGAAAACAAACAGAGTTTGTTTTGAACATTCAGAGGTAAATTTCCCATTGATCTGTCTGAGGACAACAGCAAACTGACCTGGCACAAGACAGTAGGTGCTAATGCTCAGAGTCTTGCTTCTCATGCCATTACTTAATAAATAAATTTTAAGGTCATGTGCATGTGAATAACTGTCTGGCTCTTTCTGATGTGTACTATAGACAACTTCACCTCTTTGGGTCTTAGTTTCCTCACCTGTAAAATGAACAATTTGGAGAAACTTGTTTGTGAGGTCCTTGCCAGCTAAATCTATGATCGTATGATTCTGTACTCCTTTTCCTACTCCATATAAGAATGGGTAAGCATCTAATTGCCCCCAAAGCCCTGCATAAACATTACATGTCAATTGTCCTATCCTTTTGGCTCAAAAAAGTTGTGCCATCTGTGCTATATTGTATGAGAACACCCTCACCGCCCCCCCAACACATTATTTGCAAACTTTTTGCTTTTCCTCAAGTCTGGTTTTAAAATAATTAATTTGGCATATTTCTCTTCATATAATAATCTTCTAGTAATGCCTCTCCTGACTTTCTTGTATAAACACAGCACTCTGTCACATATATATTTGGCGGATGTTATTTTTCTTTTTGGCCTGTTCCTCTCTGAGATAACATCTTTGCAGAAAGAACTGTAGGTGAATCAGCAAATCCTTTAACAGAATAAACTAATCTGGAACCAACTATCATTAGCAACCCTTCCAATCTGGATCTCAGTACAGAATACAAGCTGGCGTGCCTAGAAGCAATTTTTCTACCATTAATTTAATGTGGGAATCACCATGCTACACTAAAAATGGTGTGATATATATATGCAGTAATGATTTTATAATGTGGCAACTTATTAGTGCTGGTTTTTGTATTATAAGCCAGATACCAATTTCATTTTCGTGAGAGTGGAGAAAATAACACAATTTCTCCACCCTCTATATTCCCAACATGAAAAGTCTAATACCATTGAAACTAAAATTGAGGTTTTTCTAAAACTACAATCACATCAAAAAAAGGGCAATATTCTACAACATTAAAGAAAGCCAAGCAAATTAAATACATTTGAGCCTGGACATAAATGCTTATCATCATATTACCAGAGACCTATAATTCATATATGTGTAATGTAACAGAGCACATGAAAGATTTCTGATGCCTAAAGAGAAGCATGAAATTACCTGGATTGGGGTGCTCAATTAAGTTCCCAAAGGCAACTCGTAGATAAATCTTGAGTCATGGAAAGCTTGAATAGCTCACTTGTAACTCCAGATGAATACCTCATGCTTCAAAAAAGCCCCTTTAGGATTCCTGTATACAAAGTTGCTCATATAAATACTCCACTCTACCGACAACTTAAAAAGAAAAACTGTGCTGTGTCTGAGGCATCCAAAAGCAACAGCTTAATTTTGGACACACACACACACACACATACACACACACACACACTCCAGTAAAAAGAAATATATATATATATATATATATATATATCTGTAAAGTTTTAGCTCCCTTGGCAATATTCCTGACATATGCTTGAAACATTCTCATTCCATGTAAGAAAAGATACTTTGCTGAGATGCTAGGAGCCCAAGCTACATGCAAAGAAACAATACCACAATCCAGCTGTGACTAATTAAAAGACTGAAAGATCCAGAAATGGAGAACCAAGGTAGTACCTTATTTTTCCAGCAAGTAAAATGTCAAAACAGCTAAGCCTAAATGTTGAAATATCCTATTTCATGTACTAACAGCTCACAGTGTAAAAAGATACAGAATTATTAATACAGTTAGTATACTAATTTGTTAGTCACAATAGTTATCTCTGAGTTATCTATAATCATTATGATAATAATAGTGAATATGTATAGAGTGTTTTAAGGTGTGTAAAGCACTTTAAATATATTATCTCATTTGATCCTTACAACAGCCCTTGGAAGTAGGGACTACTCGAGGAAACTGAGGCTGAATAAGATTAGGTAACTTTCTAGAGCCAAGCATGTGAAAAGTCTACATTTGAATTTATGTCCTTTTGTGACTTTAGGTCCATGGCTTTATCCATTGTGCTGCCTAATTGCCTCAAACCAAATATTGTTCTATTTATTTGAGCCCACAGCTTCAACAGATATTCACTGATATAACTGATGTGTCTAGAGCATTGGTCCTGAGGTAAGGGAAACATGAGATCATATCTGGTCTCAGACACTAACTTGCTATGTGACCCTGAGCAAGCCATTTAACCTTTGTTTGCCTCAATTGCCTCATCGGTAAAATGGAGCTCATTATAATAGCACCCATCTCCCAGGAGTGTTGTGAGGATAAAATGAGATATATGTAAAGCACTTAGCACAGTACCTGGCATACAGTAAGTACTAAATAAATGTTAGCAATTATTGGTTTGGCAAATTATATGAGTCTTTGAGAAGAATGTAACTGTTTTGTGTCAGTGCCAGGTCTCAGGCAACAGTGTGAGAGGATAATAACAATAATAATAGTTAAAATGTATATAACACTTACTATGTCTATGTGTCAGGCTTGGTGCTAAGCACTTGGCAAGTATTATCTCATTGCATCCTCACAATGACCTTGAGAGGTGGGCATTATTATTAGTCCTGTTTTACAGATGAAGAAACTAAGGCAAACAGAGGTTTAGTGATTTGCCCAGTGTCTAGTAAGTACCTGGGACTTGATTTTAACTCAGGTTTTCCTGGCTCCGGGCCTGGCACTCTGTCCACTGCTCCATCTAGTTTCCCTCAAATAGGGCAGGAAGAACTCAGCTGGGGGCTAGAGCTGGAATGGAAACTGGTCAGTGGAGTACTGTTACCAATGCCACACATAGGTGGAGGTCAACAACAGTGAGTAGGCTCATTTAGAAAGAGAAGAAGGGGCACCAGGAATCTAAAAGGGCAAAGCAGAAGTCCTTCTAGGGAAGGATCCCACCAAACCAGAAAGAATCACTAAGTATGGGATGAGGTTAAAACAAACAAGCCAGATTCAATATCCAGAGAACCCCATGCCACTAAGTCAGCAGAGGCAGAGATGGAGTCACGCCATGATCACCTCTCTCTGGGTCTCCCTCATGTCCCTATAGCCTTCTCCCCTCCCTGGTCTGCTGGCATACAGTCTCTTCCTTCTCTAGTTCACCCTCTCCTCAGCTACCAAAATGTCAAAATCTCAGGTCTGACTACACCACAAATTTGTTCAAGAAACCTTCCCATTACCTTTAGGATAAAATAAAAATTTCCTTATTTAGCCTTTAACGACCATTACAAACTAGGTCCAGACTATTTTTGAAAGATGATTTTACTTTGCTCTCCCAAAAGCATTCCATGCTGTGGCCAACCTAGTTCTCTTGCTGTTCTCTAGATAGAACATTCCACCTTCTTCCTCTTTCATTTTGCACAGGCCATTCTTGAAACCTGGAATGTTCTCCTCATTTCTGTCTCTTGGGATTTGATTCCAGGCTCCCTTCGAGATTCAACTCATGTGCCACCTTCTTAAAAAGGTCTTTCTTGATCTTATCTTCTTAATTGTTATAACCCCTTCCCCATCATTTCATATTTATTTTGTCTATATTATTGATCAATTTATTTGCAAACAAATACAATGCTGGGTTTCTGAGGACAGAGATTATCTCATTTTTGCATCTGCATGCCCAGCATCTAACATAGTACCTGACAGATAGTAGGTGCTTAATACATCTCGGCTAACTGATTAAGAAAATGAGATCTGAGACTGCACCCTAGAAGGGAGTACAAAACAACAGAAACGAGCAATTAGACCTGTGTAATGTCTATACCTAAGAGAACCTGAATGGGTATATGGGGGAAAGAGGCAAAGGCT
>CM053587.1:150368912-150379391 GCA_028646515.1 Pseudochirops corinnae | reverse complement strand
GTGCAATCATGTATAGGATCTGACTTTCATATTGTACAATAGTTTGGTTATATAGAAGGGTTGTAACCAATGAGTGATCACTGGGGAAAAAAAGCAAAACCAAACATGAAAAAGAACGATAGCATGTTTTGCTTCAGTCTCCATTTAAACTATAGTCTTTCTAGATCTTTCTCTGAGTTTAGATATCTCCTTCCATCCTGAGGCTTGTAGAGTTGTCTTTTAGCTATGCATTGTTGAGTATAGTCCAGTTTATCAAGGTTGGTCATCACACACACGATGTGTCTATGATTGTGTACAAGTTTTTCCTGGTTCTGCTCTTCTCACTCAGCATCAGTTTGTATAAGCCTCTCCAGGTAATTATGAAGTCCATCTCCTTCCCATTTCCTATAGCACAATAGTATTCCATTACATTCACCCATATTGAGATCTTGAGGACAGAAGGGATTGATCACCACAGTCACCTCCATGGAGTTTGACACTCCTGCTACCACAAAATACTGATATCAGGTAAAAAAAAAAATCCAATCAAAGAAATTTTGAGGTGGGTCTGTGGAATTTTTTTTTTAAATTTCACACAATGAGAATGAAGAGGGGTAAAAAAGACAATGAGTGAATAAGATTCAGCCCTTTTTACGGCTTAAGATGAACTATGCCTTTTTCTGATTATTATTTTCCAGTTTATCCAGTAGCACTATGACAATCAATAGCACTTAATAAGGTTCTAATGACTTGTTCTCTCCTCAGTGGTTTCATATCAATTTGTCTCATGAATACAAGATACCCCAGTATTTGAGATACTCTACAAAAGTCGTCAACAAAAGTTAACATTTTCACTGCACATTTATAGAGAGCATGCTTTGGCCTCTGGAGACTCGTTTAAAAGAGTCAAATAAAAAAAAAACCAGGTCAAGCAGTTGCCTTTCATTCCCTGAGCCTTGAAACTCTTTATGTATATATGCTTGTGTGGACAAGTCAGTTCCTGGACTCTGGAACACATAAGAAAACATTTGGTGGAGTCCAGCCAAGGCACAGCCTTGGCCAAGACCAAGGCCACCCAAGTAAGTTCAGTAAATCTGCAATATCAATCATGGAAAGCTAAACAGACCCTCTTTCCTTTTCTCCCTCCTTGCCTTCCTCAATCAATTATGATGTTTAAACACCACATAATTATATTGATAATGATGATGATGATGATGATGCCATGATAGCACTTAAATAGTGCTTTAAGGTTTCCAAAGCACTTTACATATTAAACCATTTGATCCTCAAAACAACTTTGGGAAGTAGGTGCTTTTACTGTCCTTATTCTGCACATGAAGAAACTAAGGCATAGAGCGGTTAAGGGCCTTGCTCAGGTTCCCACAGCTACTAAGAGGTCTGAAAAAAGATTCTAACTCAAGTTTTCCTGACTCCAATTCCTATGTTCTACACAGGTAATAGATCAAGGTAATGAAGGCAAAAGATAATACCTTTTCTTTCTATCTATACCACCGGGGAAGTAAAAGAAACTGGTTAAACATCTATGACGCATTTTAGAGATGACCCTTCTTGTATAAAGATGGAATACCGGGGGCTGCCCTTTGTGCTGCTGCTGCCATAAGCTGATCGTAGAACACAGGGTGCTCAAACTGCCATATGGCTGTAAATCCATCATCTCTCCTCTATGCTTCCTTCTTTCACCTCATTCCAGGGATATTGCAATGAGTTTCTGATTCTCCCTAATTCAAGTCTCTCTCCTCTCTTATCCATCTTCCGTTCAATAGCCAAAGTGATTTTCTTAAACTCGGTCCGACCTCATCTTACAACGTCACTACCTCCTCCAGTGGTTCACTGTTACCTTCAGAATCAAATGTAAAATGCTTTGTTTACCATTTAAAGTCCTTCACAATCTGGTGCTTTACTATCTTTTAAATATTCTTTTACTTTACTCCCCTCCACATATTCTACAGTACAACTAGATGATGTAATGGAAAGAGCACCAAGTCTAGAGTCAGGAAGACCTAAGCCCAAATTTGACCTCACACAAATTCTAGCTGTGTGACCCTGGGCAAGTCATTTAACCCTGTCTGCTTCAGCTTCATCTGTAAAATGGCAAACCACTCCTGTATCTTTGCCAAAAAAAAAAAAATCTAATGGGATCACAAAGAGTCAGACACAAATTGAACAACAACAACATACTCTACAATAAGCTACTCTAGCCTAATTTCTATTCCTTAACTCCATATTGTTTCTGATTGTCCCCCATATCTGGAATATTCTCCCTCCTCATCTCCTAACACTTCCTAACCTCTTTCAAGAATAAGAGTAGGGGATTAAATGTGTATAACCTTGTAGAGGGTCAGTACTGAGCCAGTCCAGTCATGGGTAGAGTCCAGGTCAGGATTTCCCTAGGACCTAATCCTCACTGTTTCTCAGCATGATTGGCTCACCATCTTTCCTTGATTAGCAAGGGATCAGGGCTGTGATTACTGAGAAGTGATTACTGTGAAGTGATCACACATGAATACAATGGAATAAAGTACTGGGAGGTAGAATACCAGATGTAATCACTTTTGCTATTAGTATATAAACCCTTACTCTCAGATAAATAAAGGGACTGCCTGGATAGCTTCCCTGTCTCATCATTCCCACACTCTCACGTTTGGTGGCCTGCGCCTCTTTGGTGCGGGCATCAGTTGGCCCACTGAACAGGGACCTGATAAAAAGGTCCAAGGAGAGTGGCTTCCTGGGCTCCAGAGAAACACAACAAAAAAGGTAAGGAGGTAAAAGCTGTATTTTCTTCTAAGTATTAGACTTAGCAAGAACAGATCACCAGGCTAACATGAGTATGTGTTAGGGATTAAGCAGAAAACAAGTTCAAGCGAATAGAAGACAGCACTCCAGTTTACTTTCAATTTTTTGGGCTGCCTTGCTTTCAGTTTCTAAGCATGCTGCTGAGAGCAAGAATGGGGCAAACACAATTGGGAAGTAAAGACCGTGAATATTATCTGAGGCTCTTAAAGAATATAGTCAGAGAAAGGTGGCTCTTAAATATTTACTAATCAGCTTCAAGAATTTTCAGACTGTGTAGAAACCTGCTGCCCATGGTTCTTAAAAGAAGGGACTACTGATTTAGAAAAATGGGGAACTGTAGGCAGACAGATGAGTGAGTATTATCAGGAAGTTGGCCCCAGTGCATTCCTCATTTCAGCATTCTCTGTATGGAACGTGCTAAAAATATGTCTCCAACTCCCAGAAAAGGTACTGATAGCCATAAAAGTTTTAAAAATAGACATGGCATCAGGGACGGAGGAAGAGGAGGAAATGGCACGTTGAATAGATGAATGCCTGAAAATCCTAGAGGAGACAGATTTAGAAGAGTACCATAGGCCTATCCTCCTATGCCACCACACATGTACAGATCCAACAGTCAGGTTTTTTCAGAAAAGGATCAGAAGTCAAAGGAAGGGCCTATAGATTTAGTCCCGGCAGCCACAAGGAAGGCTGAGGAAAGAGGAAGATGTCCTACTCACCATGAGACCAGCACTGCCTGTGTTTGAAGTGAATGACCCTACTAACCCAGGGCTAACGGTGAGGGAGCATCATGCATTAGACTTCAAGTTGTTGAAAGAACTCTGATCTGGAGCATCCAATTATAGAGCCAATAGTCCTTATGTCCAGATGATCCTTGATTCAATCTCCAACATAGCAATGTGTCCTATTGATTGGTATTCGTTGGCCAAAACAACACTAGAAGAGAGAAACTATCTAGTATGGAAATCAGAATTTTCCAAAGCATGCCAGGACCAGGCCAGGCAAAATAAGAGAACTTGAGTTAATATCAATTTTGAGCAACTCACAGGCATTGGGAGGTATAGCCAGCTTAGGGATCAGTTGGGGTATGAATTGCTTATGAACAAATTATGAAGGCAGCTAGAGCAGCGTGGATCAAGGTCCCAGGAAAACATGATCGAGGGATTTCCTTTACTAAGACAATACAGGGCCCCCCAGAACCTTTCCCTGATTTCCTAAGAAGATTAACCATGACCATACAAAGAAGTGTCTCAGATGCTGAGGCCACTAATAATTTGTTATTGAAATTGGCCAAAGAAAGTGCTAATGTGGACTGTAAACAAGCACTTCAAGGAGGCAAGCCAAATATGACCATTACAGAAATGACCCAAAGGTGCCAGAATGTGGGGACAACACATTTTGAAGCACAGGTGATGGCTGCTGTTATGGATCAAAAAGCCTCCTGTGCTACGAACCCACAATGCTGCTAAAAGTGAGGGAAGTTTGGGCATTTAAAAAAGGATTGTGGGTCCCCCAACAAAGGCCCACAGTATAGTTCAGCCCACCCACTGTCCACTTTGTGCCCTAAGTGTAAGAAAGGTAATCAATGGGCCTCAGAGACTCCTTCAAAAACAGATAAAAAATGGGAAGCCCATTCAGGGAAATTAGCCCTGGAGCAGGGTCTGGCCCCAGCAAACAATTGGAGCAGCCCTGTCCTTCACACGTTCTGTAACAGTGCCCAAAAGCAACTCCCTACACCAAATGTAAAACTTATAATTGCAGATCTCTGTCATGCCACCCCAGGAAGTGCAGGTCTTGAACTTTCATCCCAAGTCTCCCATCACATAGATGCTACTATGGGGGTCTCCTCAGTGCCCACAGGACCCCTCTCCTCTGGCACCTTTGGCTTCATTCTCGGCTGTAATTCCTGCTCCTATTTGGGACTGATGGTAGTACCCAGAGTACTACAGAGTAGATGCTGACACTCTGGGGGAAATTCATGTTCTCCTACGGGTACAGCCAGGACATTTTAATAAGAAAAGAGGATAAAAAGACAACTTGATAAGGCATTATATACAATCAATTTTTTAAGACCTGATGCACAGGGATAAACACCTGCCAAAAAACATTTTGAGCAAAAAAGGTCAGGTAACAAAAAAGACATCCCAGGACTGTGGAAGGACCCAAAGATAGAAAGGTGTTATGGCCAGATAAATTATTAACATGGGGCAGAGAGTATGCTTGTAACTTCCCAAAAAGGAACATTCGACCATGTGATTACCTTGACCCAGGAAATATCCCAACTGACCCTAGAAAGAACCGGAAGACGAAAGAACACTGGCTCAGAAGACGGCAGCCTCACAAAAGGAGGACGCAGATTAATGAGATATTATTGTTCCTGTTTGCCATGCTGACCATCTAGAGAGCCCAGGGACAAGAGACTCAAACACATTGGACCAGTTGCAATGTGATTATGGATATAGTCATGTTTATGTGATGCCATATATTTGATCATCTCACTTAGGATATAAATCAGTTGTCTTGGATAACAAACCGAATTTCTATATGCCATATATCAGGAATTGATTCTGATAATTTTGCAACCATTGAATAAACTTACCCATTAGTGTGTGTTAGGAGATCTGTGCCTTGTTGCACCTTGTATTATTCACTCCATTGGGAGGTGACTCTTGGCTCTGGGGACAGAGATTCATGGACTCAAGTTATTTGCAAAGAAAGGGGAAGAGTAGAGGGCCAGTACTGAGCCAGTCCAGTCATAGGTAGAGTCTGGGTCAGGATTTCCCTAGGTTGTGCTCCTTGTGAGGGCTCCTTGTTGCTCTGGGTAATTGGCTCACCATCATTCCCACACTCTCATATTCCGCAGGAGCCCTTTTGGGGCAAGCATCATAACCTATATCAAATTGCTAGCCTTCTCAACGAGGGACAGTGGGGAGGAAAACAGGAGAAAATTTGGAACTCAAAGTTATGAAAATGAATGTTAATTTTTTTAAAAATATAATTGGTAAAAAATAAAATACTAAATACAAATTAATTAAAATAAAATCTCTTCCAGTTTAAAAAAAAAAAGAGCAGGGACAAATCACTGGCCCTGGAATCAGGAGGACCTGAGTTCAAATGTGGCCTCAGATACATACTAGGGTGACCTTGGGCAAGTCACTTAACCCTGATAATCTTAAAAAAAAAAAAAGAACAGAGCAAATCTCTTCTTCTAAAAGAGGCCGATTTATCCATCTCCACCCCACACTATTTATCCTCCCCAAGTGTCTTCCCTCTGTATGGGCATAATCATTTGCATGTTGTTTCTTATATTTGAATGTGAGCTCCTTGAGGGCAAGGATCATATTTTTGCTTTTCTTCATTTCCCAAACACAGCACCTAACAAACAGTAAATAGTAAATGTTTGTTGACTCACTATTAAAAATATTCTCCAATGAATCTTATTAGGATAAATAAATTTTATGTAACAATTTTTTTCTCTCTCACATAGCTGCTGGCTTACTGTATACTTGCTCATTTAATGAACATTTGCTGCTATATGGAAGGAAAAATCAGGAGAGCTGATTAGCTGTTGTTTTCAATGTCCCATAAATACAAAATAAAACTAGTTTGTTTCATAGGGAAAATGCTAGGTACTCCTATTATAGATAAGAGGTGGTCTCTGGAAACCTTTGCACAAGAATATGATTTGATTAAAGTGATAGAGAAAAACAAATCAAAAAGTTGTGTGCAGAAGGGACCAGGCAAGGGCTTCTTAAACTTTTTCCACTAGTAACCTCTTGTCACCTTTTGGCAACCTTCACTGGTGTTGCCTGGAGATGCAATATGGGCAAGTGCAGAAACACCTTGGATTCATTATATGTTTGGTTTTTAATTAATTTTTGGTTGCTGCATGTTCAGAAACCTTTTATTGTTGCTAAATTTTTCATGACCCCATATGAGGTCACCACCCACCGTTTAAGAAGCACTGACCTAGACAAGGAAATTTGGAGGCAAAGAATCTAAATATATACATGCACACATACATGCATATATAAGTGAACACATATATGTATATATGTGTATATACATACATACATACATTTTAAATTGGCTCAATTAACATAGACAAGATTTCTAGCTAATTTTGAAGGGGATTTATCTGAAACACATCAATAACTTTCCAAGTCTCTTCTTAGGAATTTAAAACCCAGTGATGAAATTCTCATCTCCTCTGAGAGACTAACTTGGATGGGATTTGTAATGCGTATTTTATATGCTAGAGAAATGGTTTTAATTTTTTAAGTCTTATTGATAGTCTTTCCTAAGTATTCATCCTTCAAATGTTATTGGACCCCAAAAGTTTCTGCTGATTATTGAATATGATATGAGTAATTAGGTAGATATTTCTTCAAAATATCATGTAGAGCAGCGGTTCTCAACCTGTGGGTCATTTTCAATTTGTAACAATGAAAATACGTCCTGCGTGTCAGATTCATAACAGTAGCAAAATTACAGTTATGAAGTAGCAACAAAAATAATTTTATGGTTGGGGGCCACCAAAACATGAGAAACTATATTAAAGGGTCGCAGCATTAGGAAGGTTGAGAACCACTGATGTAGAACATATTTGAACTTATAAAAACTTCATGAAGGTTCATTGACTACTTGGCAACACAAGATCATAGAATTAGGGCCGGAAGAGACTAATTCCTATTTCCAGCACACTTAATAAGAATAAAAATCTACTCTTCCAGTGATGCTCTATGATGGTGAGTCACAGAATACTAGTTTCTAAGGAATTTAAGTTATGGGTCACATGGGTCACACAACGCAGTGACTACAACGATGAGGTACAAGATGGGCTTAAATGGTTTGCAAGATTATATCAGTCAATATTTATACAAAAGAAAAGGCACAAAAGATGTCATGAGAGATAGGTATGAACAGAAAAAGTAGACCAGTTATATAGAGACTCTGAGGAAAAACACTGGATAGCCTGTGTGCCAAACTGGTTTCCATTCAATTGCCATGGCACAGGTGAAAAAGCATTGTATTTGCAGTGAGAGGACTAGGTTCAAGTCCTCACTCTGCAATTTACTACTTGTGCAACATGGGGAAAGTTGATTAATCTTTCCATGTCCTAATCTGCAAAATAAGGAGGTTGAACCAGATGACCTAGGTTACATCCAAGGTCTGTTCTGGCTTTAAATCTATGGACTGATATTCCCAAAGACCTAGAGGAAGACCTCTATCACAACACAGTGTGCTATGGGTTAAGGATTGATGGAAGGTGATGGAGAAGTATCACGTGATCTGAAAAAGCACAGATGGGTTACAACCTGCATTTTTGGATGGAGTGGAAGAAATCACAGATCCATCAAAGTAAGCATTGACATATGCTAAATAGGTCAACCTATAATAGACCAAATGGGCAGCTAGTGGCACTGGTGCAGTGAATAAAGCACTGGGCTTGGAATTAGGAAGATTCATTATCCTGACTTCAAACTCAGACTCAGACACTGACTAGTTATGTGACCCGGGGAAGTCAACCCTTTTTGCTTCAGTTTCCTCATCTGTAAAATGAGCTGGAGAAGGAAATGGCAAACCCCTCCAGTATCTTTGCCAAGAAGTCCATAAACAGGGTTGCAAAGAGTCCAATTTGACTGAAAACACTCAACAAACATAACAGATCAACCTCCACCAGAAGAGATAAAATAAAGTCCAAGTCAACTCTCATTGCTTTAACTTATCTCTATTTTTGACATTTACTACTCCCACCTATTTCTGGATCTCTGGCTGCTTCAATTTATTATACCTTCCAAATAATCTGTGATTGAACTAAAGCTTTTTTTTTAAACCTGTGATTTCATCTGTGGAAAACTTTAGCTACAGAACTCCCTAAACAACGCAACTGTAATGTATAGTTTTAACAGGAAAAAAAATTTCCTGGGGCCCTAAGACATTAAGTGGCTTGCTCTGGTTATAGAGCTGGCCTGTGTCAGCAGCAGGCCCTGAGCCAGGTCTTTCTTACTCCAAGGCAGGCTTTCTGTTCATTATGTCATGCTGCATACATTAGTCTTGATTTTAAAATCTGAATTAATTTTCATTTAACTGGGAAATGGTATTTCATCCAGTCTTCCTTTTTATATGCATGATATTAAGTTTTGATTTTATTTTGCATATGTGCAGCAAGAAAAACAATATAAAATGCTACAATCTGATGTTGATTAGCAGGATCACTTAACATCTATTGGTCTCAGTTTCCTTATCTCTGAAATAAAGGAGCTGATAGATGAACTCTGAAGTTCCCTTTTTCTTTAAAAGTTCTATGGCTCTACAATATATACTATGGACACAAATCTTGACAGTTTAATTTAACATAAATTTATTTATTAATTATTACTTTCGATTCACTATGTTAGGCACTAAGATACAAAGATTAAAAGAATAGAGCCTGCCTTCAAGGAGTTTACATTGTACTGAGAGATATCACAGATATATAACACATAAGAAAAGACAAGATAATTTAAGGAAGAAGAAAATACTATCAACTAGAGAAATCAGAAAAGACTTCAACTTGGGAAGTAGCCCTTGGGGTGAGCTCAGCTAGGATATAGGAAGCTGAGGATTCTAAGAGGCAGGGGTGAGAAAGGAAGGCATTAAAGACAAGGCCAGCCTATGCAAATACACAGACTTGGGGTAGAGATCCAAGGTCTGGAATCAATTGGTAGGTTGGTTTGGCTAGAATGTAGAATGAATGCTAAAAGGAATGTAAAAACAATTCCAGAATTGTAGGTTGAAGCCATATTGTGAAGAACTTGACATGTCAGGTCAAGTATTCCAGCCCAGCCCTAAAGCTATCATCTCAGGAAAGTAATATCTGTGGAAATGAAACCTGGCAACTGCCCTGGGTGCTGCAGCCCCAATCCCCTCAGCAGCCACAGCTACTGAAGCTCCAGAAAACCACTCTTGGCACCATCAAATGGTTCACCATTAGAAATGTATATTATGGGGGTGGAGCAGCCCCATATGGAGGTGCTTCTTCTGGACCCACCATTAAAGAGGTCGACTAAACTCACCAGAAGAAAGAGCATTCCATCCAGCTTTCCAAAAATTGAAGGACTCAAATTTGTAGCCAAGGCAGTAGCAGCTTAAAAGTTTAAGCTACTGTGTAAATCTAGGCATTCCGAATACTTGAATGTGTGCAGAGAGAGAGAGATGTGAACAACATTGCACTTTATCAGTACTGTAAGCAAGTAGAAATGCAATTGTCCCGGAGAATTAAAATCTATTTAAAATTGGCTCCATATAAAAAAAAAAGAAGAAATGTATATGATTTTATAAGTCCCACCAACCTAGTGCTAAAACCCATTTTATGTGTTTCCTATCTTGATTAAAATGCAAATTCTTTTGAAAGCAAGAATTGTCTGGCTTTTTCTATTTGTATCCTTGGCACTTCAGACATAATAAGAACATGATAAATTCTTTTCCTTTCTTTCCTTCTGTTATGGGAATCTGAAGATCTTCCCTGCCCCTAGGCCCTTTGCTAAAGTGGCTACATGACTCTGAGGACCCTTGGATATTTGAAAGTATATTCTGTTCCCTAATAGGCTGAATGTGGTCACATGGAGCCTGTGGCGCCAGGCTTGTTTTCCAGGAATGTCAGTGCCTTGTAGCTTTGTGATTGGGCAGTGGCTCTAGAGGGCT
>CM053587.1:150347233-150368412 GCA_028646515.1 Pseudochirops corinnae | reverse complement strand
GTGAGGAGAGGAGGATCTTTGCCTGAAGTAGCCTGTCCTGTTTGAAGGCTTGAGGATTTGGGTGTTTACTACTGTGACCACATGTGCCAACTTCATCACTACTGGGTTGGCTTTGACTTTCTGGTTTGGGGACTCAGTCTTCTGGTATTTAAATGAATGCACTATCTATATTTCTTATGTAGAGAGCCTGTTCCATTTTGTGATTAATAACTACATCAGCATATTTATAGTTACTGTAGGCATTGTGAATACTGCATTGCAGCTAGAATGTACAGTTCATGTAGGGGAAGAAAGTATAAGAAGATTAGTAAGGTAGGAAGGCGATAGCTCATGAAGAGTTTTAAATATCAAACTAGGGACTTTAGATTTGATATGGGAGGCAGTGGGAAACCACTGGAGGTTAATGAAAGGGGACAGGGGTGGAGGATAGAGTCAGTCCTTCACTTTAGGAAAACTACTTCAGTACCTGAGTAGCGGATGTATTGAAACAGGGAGAGCAATTATAACGATAGTGTAGGTAAAAGATGATGAAGGATTGAACTAGGATTGTGCTTGTGTAAGTATAGAGAAAGTCATATGTGGGTGTATGTGTGTGCATATATATGTGTGTGTATGAATATATGTACATAAATGTATATGTACACATATATACACATGCATTTCTACCTTATAACAACTTACATATTTATATATGTCTACATATTATATGTATGCATAATACATATTATACATGCATGCATATATATACATACATATATACAGAGAGACACACATATAGTTGTAAAGATAGAAGTCATGAGATCTGGCAATGGAGTGTATGTGTAGGGTAAATAAAAGTAAGGAATAGAGAATGACACTAAAGTTTTGAGCCTGAGCTTCTGAAAGATGATGTGGCCCCAACAACAATAGGGAAATTGTGAAGATGGAATGATTTCTAATATTTCACAATGATCTTCACATACTCTATATTCTACTCTATCTAAAATAGTGATTTCCCTGATGCTGTGCCTTTACTAATGCAGTCTCTTTCAATAATGAACTCAAATTCTCATTTTTACTTGCTGAAATCTTTTCCATTGTTTAAAGTTCAATTCCAATGCCTTCTCCATGAAGCTTTCTTTGATTCCTTCTAAACCAGTCGTTCTCAACCTTCCTAATGCCACGACCTTTTAATACAGTTCCTCATGTTATGGTGACCCCCAACCATAAAATTATTTCCATTGCTACTTCATAACTGTTATTTTGCTACTGTTATGAATCATAATGTAAATACCTGATATGCAGGATGTATTTTCATTGTTACAAATTGAACATAATCCACAGGTTGAGAACCGCTGTTCTAAACAGAAGCAATCTCAGCTTCCATCGGTCTATCAGAACTTTTTAAAAATCAATGCTTTTACATCCTAATTTCCAATAGTTATTAGCATACATACCATCTCCTCAGCTTGACCACAAATTATTTGAGGGCCAGTGATGTGTCTTTCATCTTTGTATCCATGACATGTTAGCTTCTTGGATATAGCAGGTGATTGACAAATACTTGCTCAATTAAATGAAAGGTACTAGTGATCAGTAAAACGGAGGCAAGAGAAGAAACAAGAAAAGAGGGAAAGGAAATAATCATTCTCAACATCAAGAGTTCACTGAAAATTAAAAAACACTCTGTTTTCTCTTTTCTTAGAATTTTCTGATCTTTTCTCACCAAAACCATATAATCACTCATCTTGGGCTCTGTGAAGTAGACAATGCTTTAAGCTTCCAGGTAATTAATATAGGAAATCAGCGACCTTTTCAGGGAATATGTTCTAGAGATCCCAAGTACAAATAGAGATAACCGTGACTGAAAATGTGAAGAAATGTCCTCGATGAAGACAGTATAAGGGAGTGTGTGTGTATGTGTGTGTGTGTGTGTGTGTGTGTGTGCATGTGTGTGTGGAGGGAGAGAGGGGTGAGAGAGGAAGAGGAAGAAAGAGAGACAGAGAGAGAGAGACAGAAAGAGAGGGAGAGAGAGACAGAGAGAGACAGAGAGACAGAGACAGAGATAGAGAGATGCATCTATGAGGGGTTTCTTTCTAAAAGGGAAACTAAGGACATTGAAAAGTTTTGGGGGAGTTTGGGGCTAGACAACTGCTTGCATGAGGTGATGTAAAAGACTATTAATCCAAATCTATAAATCACAAAGAGTTTTTGTACACAAATATGCTTTTTAGTTTATCATGGGATACTATATTTGGAAAATGAAAAAAATGCTGATTTTAAAAAAAGTAGCTCTATAAGATAAATTTTTATTTTAGAGCAGCTAGGTGGTGCAGTGAATAGAACATGGGAGATGGCTTCAAGAAGACTGTCTGAGGAGCGGCTAGGTGGTGAAGTGAATAGAGCACCCTCCCTGGAGTCAGGGGGACCTGACTTCAAGTCTGGCCTTGGACACTTAACACTTACTAGCCATATGACCTTGGGCAAGTCATTTAACCCCAATTGCCCTGCCATCCCCCTCCAAAATGCAAAAAAGAATACTGTTTGAATCATGCCTCAGACACTGAACAGCTGTACGCCAATAGACAAATGCCTTACACTCTTAGCATCATTTTACTCATCAGTAAAAAGAAAAAAAAGTGTTTAAATAATATAGAACATACCTCACAGGATTGTTCTGAGGGTCGAAATAATTAACAGAGCTAAAGTGCTTTTGCAAGGTGCTATATAAATAGCAATTATGATTATTTTCTGAATGGCCTTCCTTCTGTCTAGCATTAGATCATAAGCCTAGCATTTTAGAAAATAAAAAGAAATACAACTGCTGTTCCAGTTTTGTTTTTGTTTTTGAAACCACTGACAATTTCCATAGAAATGGTTGACTATCAACTAGCTATTTTTATTCTTCTCCTGGCTACTCCCCATCCCTTGAGCTCTGTATCTTACTCCAGTGAAAAAATGTAAAAGAGAAAATCACAACACAGCCTTTGGGCATTATAACATATTTTTCCTCTCATTATTTTTGACAGTAATTGATGTCTTCACATATAAGACAGTTGAAGTTTCCAAAAACATTTATAGTATGCACGGAATTACATTCTTTTATTATTTATTTTTTTAACATTTTGCCCTAAACTAATTCTTAAAAACTTAGCCTGCTCTTGTAGTTATTTCCTTGAGTAAATCAACCAATTCTATTCTTGTTTTTGTTGTTTCGTAATAGATACAAAAAGGAGTACTAACATTCTGATTTACAACATATAGTAAAGTCTTAAATGATCAGGTATTAGGCTATGTTGATTTTCTTGTTAACAATGAACTGTATAAAAATTTTATTGCATTCCTTAATCCTGAAATTTTTTTCTAAGTTGTTTTAATTCTATTTCCTGCAAGGCAAAATGCAGTATCATGAAGAAAAATGCAATCTTTCTTTGATGAATGAAGAATTCATACAGCCTCAATCATCATTCTGAAAATCATGTATATATGGTATAGAAGATGAGCTTCATTCAAAAAAACATTAAGCACTGCTTACAAGTTCTCATCTGGAATTTGAGTTTTTTTAATATCAAGGGTTTTTTTTTAATGATTTGCATATTTCTCCTAAAAGTTGAGCACATTTTTCATGTTGTTTTTTCTTCACTGTTTGGGTGATAGTACAGTACTGGAGATTTAATTGTGAATTTTCTGTGATATGTGTGTGTGTGTGTGTGTGTGTGTGTGTGTGTGTAAACAAAATTTGGCAAAAGGAAAAAGAAAAATAATAAAATGCAATACAGAAGAATCCAATTAATTGATAATTCTATTTTTGAAATAATCTTTTTTACTAATCTTATGCAAAATACATGTAAGAAGTTTAATCCAAATGGGATTGTTTCAATTCAAATGACACTATCAACAAGACACCAAAATAGTCAGATAAATCAAGAATTTTAATCAATCAATTCATATTGGGATTTTGGGGTAAGTTTTAAGAATGAATTAAACAAACTGGAATCACATAGCCTTGACAACCAGATTATGAACCTTCTGACAGCTTACTATGGCATCACATAGGCCCAGTAGGGCTGGCCAATAATAGATATACCCAATGACACTGAGATGGCTTAGATAACATAACTTTGAGGCAAGAGAAGACAGATGACTTCCTTAGGTTGTGTTCCATTCATTGATTTACTTGAAGAACATTTCTAATATGTTCATATCATCCAATCTGGCTCTAGGGGTCATATAATACTTGGATAAAATACACTCCCTGCCTTCCTGGAGCTTAACATCCCATGGAAAACACTGAGTAAGAATGATTTGAGCAGTAGATATCTGAACTAAATAAGATTAAAGCTTCTACAAACTGACTTTCTTCATCTTAGGCTCAAGGGAGTTGAATTGATGATTTCCAAGGTCCCTTCCAGCTCTGTGATCCCAAGACTAAAAAGACTAAGTACAACAGAAAGTCCAACTGTTTTTCCATACTGAGATACACGGCCTAATGGTTGTTACATGTGGTCTTGGTGGTACTCTTGTAAATGCAGCATACAGTTCCCAAAATGTTTTGGAAAATGTCCCTTTTCTAATGCATTTACTTTTGGTGCGCATGCTGCATATCTTACTTCTTCAATCTTTGCAATATGAAGCAAATTTTTAAACAGAAAATTCAACATTTGAAAGAAATGTCAAAATAGTTTTGTACAAGAGTTCTGAAACACAATAAATGTGCAAATTTAAATCATGTTCAACAGACTGACATCTACTACCACATATATACCAGAGCCCAAGAGTGCAATGAATTTAACTTTTGATACAGTAATACTAAAAGCAGGCCTAAATGTATGCCTGTGCTATAATTGGCTGATCATACCAATACTTATTCAATATAACCACATATGCTTTTGTAGGTTTGTTAGAGAGATTCGTTAATTGCTTAATGAAAGATGTCTTTCAGATACTAATTCCTTCATTTAGTTCGACAGATTAAATTTTATATGAGAAGGTATTAGCATGCATGCAATGAAGTGACAAGGACAACGAAAAAGCTGAAACATTAATGGGTGAAGTACAGTTTTCCCAGTTACTCTAAAAACGAAAAAGCTCTCATCATCTTCATAATGTGCACTAAAGGTTACCTTTTCTCTTTCTTTCTGCATATTTTTTTCAAATATATTTCATCTTTTATGAGAATGTTGCATTGTTTTAGAAACAGCTTGTACACTTTCATAATGGTTAAATACATTATGAAACTTTAAACAGTCTGTGAATGATTCCAAACTAAATGTTCAATTTTCTATTATGAAAAACCAGACAAAAATAAAACAACTCAATATATGACATTGGAAACCAGATCAAATTCCTTCTTTGTTTTGTAATTTTAAGTAATTATCTTATTTATGAAAACTCTGGATATATAGCTTGCAGAGAGCAAAAGCAATCAGCTTTAATTTACAAATAGCTTTGGCACCATAGTGTTAATGTCAATGATTTGGGTGAAAGAAAATTACTAGTAATACCAACAGAACTGTGTCTTCATTTTTTCCCCTTTATTTTGCTTTAAACTACAATTCAATCTGGTCTCATCTTTTCTTCTCCCCCAGTAGGGTGCAGAGAGCCCTCTAGCTTCCAAGTGTGTCTCCTATGGTGGTACATATTGGCTAGCATACAGCTGCTCAGAGAGATGATCTGCCTGGACAATAGGGTCATCCCACCACGTTCTTTTCAGATCAATATGATTGGTACAAACAATAGTTTGATTTTGATTGCTCTATGGTACGCTTGGGTAGAGCCTCTGAATGCGAGAGAATTGCTTAGAAACAATGGGCTGGTTCATCATCCAAAGAGTTCCTTTTCAAACAGCTGCCTCTGCTACACTCACCCTGACAAACGTCCAGAAAAACAGATGGTTTCAGCATTCATGGCCAGTTTAGTGAAAGCCCCAGAGTCAACTAGACATTTTTTTCCATCTTCTATTTGATAATGGACTTTTTTTTAAACTTGCAACAAAAATCTGAATTTTTTTTTTTTATTTAGAGTCAATCTTGGATTCAACCTGTGTCCAATATATCTGGATATTGTGGGAAATTTGTAAATAGTGGACAGCCTCACATATCAAATATGTAATAATAATAAATCAAAGCAGAGTAAGATAATAATGTAGCTTCTGCCCCAACTTTAATTTCCTGTGCTTCTATCATGTGCTTTAAAATCACTGTTTTAATTTTTAAACTTGTATCCTATATAAACAGAAGAGGAAAATAATTTAGGAATTCTAACTAAAGAATTAACTAATAACTAAAGAATTCCTGATTTTATTGTACTTTGTGAACATTTATAAAAGCCTGGAAGCTGTGATGGAAGGTTTAATGAGGTTGAAGCAGGAGATGATGCTTCTAGCCTCATCTTTGCCACTGACCAGTCACCTAGATTTTGGGAAGTCACTTCACTTTTTTGGAACTTAGTTTTCTAATTTGTAAAAATGAAGGAGTAAAGGGGAAGCTAGGTGGTGCAGTGGATAAAAGCACTGGCTCTGGAGTTGGGAGGACCTGAGTTCAAATGCAGCCTCAGACACTTAGCTGTGTGACCCTGGGCAAGTCAATTGACCCTGACTACCTCAAAAAAAAAAAGTTTGTTTTTTAAATGGAAGTGTAGGAATAGATCAGATGACCTCCAAGTTTTCTTCCAGTTCTAATCTATGATCCTATGAAGAGATCAACCCTAAGATCCCTTCTAGCTTTAAAATTCAGACATTTGAAGCACATATTTTATTCAGGTGATTACAATAGCTATGGATATCAATCAACCAAAAACATCTTACTATGAACCTAGCAAGTACCTAGTATTCACCTGTATTGTGCTACAGATACAACTATCATTAAATACCCAGGTGCTAGAAATACAACCATTAAATAGCCTGTATCCTTGAGGACCTTACAATCCAGTCAGTGTAGGCAACACATACAATGTTTGTAGTTACACACAAAAGAGTTGTAAGATAATTGTTTGGAGGTGGGAGGGGCCACTAGAAGCTTAGGGATCAGGAAAGGTTTCATGTAGAAGGTGATACCTGAGCTGAGCCTTGAAGAAGGCTAAGTAATCAAGAGGCAGTTTAGAGGATAAGTCCATTCTGAGTATTGTACACAGACAATGTAAAGGCAGGGAAATCAGAGATCATAGTGTGTATGAAGAGGACGAAAGTCAGGAGGATGCTGGTAAATGTATAATAACAAGTTCTCCAGAAAAAAGAAAAAAATACACACGATGCTCGTAAGTTTAATATGCATTATTAACATTTTTTCCATCCCTTTAAGTCTAGACAATCAACAAAACCTAAATCAAGTCCTAATTTGTAGTGTTTGACCATTTCTGAGGTATAAATATACACGCTGAAAATTTAACAATCAGCTGACTGAGAGTCAATTAGAGCTAATTCGAGCACACCCCTGAAAACCTTTATTAAGTCTAGAAAGGTAGGATTAGGTCAAGTTCTGAAGGGTTTTAAATATCTAATGGAGGAATTTATATTTGATCCTAAAGGTCATAAGGAACGATGGGGAGTTTATTAAGGGAGAGGTGGATAAAGGCAGAATGGCACTTGAGGAAAATTACTTAGACAGTTGAGTGGGAAGAGACCAATTAGAGTGGGAAGAGACCAATTAGAAGGATATTTTAATAGTCCAGGAGAGGGGTGATAATGGGTTGAACCACTGTGGTGGCTATGTGAGTGGAGACAAGGGCATAGATGTGACAAATATTGTGAAGAAGATTTGGTAAACATCTAAATATGTGAAGTGAAAAGTCAAAAATAATATTAATGCTGGGAAACTGGGTGCCTAAAGGGTTGGTAGTGCCCTTAACAGACACTTGGAAGCTTAGAAGATGGTTGGGTTTGGGGAATTGGGATTTTGGTTTTGGACATGTTGCATTTGAGATTTTTATGGGACATCCAGTTAGAAATGGGGCTCAGAAGACAGAGTAGGAATGAATATGCATATCTAACAGTCATCAGCATAGTAATTAAGCCTATTCAAGCTATTTATTACTTATACATGCTCTGATCCTGGGCACTTTGTTAAAAAAAAAAAAAAAAAGGAAAATTTCTTAAGACAGTGGCATAAATTGGGTTAACTCACAAATGAGACCTGCTGTCAATCATGAATCTTGGGGAGCATGTATTAATAGTATCTATTCATATTACGAATTGTAGCTATCTCTGTTGGTGTCTTCCCCTTTAGACTGTAAGTTCTTTGAAATCAGGAATGTCTTATTTAAACTTTACTTCTCCCTAAAAATGAGCACAGTGCTATACACAAATTTAAAAAAAATGTTTATTGTCATGTATCAATGTTGCTGAACAGGAGAATTTTTTTTTTAATTTAAGCCATTATTTATTAGATTCTTCTAAAAGTTAGAAAGCATGCATTTATATACACATAAATCCAAACTTTCATTATACATATGTACACTTACGTATTTTTGTGTGCATATATGTATATATTATACACACATGCATACATACATAAATGTACCTATATCTAATTGTTATTTGAAGACATACCAATACATGGAAAAGATTACCAAGTCACGCTCCTCCAGTTTAAAATTCCATGAATCTTGACTATTTTTTATCTTAATCAAAAACATCACTCATGAAGTCTGGAAGAGACCAGTGGTCTTTAGGGTTCAGCAGCAGAGTTGATGGCAAGGTCCAAGGGTCCTCTATCTTACAGGACAAATTGGAGTTGTTGACTCCCTTGCTCATCCAAGTGTCATAAGCGGCCATGTCTACCCAGTAGTTTGTGGAGCTAAAAAAGGATGGCCCACAACCATTGGGAAAGAAGAGTGGGCCTGATAGAACAGAATAAGAGGTCTGGGTTCCCCCAGGGGTGGGGAGAAATAAGCAAGAAGGGGAAAGGTACACTGGCAGAAAAATTGATGGGGAGGATTTTCTGAAAAATGATAATGGTATTCCTGGGAGATGTATTCTTAACCAAGATCTGGGCTCAAAATTAATCATTGATATAAATAATAATACTTTTTTACAGCAAAATTATAGTTATTTTCAACATTCTTCTTTGATGGAATAGTTCAGTGTTCAAGTTTGAATTTAGAGTACCACTACACAGCAATAAATAATATTATAATAAGTGTGGTGTGTCACAAGATAAACATCTTTTAGTTTTATTTTTTGTTAATGTGTCCCTTCCACTGCTCCTCCTCCTCCTCACTGAGCAATTTTTTAAAAATTTAAACAGACCCAAAAGATAAAGCCCTCAAAACATTTCTGCATCATCTGGCAAATCATATTCTCTCATTGGCCATGTCTGAAAATGTTTGTCTCTTTATGCATTTTAATTTCATTATCTTTCTGTCATTATCTTGACTCTCCAAGGGTCAAGAATAGTGCTCCCACATACAGTTGGCAATTAATAACTTTAATAATTCTTTATTATATTTAGTGTAATAACACCAAATGTTAAGAACAGAGGTATTTAGACAGAATTAGAAGGCTGATTATTTCTTCCGGTTCTCATTTTTATTTTCCTACAATTCCAGCTCATTTGTACCCAAAATTCTTTTTGTTAATACAACAGTGGACTTGCAAATTCAGGTCAGGCCCCAAAATGGACATTCAGTCACTACTATCATATAAAGTGCCTTCACAGAGACTATCAAGTTGCCCAAAGCCTAATTGTGGTTATAAAGAATAGTGATCATAGGCACCTGGTCTGCAGTATCAAATAGCGGGAATTTTCTCCTAAAAATAAGCATCTTGACTGTCACAGAACTGGATAGCTTGCATTCATAGTCATACGTGTGTTTGTGGAAGATCACTGAATGATCTGAGAAGAAACTAAATATCAAATTGATGATAGATAGATAGGTAGATAGATAGATAGATAGATAGATAGATAGATAGATAGATGGATGGATGGATGGATAGATAGATAGATAGATAGATAGATAGATAGATAGATAGATAGATAGATAGATAGATGATAGGCAGAGCTCTTTAAAAAAAATTCCAGTAGTGGTGGAATGTTTAACTGAGTAGAAAAACTAGAGGATGTCACTAAACTTCATCTTTGCCAACTTGCTAAGGATCAAGGAATTTGTTTTTAAATGATACTTTAAAAAAAAACAGAATTCACAAAATATTCATAACCTTTGACCCAGAGATCCTACTGTTAGACATATAGTAAGGAGGTCAAAGGTAGAAGAAAGGTCCCATAATCATCCCCCAAAGGACAGGGGAGGTTTGGGTGAGTTTGTCAATAACAGGAGAGGAACCAGTAGATGAGGAATATTGAAGATCAGAGAAAAAAAATCATTGAGGGAACAATTTTCTGAAGGAGAAATAAGGGGACAGGATCAAGAATACATGTAATGGGGTTCATCTTGGTTAGGAAAAGAGCTAACTCGTTATTAGAGGTGTGTGGAAAGGGGTGATATCAGAAGCTTTTGAGATGAAGTGAGGGGGATGAATAGAAGCTGCCTACTCAGGATCTTTATTTTATCTGTAAGGTATAAGTGCAATCCCCAACTGAAAAATTAGGAAAGACTTAAGTGTGAGAGGTAAAAGAATAGCCTCCGTGGAGACTGGGACAAAGAATCAATTGGCAAGGGCTCAAAGGACTGCCTCGCTGTAATGATGGTGCAGTTTAGGCTAGATAACATCAATTTGTAGTAGAAGTGGCAAACTCCATCAAATGATTTCCTCCAGCTCTGTTCAATAACACATGAGTAGAAATAGAGGAAGCAAATGGTGGAAATAACCCATCTATAAATATCTTCATCCATATCCCATTCTCTCTGAGTGATTGTTCCTCAAGGATCTATCTTGAATTTATTCTCTCTCTTTCCCTCTCCCTCTTTCTCTCTCTCTCACCCCTCCCCCTTCTCCTAGTACAGTACTTATATATATTTGTTGAATTGTATGAAACTAAATATTTCATTGAAAATTTCTGCTTATGTCAGAGGATGTATAGTTATATTCTAATTCCAGTTATCCCCCTAATGCTAAACATGAGAGTGGCACACTGATATTACTTAACCTATAAATTTTGAAAGAAATTAAAGTCTCTCAAAGAAGTTTTCATTTCACTTTTAGTGTATTAAAATTCACCATAACTCAAAAGAAAGTGATTTTGTCCTAATAATTACAGTAGAATTCAGGATCATAAGTAACATCCAGCTCCAGGGTTCATGGGGGAGTGGATCCTCCCTAATATACTTCTAGAGTACATCAGTATTTCATGAATGCTTTTATACTGCAGTTTTAATAATTGAAATGTAAAAAATTAAATGGCTAGAGCCATAATTCATATCCTGCAATTGCTTTAAAATGAACATTTCCTTCCTCAAAGGATTTGACAATGTCTTTTTAAAAATATAACTACTGATTTACAACACTGAAATAAAACTGGCTCGAAATCCTCCAACCCAAATGGAGTAGAAGGAACCAGGACAAACTGGTGTACAGATTCTTTAGAAATTAAATCTGCCAGCCCTCAGCTGACCATCTAAAAACACTTATCCAGGGCATTTGTTTAACACTGGTGAGTACATACACCAGTATAGACATATGGATTTGTTTTTCTATTTCTAGTCACACGCCTTTTCTTTTTCTAACTAAGATTTCAGATTACCATATAGTGGTTTGCTCCCCCAAAACTCAGTACACCATATGGTTAAAGACAGAGTCCTACCCTCTCCATGAGGCCTTGCCTGAACTGTGTACAATAAGTACACAATCCAAATCACTCATTGCTTCATGGAATCCATGGGGAGGTGAGTAAGGAAGGGGTTGAGGTGGTGGGAGGGGTGAAAAGGAGGGGGAAGTGAAAGAGACTGCAATGTTCTCAAGTTCAGATTCTGAACCACTGCCCGGAATTCCAAAAGAAAAAATTATTTTGTTTTCAGAGTCTTCTATAAATCATAAACAGAACATAACACAATGAGTTTATAGAGTTTTCATGTGGAATGATAGCCTAATAAGTGTTTGCAAAAATACCAAAGTTCATTTTATAAAAATTCAGTAGTAATTAACTTTTCCAGTGCCATTTTTAGTATAGCCAAAAAAAATTCATTTGTAAAGACAGACAAGTTTAAAAATGATCAGTGGAGATTTATTTAACTTATTTTTTCGATGTGCCATGTTAACAATCAAGTCTGGTCAAGATTTTTAGATTGTACCTTTCTTTTAACTCAGCTCCAGTGATAGGCTGATAGTAAATTTAACTTAGACTAAAAGAACTCTGCCTAGAACATTCTAGCATTTCTATAACTACAGAACTAATTCATATGCAAGGGGAATTAAGGGAATGAATTAACAATATTTAGATGGAATTAGTTCTGTGAGGAAATAAAATATAAATTAGGTAATAAAATAAGTTGCTTCACTAAGTTTTTATAGTGCATTTAAAACCATTGCTAAACTGTGCAGTTATCAGAGGCTACCAATAATATGGTATAGCATAGAGCTGCAATATAGTTAATGATAGATATTTTAATAATGCATACCTTTCTAGAAAAGATGCCTTTCTGGATCACAATTAATCATGCAGCAAGAGCTAAGAAGATACAGGCAGTGTTATAATGGATAGACTGCTGAATCAGGAAGACTCAAATCTAACCTTTTAATATTTATGAGCTGTTTGACCCCAGGCAAGTTATTCAACTCTGAGGCTCAGTATCATATCCATAAAATGGGAATAATAATACCTAAAGTTCTTAACTCAGAGGGTTATTGGAAAGACCCAATTGAAATTATGTACTCAAAGTGCTTTGCAAATCTTTTAGCACTAAATATGTGTCAATTATCATTATGAGTGCAGAACATCTTCACCTGAGCATACTACTAGCACATCAAACTCATTGTCTCAATCAAAACTTTGATGCTTCCCTTTCCACATCTACCACCACACCTCCACAATCCCATTCCTCCTCCCAATTTCCCTATTTCTTTAGATGCCACCATCCTCCTCCTACTCACCCAGGCTCAGAGGCTAAAGCATTGAACTCTTTCCATCTCCTTTAACTCCCATGAGTCAGTGACCAAATTCCATTGCGTCTACCATGTAGCACTAGAATATTTGTTACTTCAGTTCCTTTTTCCCCACTTACACAGCCCTCAGCCTAACTTAAGCTCCCATTATTCCTGGAGTAGAATATTGTGGTAGCCTATTAAATGGCATACCTAATTAGTTTCTCATTTTTTCTAATTTATCTTTCATGCAGGCTATCTTATGAATGCCACAATCTAGCCATAGCACTCTCCTACTCAAAAATTCCAAGCGATTCCTTTTTACCTAAAGAATAAAATACAGTTCTTTTGTAGCGGCCTGCAACATGCCTTCCCGGCTAAGGAAGACGCGGAAGCTCCGCAGGCACGTCAGCAAGCACAGGAAGCACCCCGGAGGCCTGGGCAATGCAGGAGGGCTGCACCATCACCAGGTCAACTTCGACAAATATCATCCAGATTACTTTGGTAAAATGAGTATGAGGCATTACCACTTGAAGAAGAACCAAAGCTACTGCCCAATTGTCAACCTTGACAAGCTGTGGACACTGGTCAGTGAGCAGACCGGGATTAATGCTGCCAAAAACAAGGAGGGCCTTGCCCCTATCACTGATGTTGTGCGGTGGGGCTACTACAAAGTCCTGGGAAAAGGGAAACTCCCCAAGCAGCCAGTCATCGTGAAGACAGAGTTCTTCAGCAGACGAGCGGAGGCAAAAATCAAGGGTGTTGGTGAAGCCTGAGTCCTTGTGGCATAAAAATCCAATGTTATCAAATAAAACAAAGGACTTTATTAAACATCCTGAGTTTTGCCACATTATGGTGCTCAGATTTGAATATAAAAAAATAAAATAAAATAAAAACTTCTGACATTGGCATAGGAGGCTTCCATAATATAATGCCAACCTACTTTGCCAGGAGGCTCCTCAACTCAGGCGACACAAGCCCAGTAGAGAAGTATGCCCAAATGTAGGAGTGCCAGGAGCACAGTTCTGGAGCTTAGATTCAAGTCTCCACTTTCTGCCAATTTAGGAAAGCAGAACAACTACTGGTCACTCCTGGGGTTCCAGGTGGCAAGGTGTTCTAGACTGCTGCCTCCTGACATTGGTACTCCTCAGAGTTGTCCTCTACATCACCATGTTCATTAGATGAGGGTCCTCACATACCACGGCCAGTCCACGCCCTTCCAGTGGTTGGTAGAAATACAATTCCATCTCATGTTCCCTTCATTCTCTGCTTGCTCCTTCCTTTAAGAACATATTTTGAAGAGAAGGGGTTTGTTTATTTAAAAATATTTTAATTATTGTAGTTCAATATAATTAATTTCCTTTGCCATCTCATGTATTTTATTTTATAAATGTTAAAATATTATTCTTAGAAGGGCTTCATAAGCCTTACAAAACAACTAAAGGGATTCATGACACATATACAAAAAGAGTTTAGAACCTTTGATCTGGGACTATAAAAGACCTCAGAAATACTTTAGTCCTACCCCCACATTTAACAGATGAGAAAACTGAGGCCCAGAAATGTTAAGTCACTTGCCCAATGTCACATAAATAGTAAATTACAGAGTTGGGATGCAAATGGAGGACCCTTGACTCCAAATGCAGTACTGTTTATACTCTACCACCATGCCTTATCACAAAATCTACATACAAGTCTCTTTCTTTTGTTTTTGTTTTTTTTTTGTCAAAAAGAAGAGGTAAATTACTGTGGATTGGAGACAGAGAGACAGAGAGAGAAAGAGACAGAGACAGAGACAAAGACAGAAAGAGAGAGAGACAGAGAGATGGAGAGAGAGAGAGAGAGAGAGAGAGAGAGAGAGAGAGAGAGAGAGAGAGAGAGAGAAAATAAAGCAGATTTTGAACTCAGGCTGTGCTCTTCCTGACTACAGTTTTAGAACTACTTACTGTACCACCAATTGCTCTTAAATAAAAAAATCCTACTCTATTCCATCTTTCTATTGCTTGTAAAATTATAATAATTAAATAACTTGTTCAATATCCTTTCTACTTGTAAAACACAATAACAAAAAAATCCAAAACCTACCTTAAATCTAGACAGATCCTAAATATTTAGAAATTACCTAAATTAAAAAGGTGTTGTGGTATTTGAATACTGATACAAGAATCTAAGATGCTAGTTTTTTCCCCTATCTATCTTCTTCTATTACCCTACCTAACCAAACTGGTTTATTTGCTCTGTATCCCTCAACGTCCCTTGAACTTAACTCGGCTGCTTTCGTAACTCCAGTGTTAAACCCAGTGCCTGGTGCATAGCAGGTGCTTAATATATTCTTGTTAATTACTCAGCCTTCACCAGCCTGCCCACTTATCCCCAAAATGCCTTTTTTCCTCCTTTTCACTTAATCCACCTACTCCCTATCCTTCAAGGCCCAGCTCAATTTCCCATTTTTGTCAGATAAACTTCCCCAACCACTCCAATCTACAGTAATTTACCTCCTCTTTTTGACCTTCAGGAATGTCATGGCATCAGTTCAAAAGCCCAGTTTTCAAATCTCTAGCTTCTGCTCTGGAAGAAGTAGGGCCCCAAAAGAATACCAGAAACTCCAAGACAATGAGTAGAATCAGCTTCTACTTACTGAGGGTCCCCCCTGCTGAAACCCAAATCATCCTGAGATTATAGAACTGTCTTGCAAAATAAACACAGAAGGCTCCAAGCAGAATAGGATATAGCTACCTATTTTGGGCCCTCAGAGCCCTCCCTGAGTAGCTGAATGAAGCTTTTAAAGACCTTAGAAGGACAAGGATAATTAGAGTAGATCAATATTGTTCTGGATCATTCAGTGTGTGAAGGCAACTTAGAAGTCACCTAGACCAGTCATGTCAAATTCAAATAGAAAGAGATCCTTGTGGGCACCATATTGACTTATAAAACCAAAAATTAACATCATCTGTGTTCTATTGCATTTTTATTATTATTATTTTTGACATTTCACATTTACATTTGCCGGCCCTTCTAAGGCACAAGTTTGACACCTCTGATCCATTTAGTTGATCTACCCTCAGGAAGTTGAGATCCATAGAAGTGGTGACACGGGTAGTAAACAGAATAGTTGGGATTTGAACTAAGGACCTCTGATTCCGATTTTATCTCTTTTTCTACTGAACAGTGGAAATAAAAGTCAGAATCTACCTATAGATTCCTGAAGTCCTAACAGATCAGAAAAGACCTACTGGGAACTTCTGACTCCACCAGTTGTTTCTGTTCATTCAAATGTGATCTCGTTATGTGACTATAATCTCAGTCTGATTTATTCTATTAGGAAGGCCCCATCACAATTAATTTTTAAGACTGGTTCTGCCAGTGATCTCCAGTCTCTATTTCTGCACATCAGATCATGTCTCTCACCTAAACCTGTCACTCACCTTACTGAACAACCAACTTGAGGCTGCCTCAGCTTCAAATGGATCAATAGAACTCATCAGATAAGGCAAGTGAAATCTTTTTTATTATGATCAGCAATAACTTAAAACAGCAAAGATGTGCTCTGGGTCAAGTCAGAAGGCAATTTACAAATCATCTATTTCAACCTCCAAGTTTTATAGACAGAGGAAAAAAGGTCCAGAGAAGTGATGTCATAGCAGCAGTGTTGACATGAGTCTTGTGTATCCCAAGAACCCACTGGGTAAATAATTGACAGAATGGTGGAAATGAGAATGGTGGTCCTGGGAATGGCAAGATTGCTTAGGGTAGTTTGAATGTGATACTGGGTTGGGTGTTTCCTAGCGTACATTTTAGGGAACTTAGGTGATTTCTATTGCGTGCTATGGAAATCAGAATAGGGGCTTTTCCCTTTCTATGAAATAAGTGATTGATTAAACTGACTGTAGTTACTAATTATATGGGCAACTAGCTGGAGTAAGGAAGATCTGGGTTCCAAGAGGACGTCAGACAGTTCCTAGCTGTGTGACCCTGGAGAAATAATTTACCTCTGTTTCCTCATCTATAAAATGAGCTGGAGAAAAAAATGGTGAGGGGGGCAGCTAGGTGGTGCAGTGACTAGAGCACTGGCTCTGGAGTCAGGAGGACCTGAGTTCAAATCCAGCCTCAGACACGTAACACTTACTAGCCATGTGACCTTGGGCAAGTCGCTTAACCCCAATAGCCCTGCCCTCCTCCTCCAAAAAAAGCAAAAAAAAAAAAGAAATGGCAGACCACTCTAGTTCTTGCCAAGAAAACCCCAAACTGGGCCACAAACAGTGAGATACAACCGAAACAATTGAACAATAAAATAACCTATTAACTTAGACCTCTCCTTTAGACTGGGGTCAGAGTTTACAAAATGTTATGAATAGAAATAATTTGTTGCTTTTTATGGCAATACAGCCCCCTCAGTTTTTAAGGCAAAAATCCTGTTGTATGTATATGTGAGAGTGTCGGGGGAGTGATTTTTCCCCATTTTGTCCCATACTGACAAGTTACAGAGTTTTTAAGTGCATCAATAGGAAATAAGGCAAAAGTTAAGTTTCAAGAAAAAGATTTTTAATTCTGTTGATGCACTGCAAAAAAAAAACCTGACATGAATCTGTCATTTTATCTTATGAGACAGAGGAACAGTTCCTCTAAAAATGTTAAATGTGCATATCAAGTGCAGTTCTTTGCATATATTGTGAAATGTGCTATAATTAAGAGTACTTTAACCATCCACTTAATTTCCCTGTATTGCTTCCCAGAACTAGATGGAGCTGAGACTTCAAAAAGTGAGTAAGGGAAAAGAAAGGCATGGATAATTTATGCTAAGTGAATAAAAACATAAATGCTCCAGAAAAAAAGGCCCCTGCTCAAAATGTTTTGAGGATCCCTTTTCAATACAATAGTCACCGCCTCAAAGAAAAAGAAATAAATCGAAGCTCCTTGCTACAGGGTTCTTTTTTGAATTTTGTCTTTTTTTTTCCATGCATATACCCAAGTATAGTATCAAGCATGTAGCAGTTCCTAAATAAATACGGGAGCAACTAGGTGGTACAGTAGATAGAGTGCTGGGCTTTGAATATGGAAGATTCATCTTTCTGAGTTCAAATCAGGCCTGAGATATTTACCAGCTATGTGACCCTTGGCAAGTCACTTAACCCAGTTTGCTTCAGTTCTTCATCTGTAAAATGACTAGAAGAAGGAAATGACAATTACAGTGTCTTTGCCAAGAAAAGTCTGAACAAGGTCACAAAGAGTCAGACATGACTGAACAACAAATAAATGTTTGCTGAATTAAAAGCAGACTACTCCAGAGATCCAAACAGCAACCATGATGAAAAGGAGTGTAAGTATGTACTCCAATTGAAATATTCTATTACCGATCCATGTGTAGGGAAACTGTGCTGTAAAAAACAAGCTGTTGAGTAAGATCCTTTACTTCATCATTGTGGACACCCCTTCCGCTACCACAAATCACAAACTGTTCAAAACATCTCACACTTGTTTTATCTTTTATAAATTCTCCCAAAAGGATTCCACTAATAATTCCAACACTGGTGGCACCTTTCTCATTCTGGCACTATTTCTCAGATACAACGTGTCATTTGTGTTGTCCTTGGACTATGTCTCACTCTGGCTGGATGGCAGACGCACTTCCTTGTGCAATTCTTGATTTCTTTAATGTTACTTCTAACACAAATAATCTTTGATATCATATGGAAACCTAGGTATATGATGATATGTCTTTCCATTACCCTTTTGTGATTCTGCGAGGTCCAAAAATTTGTCATTATATAACCGCAGTAGGAAAACATTGGGATTAAGATGATGGCATCAGACAGCTAAGTACCAATAAGATTCCTTTGTAATTGTACATCAGCATGGTCTATCCAAGTCTCACACACACACACACACACACACACACACACACACACACACACACACACTAACTCAATGGGCTTCCCCCCAAATGCACCTCAGTCTAAGCAATAGGTAGTCTTCATCTATTTTTTCCAATGTTAACTGCTAGGTTAATCTCTTCTGGGTCAATAAAGATATCTCTTAGGATGCCATATAATATTGGTAGGGCTTGATGCAATCAGCATGCCATCTGTAAATGACAGTGTTTAGAAAAATATCACCATTTGGGAGGAATTACTCTTCTGTTTGGATTTTGTACATTGTAACCTCATTGATACTAACAGATATATTTCTCTACCCTTCCTAGTCTTGATAATCTATCCAGGGATCATCAGATCCAGCAGTGCAAATGCTGATTTGGGTCCTTGTCCCCAACATTCTTGCCAATGGTTGTATCTCTTTTTCCCCCACCTGTCAGGACAATGACTCCTCATCCTCATTTCCCTCCATCTTCCTAAGAAAATACATATTTCTGCTCCATTCAGACTCTCGGCCCCTCTATCCCCTTTCCAGTGGTGGTAGGGGAAGATGAAGAAATAGAAAGTAATAAGTTTCAACTGCTCTGTAGAGCAATCATGGCTCCTCACACCATTTGGACAAGCACTGATTAATCAATACTAGTTCTTTGGCTAAGAAGGAGCACAACCATATCTTACTATCTTCCTTGTCAGGGAGTCCTGTACAAACACTATTCCCTCCTATCTTCTGGACATTACCATCTGACATATCATTAAACCCTTGGGACTTTTGAGGCATTCCATCTTCCCTACAATTAAACTTTCTTATCTGTATTATCTTCCCCAATTAGAATATGAGCTCTCCGAAAGCTATCTCAGTTTTCTATTTGTATCCCTGGTGCTAGCCCTAAGCACTTAATAAATGATTCTTAATTCATTTTGCCTTTTGTTTTGTTTGTTTTGCTTGATACTGGTGAAATGGAGAGGCTGTGAAATTTATAGTCAGAAATATGTAGGTTCAAATCTTGTCTCTGGCACTAACTATGTGGTTTTTGGCAAGTCATGTAGGCCTTATTTTCTAAGCCATAGATGGTTGCAAATCTGAGGGGTGTTCCCATACTTGGAGATGAAGGTTATTGCTTTGTGTGTCTGTGGACTAAAAGTCTACTGGATGTGTCTAGTCTGAACCCTGGTAAGAAAAATAGCATTCGCCTGTGCTTCTAGAAAACAACCATCCAATGTGCCCCAGATTACAAAAAAGATCCTGGTTCAGAAGCAGATGGGGAAGATATTCTTTGGCCTCAGGGAAATGGGTTATATATCCTTGACCTGACTAAGCAGAATTTTCCAAATTCTTTTAAATCTTGCCATTATTTTCTTCTACAATATCCCTCACATTCAATCTCTTCTCTCTGCTCACAAAACCCCCTTAGTTCAGATCTTTTGTCATCTCTCGCCTAGATTACTTCAACAGCCTCCTAACTGACCTCCTTGCTTCAACTCTCTCACCCACTGCAAGACCATTCAACACACTGAAGCCAAAGTACTTTTCCTTAAGTGCAAATATGAACATGTGACTCCCACTAAACAACTACAGTGGATTCCAATTGCCTCTTCTGTTTTGCTTTGGAAGCCCTTTACAACTTGACCCTAACCTATCTTTCCTATTTTATTGGACATTCCTCCCCCTCTCCCTCTCTGAGATGTAGCCAAACTTTCCTTCTCTCTGTTCCTTATAGGATGCTCCAACTCCTGTTCCCATGTCTTTGCATTAGACATCAAACATGCCTGAAATGAATATCCCTATTGGATTTATGCTACCTATACTTATATAGGCACTTGTCTTTTCCCCTCATTAAGCTCATTTAAAGTAAGACATTTAATTTTTTGTTCTTGTATCCCTAGCACCAAGGACAATGTTTAATATATAGTAGGTGCTTAATAAATGTTTTATGATTGGCTGATTGATTATAGTCACTGCTAGGTGGCCTCAGGTTCTTCAGTTTTGAAAGGATGGCAGCAGGAATCTTTAACACTAATTTTCTCTTCCTCAAGCTATTTGTGGTTCAAAGGGGTTGAGGGTATAATTGCAATTTTTTCAAGTTTCAGGGACTATTGCAACTGGAGGAACCATAGCCCATTTTCAGGTTCTCCCTAGGTTCAGCCCCACTTTGAAAGCCTGATGTTTAAATTATAAAAGGATGGACCTGGTCTTAGGCTAAGTTGTCAGAAATACTTTCCTGAGCTAAAACTGTATACAAAGTTCCTGACTTAGGGAGGGAAATTGTGTATTACTGTAACAGCAAGCACCCTAGCATACCTAGGGCGGCTACTAGCACAGGTTCTTAGATCTGCTTTTCTAAAGGAAAGCAACTCAA
>CM053587.1:150308638-150346733 GCA_028646515.1 Pseudochirops corinnae | reverse complement strand
CTTTTGCCATTTGAGTTAATCTATTTTTTAAGATGTTAATTTCTTCAGTAAGGTTGTTGACTCTCTTTTCATGATTTTCTTGCATCATTCTTATTTCTCTTCCCAATTTTTCCTCCACTTCTCTCATTTGGTTTTCAAAATCTTTCTTAAGCTGATCTCTAGCTTTTAGGCAATATTCATGTTTCTTGGAAGCTTTTGGTGCGGGAGTTCTGACTGTGTTGTCTTCCTCCCATTCCCTGCTTTGATCCTTCTATTCCCCAATGAAGGAATCTAGAGTTTGGTTGCTGTTCTTACTTTGCTTCCTTTTGCCTGCTCATGGTTGGCCAGTCAATGATTTTTTAGCTCTGTGGAACTCTGCTTCCAGAGGGGAAAATCTGTCCCAAATTGCTGGGGTTTTCCCAGCTGCTGGTGCTTTTAGGAGGCTGCTTCAGCCCCCACCAGCTTTGGCTCACTGAAAACACACCCCAGGACCACCAACCAAGACCACGATCCGGATCCAGGCCACTCAATGCTAGAGCACTTAGCCTCTGAACGATCACTTTTCCCCCCTGCAGTCTGCGGGCCAGGAGCTCTGAAGTAGCAACGTGGAGGTGGCTGCATGGCCTCTGCTTCTGCCACTTCCTTGCTCTGGAGGCAGTTTGGCTGGATCCACTTTTCTCTCCCAATTTTAGCCAAGTTCCACTTAGCTTTCACTTAGTCCTTTTTTCTTATGGCTTGATAATTCTGGAAACTGCCACAGCTGCCGCAGATCTGCTCTCCTGATGCTTCAGCTGCGACTTGGCTTGGCTTGTCAGGCTGCCCCAAGGGCCAAGCCGCCGTTTCAGGCTGGGATGGTTTCAGCTCCCAGAGCTGAGATGGTCCCTCCTAGCCAAGCTGCCTTCAGTGGAAAGTATATTTATGTGTGTTTTAAAGCTCTAGAACTTGTTTAGAGTCACATTTTATGGGAGCTGTGTGGGAGCTGCCATACCTTGCTGCTCCTAGACTCCATCTTGGCTCTGTCCCCTCCAAAATCCATGATAGCCTTTCAAATAATTAAAGCTAGCTCTTGTCTACACCACTAGCACTCTGGTATACTCTAGGATAAGTATACATAGTCCCTTTGAGAACAACCAGTCTACTGGTGGCTCTCCTCTGGGCGCTCTCCAATATATTAATGTTCTTCTTAAACCATGGTGCTCAGAACTGAAAGTATTACAGAGGTCTGGTGAGAGCAGAGCACAGGGGAACTATTATCCGTCTATTTCTGGATGCTCTTCAATGTAGCCTCAATTTGGATTTTTGTTTTGTGATTCTTTGGTTCCCATATCCAACTGCTTGCTCATATTAAGTTTACAATTCACTAAATCCCCCAGCTCTTTTTCAGGACAACTGCTATCTAACTGTTTCTCCACAATCTTGTACCTGTAAAGTTAATTTGGTAGCCAAGTACAAGACTTTACATTCATTCCTATTGAATTTCATCTTGTGAGATTCAGCTTAATGCTACAGCCTGTCAAGAGAGTTTTAGATCCTGACTTGCCTCCCCTGTTAGTTATTACTCCCAGCTTAGGGTCTGAAGTCAGGTAGATCTGAGTTGAAATGTGGTCTTATTGACTGTGTGACCCTGGGCAAGTTACTTAACCTTTGTTTGCCTCCATTTCCTCAACTATAAATTGGGTATCATTATAGCGCTTACCTCACAGGGTTGTTATGAGGATTAAATGGGATTTTATAAAGCACTTAGCACAATGCCTAGCAAACATACAAATGCTTGATCCCTTCCATCTTCCCTTCCTTAAACAGTGCAGGATCAACTGTAGATCTGTGGTGTACGCCAATAGAGACCTTCTGCCATTTTGACATTGCTCCATTAACAATTATTCTTTGGGTCAATCCATTCAACCAGCTCTGAATCTATTTGATGATATTATTGTCTAATTCATGTCTCACTATCTTCTCCAACTATAGATAGCATTATCACTAAATCATCATTGTTGAGAAAAGTAAAAATAAGCCTACATTGTTCATGGTCAGGACTTGATATTGAATCAGTCCCTCTAAAGAAGGAGTAGTTCCCAGATAGAGGTGGAGTTGTTAATTGATTATTAGAGGATTCAGGGATCATATGCTGATATGCCAATTAGGCAATCCAAAGATGGTAAGGAAAGATCCAGACATTGAAAAAACTGGGCTATTATGACCACCAGTAAAAGATATCCCAGGATATGTGGTTAACAAGTTAACAAATGCAACATGAAGCTGCTGCAGCTGTCACAGATCATCATAGTACAAAGAAATAAATATAATACTATGTCAGAAAGATAATACATGTACTGTGACATTTTACAAAGTTTGTACTAAATTCAATTATACAATTTTAAAAGACCCCACAGCTCCCTTACTAGTGCAATGTTTTTTATAACTCATGATAAGTCAATGGAACTTTTTCTTTATTTGTCTAAGATCAGGCTTGCATAAAACAGCAAACAAAGAAGTACATCTAGCAAAGCAAAATATTCAGAGTATTCTGAACAGAAACAGAGTATTCAGCTCTGTTAATCTTATTTACCTACAAGGTCCAAGGAATTAACCTAGTTATCTAACAACACCATAATACTTCTGCGTGTATCCACAGTTCTCTTTTCTTCCCCTTTGTTGATCCAGCTCTTCCCCAGTACAGTCTTTTCTACTCTTTGATTAATAGCTTTTTAATGACTCTTCCCTTTTGAGCCACACAATAGGTCATTAAGTTTTTAACTTTCTATTCTCCTAAATTTATCTCTTACCCACCCAGGGCAAGAGAACAAAATTAACAGATTTTTAGACATCCAAGCACCACAAAGTCTTTGAGCTTCACTTCCTTACAAACATTCTTTCTTCTTAATTATTTTAAAGGGCTCTTATTTCAGAGCAGTCTGAAAACTTAGAGGATCCTTGTAATGATTCTTTTTCATTCATGAAGATATATGAAGTCCGGAGTAAAAGTTAGAAAACCTGTGTTCTAATTCTGCATCTTCAACTAACTAGCTTGTTTTATTCAAACATCACTCACCACATGAAAAGGGCAATACTCATTTAGTTGTGATCTCAGAATTCCTGGCTTCTGCTTTCCTTCTTGGATTTCCTGATTACTTTGTCCCATCTTAACACTGTATCCTCCTCCCAGGCCTTGATGTTTTAACTCATTGACTGACTTCTGGCATGACCAACAAGATTGCAGACTAGACATTTTCTCTACTCTGTACAGCCTCTGAAACCTTTCCAAAATAAGAATTATGCATGACACAACAATTGAAACTATCCCTATAGTCTAAAACACCAAAATCTTTAATGAAGTAAGAACCCAATGAACTAACAACAGAGAAACTAATCCCTAATATGTTCATTCAGCACCCCCTCCCCCACTAGCTGCTATGCTCTAGTAAGGTGACATAACCTCTGGGATCCACTGAGGAGTTCCATTGCTACTACAGCTGCATTCTCTTGTTCCTTCCTTCTTTTCTCCCTCGCTCTCCCCTATCTGTACCTTGATTCTATTACATTGTGGCAAAAAGAAACAGAACTCAACTTCTCCCACCCCTCCAAGTGACAAAGGTTGAACTATATGAAAAGAAGAAGCTTACTCTGCTTGGGGCAACAGCATCCCTGCAGTGGTGCAGTAATGCTCAACCAGAGAACTCAGGAACAGAGGCAACTGAACAAGTACACCCACATGCGGGGAGCTCTACCAAACCTTTAAAAAAAAAGCCCTGGTCCAACTGAGTTTCCTTCTGTCTCCTCTGTCTCACTTGGGGCAGAAAATGATGAAAACTGTATTCCCCATTATAGGATGCCTGAGACAACTTTGAGGTTCAGCCCTGAAAGGTTCAGCCCTTGGGAACAACCATGAAAGGGTCAACGAAGTTAGTGACCAGGGAATGTAAGTGAAAAAACCTGGCATTGCCAAGTCTGAAAAGGAAGAAAATTTAAAAAAACAAACAAACAAAAACCCTTGAGAACAAGCAGATAAATTAACAGAGAAGACATTTACAGAAGCAAATATGGTGTCTAGATCATTTAAGTGGATCCAAAAATCTTTGAAAAATATTGTAAGAAAGAGGAAAATGAATGAGCAACTTAAAAGACAAAGAACCATATGAAATCCTAATCAAATATGGGAACAGAATAAGATATTATTGAATGGTTCAAGAGAGAATGAGAATTGTGAAAGTGGAATTTATATTGTGTATATTTATATTGTGTAATTATATATTATATAGAAGAGATAATCAGCAAAATTAAAAAAGAGAAGGATTTGAATTCACAGAGAACAAACGATTGGGAATACAAATACATAGAAATGAAGGATGATATGGAAGAAGAAGATTAAAAGGCAATAACATTGAGAGAAAACATGATCTTTATAAAAGCAAAATATATTTGTCTCAAAGATAGGATATGTAGAGTCAATGTAAGGATTATCTATCTCCCAGAAGAAGATAAGTAAAAAATACCTGAACACCACAAAGCAAGAAGTTATACAGGAAATTTGACCAGAGCTTCTGAATATAGAAAACAAAGTGTCAGTTGAAAGAATTCACAGATTACTTCCAGAAAAAGACAAAAACAAAACAAAAAATGAAACCTACACTACAAACTCTAAGATATATAGTAGTTAAGCCAAATACCCCCAATTAAAAAAAAAAACAGTAATGCCTGCTACTTATGAGAATAAAGACATCAAATATTAAAAAAGCAGGAAATTTGAGTAACCCAAGTAACTTTTGCACCCATCAGAAACTATAAGACGGAATAGAATAATATGTTCTGAAAAATAAGTCACTCAAGGTCATAAACCCTGTAAACCTGAACAGTAATTAATGATGACCTACAGGAGAATGGTTGAGGTGGAAAATGAGAGAGGGGATTGAAACAGGAGAAAAGAAAGGGGGAAATCTCATTTCAGTAATGGAAAGGTAAAGTAAGAAAGAAAAAAGAATTGATAAGAAAACTCCCAAACTATGTAAACTATGGGGAAAAGAAAAAAGATTTGAAGTGCTATAGTATAATGGTAATGGGAATTTAAAGTCTTCCCTGCCCCTTAATAGGCCAAATGTAATGCCATGAAGCCCATTGGGGGGAGGACCTTGCTGAAAGGGAGGAATGAGAGGGGTGGAAAGAAGGAGCAGGAGAGAGAGCCAGAACAGCTGGCAGCAAGCAGCATGGAGACCGAGCAGCTAGCATGAGTGAGAGAGGGGCATTTTTGCTTAAGGGGGCCCATTTTGTTTTGAAGGTCTGACAGAGGGAAAGCCTGGGAATGCTGGTATTTGCTGCATTGGATATGTGTACCAAATTCTTGGTTGCTATGATGGACTTGGCTTTCTAGTTTGGGGATTTGGGTGTCTGATATTTGAATAATTTTTTTCTTTCTGTCTTCCATGTGGAGAGTTTGTTACATTTTCTGATTTACAACTACACCAGCATATTAATAGCTGCCATGGGTGCTGTGAATATTGCATTGGCATTATATATGGAGAGAATGTGTAAGGGTGAAAAGAATAGGTTGAAATAAGGTTGTCTGAAGGTATGACAAGCAAAAATAACTGAAGAGTTCAAGTAACTGTCTTTGTAAAGGAAGAGAAACAAGAAAAAAATTCTAATTTAGAAAAAACAGTATTAGAGACAAATAGAGTAAAATACAAATGTGAATGTATAAAACAACGCAAAAAATAAAAAAAAAGTAATGGATCGTAAAGAAGAAAAAAAAAAACCCAAAACAAACAGCCGAAAAACCTCCACAGTATGTTTCTTAGAAGAAACACCTAAAAAGCAACAAGATACAAAATAAAAATGAAAGAGTGTAGCAAATTTTATTATTCATCAGATTTATTTTTTAAAAATCTGGAGTTTCAATCATGCTACCAGACAAAAGAAATCTATAATATAAAAAGAGATTATACTTAAAAGAAGTAGGTCCAACAAACCAATATCAGTTTTAAACTTGTATGCCCAATGCCTTAACATCTAAATTCATAAAGGAAAATTTAACTGAATAAAGACAAATACAATTAAAGCAAGAAACTTCAATGTCCTTCTCTCAGTTTTTGATAAATCTAAAAGAATGGTAAACAAAAAGAAAATTCAGTCTCATATCTCCAACTGGCTATTAGATATATAAAAATGGATATACTGCGTACAATTTAAACTCAACACATCCAAAATTAAACTCATTATCTTCTCCTGAAATTCTTCTCATTTTCAAACTTTGCTACGACTGTCGAGGGTGACACTATCCTCCCAATCTCTCAGGCTCCCAACCTACCTGTTACCCTGGACTCCTCCTCATCTCTTATTCCATATATCTAATCGGTTGCTAAGGCCTATCAGTTTTGCCTTTGCAACATCTCTTCGTTATGTTTCTTTCTCTTCCATTATACTGCCATCACTCTGTTACTGGTGCTCATCTCTTCATGCCTGAGCTATTGAAATATCCTATTTCTTGATCTGCCTGCCACAAATTTCTTCCTGTTCCAATCTAATCTCAGTTGTCATGATCAATTTCCTAAAGTGAGGATCAAATAAAAAATCTTTTACTGTATTTGTCATTCAAAGCCATTCATGATCCACCTCCCCCCCCACACTTACTCTCTGATAACAGTGATCCAATTACACTGGTCTCCTTGCTGTTCCCTGAATAAGACACTCCATTTCTAGGCTCTGGGAATTTTCATTGACTGTCCCCCATTCTCTCCCTTCTCATCTCACTTCTTGGCTTCCTTCAAGTCCCAGCTAAAACCCCATCTTCCACAGCAAGCCCTTCCCAACCCTTTTTAATTCTTATATCTCTCCAATGATTGAAAAGAACAGGTATTTACTAAGGCCAGCCAAGCTTCTTTCCCCTGCCTTGTTCTGTTTCTGATATAGATGGACAGACAGACAGACAGACAGATAGATAGATGGATAGATAGATAGATATAGATTTTTAATGTAACATGGATGAGTTTCCATATTCATAAATTTCTATGATGTGTCCCTGCATAAATAACTTCCCTACCTGTTCAGTTCCCTTTTGTGTATTTTCTTTCCCTTTTTGAATGTAAACCTCTTAAAGGCATGGACTGTCTTTTGGCATATATGTGGATGCCCAGTATTTAGCACAGTGTCTGGCACACAGAAAACACAATAAACGCTTGTTGCCTTGCCTTGAAATGGGGTTAGGTTAAAAGCACTGAAGCTAAGTTTTTAGTCAATCCAGTATGAACCAGTATCAAGAAAGAGCTGTAGCTCTTTGGAACTTGAGGATTTTTTACTCCCCTGTGGGCTATTGATATTATTAACTGCAGTGGCTTATGTAACTATGGTGTACTGAGCTCCAGGGGAGTTGCTCCTATACATCATCATCATCATCATCATCATCATCTTCATCATCTATGTTAGCATTTATTTAGCACTTTAAGATTGTTGTATCATTTGATCCTTTTGATCACATTTGATGTGCATCCTTGCCAAGTATTTGTTTACATTTAGTAAAAAGGTTTTTTTTTTCTTTAAAAATATCTGCATCCTTGACCCACTATCTTCTCACTTCTTCTGACCCTACACTTGGAATCAGTGGAATCAACCACAGGCATGTAAATGTGGAATTAATGAATGTGTATATGTATATGTATATGTGTATGTGTATGTGTATGTGTATGTATATGTGTATGTCTATGTGTGTATGTGTATATATGTGTGTGTGAGTGCATGTCTGTGTTAAGGAACCTCAGTTTCTATTTGTTTCAGTTTTCTATTGCATAAAACAGGCTTAATGATGTTATTCCAGAAATATGCTGACCACAAATCATTTATGGCTTGATTAAAAAAAGATCCAGAAATGAGAATCATTACACGTTTGTGAGTAATATAATGTTTGCAAGAGTCTTTGATAGTAAGAAGCTATATGTAAGTTCTAAATATTATTATAGTGAAGAATCAAAAAAATGGAACAGATGCTTCTTATTATGTCCAAGAGGAAGGAGAACAGATGAGAATTTTGTCATTTCCAGTACTAATCTTGGCATATATTTCATTTACTGGAAGTTTTGAATAACATGACTTGTTTATAAACCCTTAGTTCCAATACTGATGGAAGAGGCAAAAGTTGACTTTGTTGGAACTGTTCTAAAGCAAATCTAATTTTCTGCAGATCAAGGGCAAAATCTAAACAAGATGTGTTTGCTATGTGGGCAATCTTTTTTACATGCAATCTTCCCTAGAGTCCTAACCATTTTCTATGGTGAACGGACTTGAAAATAATGCTTCCAACCTCATTTTCCAGCTCTGCCCAATGTTCTACCTCTGAATCCATTACCCATTTATGGCTTAAGCCTTTTCCTACGTCTGCATGACACTAGGGAATGTCACATGAATATGTATAGCTAATACATAACTGCAAGATCTCTGTTGAGAAAGAAGCAACTACCTCACTTATCACTACCTCTAGTTACGAGGAAGTCATTTTTCCCACTTGATAGCCAACTTAAGTTTACCTCTTTGCAATGTCTTGGTTATGGAGGCAGAGACTAGATAAAATTTTTCTTCATTTAAAAGTCTTTCAAAAACTTTAAGATAGCTCTTCTTTCAGGGCCTTAGTTTCCATCTGTAAAATAGGTGTGTTCAATTACTGAACAATCTCTAAGATTCCTTTCAACTCTAAAATCTTCTGACTAGATGGCTATGACTTTTTCTTCTCTGTATTCAGTTAGTTGAAAACAAGTAATCCTCCTAAATGCCAAAGCAGTCTTTTATGTTTGTGCATGAGATAAATTCATAGATGAAAAGCGCAAATTTTTCTATCCTTAATGTATCAATCAAAGAATATTTATCGTGTCAATATAAAAAGCACAGGTTATTGTCTGCAGACATAACTGAAGAAGAAAAGCACCTTGAAGGAGAAACAGTAAGCAGTATGTGTGTCTAACAAGTCAAATGACCTTGACTACAATGTCAGATCCAGATGGAAATAGTCCCGAAACCTGAACCAAGAAGTCTTGGGAGTATCAGTAACCCTCAAACAACCAGATCTGTTTTTAGTCCAGACTTCACAGCTATCACTGGAAAATTGGTCAGTAGTTGTTGCCAGAGGCAATGAGAAAGATTTGTCTCTTTTCAATTTATCTACATGTATCTATCTACCTGTCTGTCTATCTATCAATCATCTATCTATCTATCTATCTATCTATCTATCTATCTATCTATCTATCTGTATCAGAAACAGAACAAGGCAGGGGAAAGAAGCTTGGCTGGCCTGGACCCTTATCCAAAATGGAGAGTCAGGGAAGAACTTACTAATAGGAGAATGTAGCCAGGATAGAGAAAGGATATTCCAGAGAGAGAAGGTGGAGAGGGAAAGAGAAGGAAAAGGAACAGATATTCACTGAGTTCCTATTATGTGCTAGGCAGTGTGTTAAATGCTTTACAAATATTATTTTATTTGATACTCACAGCCCTGTGAGGTATGAGGTCTGTGCTATTATACTCCGCATTTTACAATTGAAGAAAATGAAGCCGAAAGAGGTTAAGTGACTTGCCTGGGATCACACAGTTAGTATGTGTCTGAAGCCGGGTTTGAACCTGGGTCTTCCTAACTCCAGACCCAGCACTCTAGCCACTGTGTCACCTCGCTGCCTGGGGGCAGAAGGATATTCCAGGGTGAGGAGGGTGCAGGTGCTGATGAAGGCCCCAAGGTGAGACAGCTGATGAGACAGTGGCAAAGTCTGTTTTTAGGACTAAGAATTACACATGTGTTTTAAATTATTAATCCCAGGCAGCCTAGTCTGTTCCTTAGGTCTTAAAACCTGGGTATTAGAAGTGTTGTTGTTTTTCAGTCTTCTCCCACTCTTTGTGACCCCATTTGGGATTTTCTTGGCAAAGACACTGGACTGGTTTGCCATTTCCTTCTCTAGCTCATTTTTAGAGTTGAGAAAACTGAGGTAAACAGGGTTAAATGACTTGCCCAGGGTCCCACAACTAGTAAGTACTGGAGGCTGGATTTGAACTCACAAAGAGGAGTCTTCCTGACTGTAGCTCTGTATACTACAACCCCTGGCTGCCTCTGGGTATTACAATAAGTAAGATCCTAGTGATTTCAGGCCCACTGTGGAATATCATACCTAGTGGTAAATGCGACAGTTACTTTGATTCTAGGAACTAAGAAATAAAACACCCCAAGGAAACAGTACATATGATACATTCTAGGGGGAAAAAGGGGGGGAGGAAAAAAAAATCCAGTAAAAGTAAACAACCCTTCCCCAAAGTCAGAACAGTTGTGCTACCACCAAACATGTAAAAGGGTCAGGAGAACAGAAGATCACACTGGAGCATGGGACGGCAAAGTGAACACCAGGTCTGGAGTCACATGAGCTGGGTTCTGCTTCTACCTCTAGAGGTGTGATCCCTTGGGTGACCTTAGGCAAGTTACTGACCTTTATGGGACCTCATAATTCTTGTCTGTTAGATGATATAAGTTGAACTAGGCAGCCTCGGAGGTCCCTTATAAGTCTGGATCTACAATCCCATGAATTTGTAGGCCCATCGAAGATAATACCAGAGGGGCAAAAACCATACACAGAAAGTTAACTAAAAGAACCAAAAGACCTTCAAGGGCATTTCTATTAAAAAAAAAGTATAATCACCATATACCTACATAATAAAAGCATACCCATAGATACACACATACACACATGCCTATATCATATGTACATGTATTTACAAATACATACATGCACACAAATATGTATATACATGCATATGTGCACATATAAATAAATATACATGCATAGATACATACATACATACATACATACACTCCTCTCCTGGGAGAGGTCCACAGTCGCAGTCAGAGTTCAAATGAATGATTACCTACTCACTTCTCATACACAAGAAAAGCTCATCAAGAAGACTTCCCTATTTCTTACCTCCAGAGGGAGCCACCATTAACCACATGGAGAACTGCAGAAGACTAGCAGCAGCTACTATCACCACAGGTGGTCCCATCATCAAACCAGGCACCAGGGCAGGATGAATTGTCCAAATCCTCACAGGGTTGAAACTAACTATAAAATACATAAATTATACAATGTATAATTACATACAAGTATAAGTACATATATGTATATATACATAGCTATATACATACATATTCTTATATACATATTATATATATGTATATGCATATCTGTGCATATATACACATACCTATCCATATATGTATATATCTATAGGTGTATGTATATTGTGTGTGTATGCATGTGTGTGTGTGTGTGTATACACACACACATTTATTTGGAAGCCAAAGTAGACTATAATGACCTTGCTTACCACTTACCACTTGTTACATGGCCTGAAGTGAGATCTTCCCTCCACTCACTTCTCTAACCCTAACTGCAACTTCACTTCTCTACCCATTTCATCTTTCACTCATAGGCAAGTGAAACAATACTTCCTGAAATCAAACGTAGTGCTCCTCAAGTCCCTCTGAGGTGTTCTTCTGACAACACCTAGAGTTGCACCCATGGACTGGGAAGAAAGATCAATTGGATAACACCCTCTGCTAGCTCCCACTAAACTTCTCTTTTACCAGGGCTGTACAGGGTCATTTTACATCTAATGTGTGATCAGAGTCTACTATTTATCCCTCTACCTCCAATTGCAAAAAATGGGAGTGAGGTAAGATAAGGATGAGACTGAGGGAACATCCTACATTTCTGCCCAGTGTAAGGTACCTATAGGATTATCAGGGAGATGATTTGCCCAAACAATGGCAGAGGTGGGGGTGAATGGGGAAGGGAGGGCTACATAAAAAATAATTATGAGACTGAGTGACTCTTCTTACATTTCTGCCCAGTGTAAGGTACCTGCATAGGGTGCTTTCAGTAACAGTCCCATGGTTACCAACAAAGCTGGACCAAAGAAAAAAAATCTTTGTGAGGTTATTCTGGGGTTGCTGTGAACAATAATGAGTCCTCACTATCACCATCCATCCCTTCATTCCTATAATCAGTACAAACCAGAGAACCACCCTCCTTTGTAAACTGGTTATGACTCAGGGTGAACACAACCTTCACAAGGAAATCAGTCTATTTAGCAAATGCTGGAGCCAATAAATAAAATTTGTCTTTGAAAAATCCATTCTAAAACTTGAATCCCACTGAAAGTGATAAAACAAATTAAAACTCAAGAAAATAATAAGGTATCGAGTGCAATTCTACACAGTTCTGGAGGTAGAGTTGTTTCCTGAAGGAAATGAAGGTGGGGAAGATATAAACAAATCTGTCTATAGCATTATTCTATTCAATTGAAGGTATTACAGAGTACTGGTATGCCCTGTTCAAACGTAAGTAGTTGTTGCATCAGCAAATTTCTACCACTGATTCTACTCTAATAAGAGGGCTCCTTTGACAGCAGAGAGGCTAAAAACCTCCAGGATCCCTCCTTTCCCAGAAGTACACAACAGTAGCTCGAGAGTCCATAAAAATGATGACCTACTCACTCTTTACACACAGGAAAGGCTTATACCAAGAAGACTTCCCTGCTCTATGCCTCCAAAGCAGTGGTTCTCAACCTTCCTAACGCTGCTACCCTTTAATACTCATAAGTGGGCGTATCTGCATGTGGGTGGACTCACCTGGAGATGGATAGAGGAGTGGTGTCTCAGTTCCTAAGACCTTCGGAAATATGTGTTTTCTGCTGGTCTTAGGCAACCCCTGTGAAAGGGTCGTTTGACCCCCAAAGGGGTTGCGGCCCACAGGTTGAGTACTGCTGCTCCAAAGGGACTCACCAGAAAGCAGGTAGAGCACTGCAGAAGACCAAAACAGATGCCACCCTTGTAAGTGATCTTTTCATCAACCAGGCAACAAGACAGTATGAATTGCCCAAATCCTCATAAGACTGTGATCTAGAAGCAAGAGCTGATAGTAACTGGGGAAGGGTCTAGTGGACTCATCACCTTCAGGGAGATAAATGTCTTTTTCATAGGGGTAGTGCTGCCACTGGTGAGTTCCAAGCTTAACACTCCTTGTTTCTGCTCACTCTATTAAGGTTTACATCTACTATTGGGGGAGGGGGGAGATATCCCAGGGGATATCCCAGATATATATCACTTTTCAGTGTCAATAATGCAGAATCAAGGGTCTTGCAATGAGTCTCTCCATTGTAATGAGCCAGGCTACCAAGACCACTATCCATGCTGGAGGTCTAGCCTACGTTGTTCCTTCAACTTTATCTGGGTAGTGTTCTTTGTCCCTAATATAGTGGCTTCTCTAAAATCTCTTTCTTCATAGAGGTTCCAAATTTATTTATTTTTCATTCAGTCATGACAACTACTCCACATTTGGGATTTTCTTGGCAAAGATGCTCAAGTGATTTGCCATTTCCTTCTCCAACTCATTTTACAGATAAGACAAGCAGGGTTAAGTAACTTGCCCAGGGTCACACAGCTAGTAACTGAGACTGTATTTGAACTCAGGTCTTCCTGACTTCTGGTCCAGTGCTCTATCCTCTGCACCACCTAGCTGAATCACATTGTGAATGTCAGTCCCCACTATCAATAATCATTCTGGGATCTTGAGATGGTGGGGGTAAGGGTTGGCTGGTATCCTGCTTTTTTTTTTTTTCTAAATTTCACTTTCCATTCCTTCCTTTCTGTTTTTCACCCCTGAGGATATTTTGGTCTTTCCCCTAAGATAAAGAGGGGCAATTATTTGAAAGCCCTTTCACCTTTGCTAAAAATCTCTTGCTTTCTTGGGCTGTAGATCTACATGCAATTTTAAAATGTGCATCGGACTAAAATAACCAAGGTCCCATATCTAATCTGACCAAAATATTTTTTTTGCTTTTTCTTTTTCTATAATTTTGCAGTCTCTACTGAATCTCATCTCTCAATTGTGGCCTTAACTAGCAGAATTTTACCAGGTTGTTACAGTTTGATCCCCTGGGAGTTTCATTTCCTGTATTAATACTGGTATTCCCATGCAAATACATGCAAAGTCTTTACTCATAGGCCATCTGCATGCCTTTCTTCATACACAAGTGGCTGTTGTTGTTTGTCCTTCCTTCTAGAAGAATACTATGGTATCAGGGAAGTGATACATACAAGTGAATTGGATTTAAGTGAGTGTGCAAAGTCACCAGCTTTACTTTCTCCTCCAGAGCCATCTGTGTCCAATGGCCAGATATAGATCAGGACAACTGGAGATGACCCAGGAAAAATAAATCAAAATTTGGATTTGGGGTCCTAATTCTCCTTTCCTTTCTAAATCTTGTGGGGCTAAATAATCCATCACTTCACTGCTTAACTAACACCTGGGGTAAGAAGGTGTCCATTCCAGCCCACCTGAGGAGGAGAGGGGAAGAAAGAAGGGGAGTAGGCCCTCCCACAGTTAGAGCCAGAAGTGAAAAAGCCATCAGAATGCCTAAACTGGCTTACCATTTGTTGAAATGAAATTTTTTTGTTTGGGCTTTTCCCCCTCATGAATGAGGTAAAACTCAAGACAAAAGGAATTAAAAAGAGTTTATTATAAGTAATCGAGGTAGAAATATATTGGGGCCACCAGAGCCCCTAAAGATCTAAATCTTGTCTGTCACTCAACAGTCTGTTATCTGAGCTTGAGGCCTGGAATCCCCTTTTTGGTCTGATTGCAGTTGGGTTTGGATAGTTTGGTTTACCTCTGAAAATCTTTAAATTGTATATAATCAGAATACAAAGGAGATAATAGAATCAGAGAGGCTAACAAAGGTTAAAAGCTATACTTTAGTCTCCCTCTTATCAATCCCAAGTTTTAATAACCAGATCTATTACCCCCATGTTGATTAGGTCTTCTGTCTCCTCCTCCTTTTAGTGTGCTTCTAAGAGGGCTGCACCACTGAGGATTTGCTTAATATTTACTTAATATACCCTCGGGTTCCCAATCCAGGGAAGGGGAACAGGTCAGCTTCATGCCAAGCCCTACCTTCTATAGAAGCTCATTTCCAATAATTCAAATTTGCTGATGCAATAGGGATTTGACCCTACTTCTCATCCCCATGCAATCTTTCTCCCATCTTCAACTAGGACATCACTGATTCCAACATTATCTCCAACAGTACACAGTTTAGCTTCATCTCATTTAATTTCACCGGTAGTCATGGTGGTTTTGGGGCAATGGCGATAGTGAGTAGCCTGTGATGGTCTTGAAAGAGGCTGTTCCCAGGACTTGGAACCCGTTGGCTACAACAAAGTGTCACTGGGAATGTTGAGTTCATGCTTTAGGATTGTGTCACTGCTTAATGTTAATTAATGACATTTAGCTTCAGTACTTCAGCTGGAATGAGTCCCAGGTTAGGGTCTGGATACTTCTTGGAGTAGAACAGCTCCTGGTACCCTATAAAGAGGAGAGAAATCTCACTCTGGCAGCTTCGATTTAGTTATCATTCCTGAGGTCACAAGCAGTTAATAGATGGTGATCATCTAAGACAAGAAGTTCCTTCCTTGAAAGGTACCAATCAATCCATAGTCAATAAATATTTATAAAGCAACTACTATGTCATAGTTACGGTGAAATTTGCTAAGCATACAAAGAAAAAAAAAGAAATACCTCCTGTCCCTCTTTTGGGAGGAGAAATCATGTATATATACATATATTATATATAATACACACATATACATATATGTAAATATATACAAGATCTTTGTGTGTATGTGGAGGAGGGAAGACATTTGCTACTACTAGAGATCAGGAAAAACCTTGTATAAGAAGGAAATGCTTGAGCTGAATCTTCTAGGGCTTCTTAGAGGTTGTGGCATGGAGGTAATACATATCAGGCACAGGGGATTAGCCTGTGTAAAGGTACAGAAGCATGAGTACAGAAATTTCTAGATATAGATACTTTCTCCCAAAAAGGGTAAGGCAGGAGGAAAAGAAAAACAGGCAAAATAAGGTATGCCTAAGGCTTAGAGAGTTTATGGGACCAAGAAAGCTTAGGCCTGGAAAACTGGAAGTTTTTCCAGACTTCAGGAGAATCCTCGCGTAAAAGCAAAACGACCCAGATACAAATGTTCCAGTGTTTCCGTTTAGTTGTTGCTTAATTGTTTTTTAGTTGTGTCAGACTCTTTGTGACCCCATTTAGCATTTTCTTGGCAAAGATACTGGAGTGGTTAGCCATTTCTTTCTCCAGTTTGTTTTATAGATGAAACTGAGGCAAATGGGGTTAAGTGACTTTCCCAGAGTCACACAGCTAGTAAGTGACTAAGGCCAGATCTGAACTCTGAAGAAGAGTTTTCCAGATTTCAGGCAAAACACTCTATCCCCTGTTCTACCTAACTGCCCTCATGTTTCCCTAGGTGTGTGCATAAACCAGAGAGAGTGTCTGTGAGGGACCATCCAGAATAATTATGTGGTCTCAATGTCAAAGTTGATGCACTGGAAGTAGGAATAAGAGTCAGATGGTTCAAAGGCCACAATGACACTTCTGAGATATTATTACAAGAGTCAGAGGAAGAACTCAAGAATTTCGGTTATATCTTCTGTAGAGCATATAGATAAAGATGCAGACAAAAGTTGCTCAGGATGAGATGTGAAGAGGCTGTTATCTGTATCAGTGAGATTGAAGAGTCATTTAAGTATTATCTAGCCTCATGCTGCTCAAATTTCTGGGATTTCCCAAAGGAGAAATGAAAGAAGAATGTGTGGAATTCAGGTTTCTAAAAATTTAAATTCTCACAAAATGCAGTCTTGGCTACTTAGTTACACCAAAGCTTCATTACCTCCACTTTCAAATGTCTACTCAGGAATTAGCCCAGAAGAAATCTATTATATAATGTTTCACTTTAAATTATTTCATTCAATAAGTGCTTAATAAACACCTACTATGTGCAAGGAACTGTTAGACAAACTGGGACGTGGAAGACATGACCCCTTCTTTCCAAAGAGTTTACAATCTAGTAATCCCCTCTGAAATTCTCATTTCTCTGTACCCACCCACCCAAGACAAAGGAAATAACCTCATCTTTCTTTGCTATTCCAGACATAAATAATCATGTGAGAATTCAAGTTAAAAATAGATCTTTTCCCTTTCCCAAACAAGAGACGATAACTTTCTGCAACAATCCAGAAAGGTACTAGCTTTAACACGATATTCTTATACAGTTGGAGCAGGAGCCAATCAGAACAATTCTCAAACTCATCTCATACCTTCAGATATCCTGTTGACTTGATAATCAGGAAGGGAAGAAGTCTACCTAGAATTTTTAAGCTGAAGTAATCTTAGAGATACCAAAAGTATCACAGTTTTAGAGCTGAAAGGGATCCTTCTTTTTCAGAAGAGGAATGTAAGGCCAGGGGAGGTTAAATGATGTGACTGAGGTCTCACATGTAGAGAGTTACAGAGGCATAATTGAAACCTAGTTTTCTGACTTCAAAGCCAAGTGATCTTTTCATTACCTTTCAATCTTTTCATTTTACACATGCAAAAACTGGTGTTCAAAGAAGTTGTAACTTGCCCATGTAACAAATAGCAGGTGGAACTGAACCGTAGGTTGATTTGTTTGCTAGCCCCGCCCCCCCCATCCCTGCCGCTAGTTCTGTTTTTCATACTACCCTTGAAATAGAAGATGAATGAGATCTCTACGCCTTTCACTAATCTCAGGAGTGACTTCGAGCCACTAACAAACTCCCTGAGGTTTTTCTATTAAAAAATAGGGATAATGTTTTGCCCTGACTTTTTTTTTTAAAAGGATTCCTGTGAAGCTCAAATGAGACAACAAATGTGAGTGCTTATTAAATATAAAGCATTTTCCTTGGTTATTATTACTAAGCACTACAGTTGCGGTGAGAAATCAATTCTTTGTAGAGTCCAAGAGCAACTTGCGACTCTCAGTCTCTCTCTTAGCATTGAAATCAGATTCCTCACAGCGCCTTGGGGTGCATCCAAGTCTCTGCAAATCAGAGCAAAGTGGGTCTGCCCCTCTCTCTGCCTCTGTTTCTCGTTGGCTTGTTCGCATCCTCTAGGGCCAGAAAGAGGGAAGCTGATCTTTTCAGAGTTAACTCCTCAGCTCCAGGTAGTGAAGCAGGGTGAAGACATCGGCGTGGGGGTTCCCCGGGTGCCTGGGAAGGAAGCCGGGAAACTTCCTGAGCCCGGGACAGTTTACACAGCAGCGCATCCCCACCCAACCAGGTCCGGTGCTTTCTGGGGGCCAGCCCACGCCTTGAAGCGAGAGGAAACTTTTGGGTTCTCAGCTTCGCCCCTCCCCTAGCATCTAGAGAAAAGAGTGGGACCGCCCCCAAGGGCTGACCACAGGCCGAATCTCAGCTCCAGGACTGTGAGGCGCCCCTCTGAGATCCCTTGTCTTTGCCGAAGCACACACAACTGGCGGGAAAACCATGGGCCCCTCCTGGCTTCTTCAGTGGCTGCTGCAGCATCTACTCTGCCTGCCTGGCTTGGCCATCGCTACCGTTGTACTGCTCCTGGCTCTGGGGGTGAGTGGGAGGCGGAGAAGGTAAGAGAGAGGTCCTCTCCACCCCAACCTGGGCTGACTTTGCAGCTGGCCTTAGCTAACCCTGCTGGAGTCATCTTCTCTTTCTCTGGGTTAGTAGAAGAAACCCTTTTTCAATCAGCCTGCTCTCTATCCACCTTATGGCTACACATACCTCTCTGTCTCTGTCTCTTTCCCTGCAGCCCCCTGCCAAGTTTTTTCAAAACAGCGCAGTTCATTATCACATGGACAATGTTACTGGGACCTTTTATTCCAGAAGAGAACTCTCTGAGATGACTGCAGGTATCCAGAGTCTTCCAGCTGGGCTGTGATATCTTTTTGAATGGTGTGTAATGACAAAGATTTATCCTGTTTCCCAAAGCAAAAGTGAATATCAGTTTTGGGACCTAATGCTGATGCTGTTTCAGTATCAGTTGTCTTAAGGCAACAAGTTGTTTTAATGTATGCTTCAACCAGGAATTTGTGTACCCTGACAAAGAGAAGTGTATACTTTATTTTCTACTAAAACTTGGTCTGACATTAGGGGTGGGTTCTGATACTTAAGTTTCTTTCATTTGCTAGGGAAAGTTTGAAGAAAACTTAGCATAAGAAATGAAGATAAGATCCCTTCCAAGTACTGAAGACATAACTGTGTCTCTTCTTCAGATGGCTGATAATAGAACTGCTTCTTTGTAAACTTTTTTTCTTGGTAGACTTGGAAACAGATAAGAAATCTGAACAAAAAGCCTTGTGTTTACTTTGGCAGTATCTCTACTATTCCCCACCACCTACCCTTAACAACCTTGTTTTGAGAAAATGGCATTAGTTAGACTTAATTATCAAGCTTTGGCTGAATTGTTTTTTGTTTTTGTTTTTACTTTCTGCAAATGAATAAGTTCAAAGGGAACTTTTTCTTTTACAGATGAGTATTTATATTAAGTTTTTTTTAAAAAAGAGAAAGAATGTCCCTAAAATGTGCCTTCTCCAAAGCTGTGTCTTTTTGAAGATTAAAGTTTTGGTTTAAAGCCATGATGTTTTTATTTATTCTGGGATTTAGGAAAATCCATCTTCAGTTTTTAGGGTATTTCATATAGAATTTATACCCTTCCTCTCCACCCCCAACGGTATGAGTCAGCACTAAATATAAAATCTAGTTCAGAGCTAGTGGGACAAGGAATTTATTATGAGTTCTGAGTCCCACTTAATTCACTATATACAATAAATGAATTTATGAATAATCACTAATATTACACTAATATCTGAAGGAGCAGATGGGGAAAACATCATAAAGTGAATCACAGAAATATCCAAATGAATTGCTAGGGGATTTATTGATATGGCTATTGAGGGGATTTGAGTGAAAATAAAGAACCTCAAAAACTGTAGCCTGGAGTTAAAGAGAGAATGAATGTTGTATTGTAAAAATAGAGGCAAATATAGACTATTCAGGTGATTGTCAGGAAGAGGGACTCACCTATACATAAAAGTAGACAGATATTATGAGTTTAGAAATAGAAAGTAAAGGATATTTTTGGATAAAGTGAAAATGGGTTGAATATAACTACAGTTGTGATCCCCTACCTCTCCACTCCCCTTTCTAGAAACACATTTGGATAAGGGAGATATTTCTGTGAATAAGTACTACAAATTTAAGTATAATAGAAAGATTTTTTGTGTTGACCTTTGCGAATCATGCAATGTCTACTTCTGAGAAAAAGGAGCTGCTAAATTGTCTGCTGTGACAGTTCAGTTATCTGGGGCATAAGGTGTGGGTTTGTCTTAGAGCCATAAGAAAAGACAATTTCAGAGTTGTCTGACTCAGTTTTGAGACAGCAGTTGCTGATTTGCCTAGGACAGGACATAGCATATTAGAGTAAATTAAAACTACAGTATGTGTCAGTGATTTGCACATGAAGTGCTGAAGAGTTGGGAAAATTTTAGGTTAGTAAGTGGAGCACATTTCTGTGATTGCATACTTGATCATAGACAGAAAATGAGAATCTAGATACTAATTATAAACTAAGATGTATTAGTTCATAAGAACTAGTTACCTGAACCAAGAAAGGTAAGGGAGAAAGGAGAAGTGAAAGTACATATTTAAGAACTTTGTCAACCAGAGTGCTCTTTCATCTCACCTGTTGCTGAGAAGAAAGGATAAAGAAAATCTATTTTGGTCTCTGTTTTCACTGAATGTTGTGACAATGAAAAACTGAGAGAATTTCTGAGTAATTAATAATTAGTTTATTAATTAGGTTAGCTAATGATCAATAAATTGGTGGCCAGTAGTTTCTCTCAGTAACTAACAACCCTTAACAGAGATACTGAATTTCTTAAATATTTTTTTTTGAAAGGGAATATCCCTGACAGGAGAAATGAACTCTAACTGGTGGGTATTAAAATGAATAGGTAGGCTAAAAGTCTCCAGCTCCTCTTATTGAGAATGTCTTGATCATTAGACTCAGCTGTCTCCAGCAATCTGGACAGGGCAATTCATTTCCACCCAAACCACCATAGTCAATTTTCTTCTTTCATGAGCTGGCTCACCCTAAACTCCAGTGGAGGAGTGCAAGGAGAAAACGTCATTTGATTCAGTCTTCTGGTCCTCTAGAGATCTTTGCTCTTAAGTTAAGTTGGGCTAGGTGGAACTACAGAACAGTTTCTAGTGGGTTTTCTTCTCTGTTAAAATCTCTTATAAAAATAGATCTTAATACAATTTTAAATTCACTTCGCCAATAACCAGGTCATGTAGTGAAAGCTAGTTCAAACGTTGTGGCTCTACTAATAAGAATATCAAATTGGGAACCCTTTAGACAAAAGAATTTACATTTTTAGGTTATCAAATTGTCATGTAGACATATTTAAGAAATACAAATAACTGAAAAATTAGAAAATTCTGAATCCAATTTTTGCTTGGCAAACACATACACACACATATACATTGTACATATAAACTCAAACACATATACGTAAGGCTATGTTACGCTTATTTCCACTTGTCATCTGTTTCTCTGAAGGTTGATAACGTCTTCTTTCATAAGTCCAAGTCTTTCCATATTTTTATAAATCCACCAGCTCATCATTTTCTATATCACAACAATATTCTGACCCAATCATATTCTATCTGGAAAGTTGTCTATGAGAGTTTTCCCCCTCAATTTTCTGCATTCCTTCTATTCTTGACTGCATAAGTTTTATTTATACAAAAAATTAATTTAAAATAATCAAAATTATCCCTTTTATTCTTCCACACTGCTCTCCCCTTATAATATGGTTTAAGATCTGATACTACTGAATCTAGATCCTTCACATCTTTTCCCCCTGATTTCCTTGTAGTTCCTGATCCTCTGCTCTTCCAAATGAGCCCTGTTACTTATTTTTCTGACTCAGTAAGAGAATGTATGTAATTTAATTAGACTGGCATTACATAAATACATTAGTTAGGTAAAATTGTCATTTAAAAAAATTGTATTAGTTTTACCTACCCATGAACAATAATATTGCTTCAATTATTTAGCTCTAAATTTGTTAGTATAAAAGGTATTTTGTGTTTATATTCATATAATTTCTGTCACTTTTGGCAGGTATACCCTCATTTTTTTATACTGTTTGGTTATTTTATATGGTCTAAAATGATTGATTAATATAGCTGACACAGTATAGTTTCCCTATTTTTCTCTTTTGATTAAATTTGATTTAGCTTTAACTTTGAGATCACTATCCCTGCTTTTTTGCATAATAAATTCTATTCCTAATCTTTATTTTATATTTGTATGTATCTCCTATTTTTTATAGCATTTCCTGAAAGCAATGTATTGTTGAATTCATTTTTTAAATCTGCTATCAGTTTTCATTTTGTAGGTAAATTCATCCCCTTCAAATTCTAAATTATAATTACTTGTATGCATTCCTCCTTCCTGGTTTCCTCACTATTCTTTTCATCCTATTGCTATCCCTCCCCACTCTTCTACTTTACTTCTACCCTCTACTTTGCCCTCCTATTCCTTAACTTGTCTCCCTCTCCAAGAATCTCTCCTTTGTCTTCTCCCTCTGCCATATCCCCTTGTCCTCTTATTTCTTTCTGAATTTAGATTTTATACCCTTCTAAATATATATAATATACATATATATAATACATATTATAGATACTTCCTTCTTTATCCCATTCGTGTTAATCCACACACCCTTCTGTACTCCCCCTTTATCCTATTCCCTATCCCTCCTTTATCCTCTCCCCTCTCCTTTTCCCCTTACCCTCTTATTTCTTTTTGAATTTAAAATAATTTTATACCCTTCTATATAGATATTGTTCCCTCTTAACTCATCCCCAGTGAGAGCAGGATTCCGGAAATATCCACTCTCCTCACCCATCTAATTCCTCTGTATCAGTTCTTCCTCTCACACCTCATTTAATTACTCTTTTTACTTTTTTCTACATCATTTTTCTTTTTAGATTCACATCATACTGACCTCTACACCACTCTTTCTTTTGAACTACCCAATTACTAATGACCATTTTACACTTACAGTTTACATTTCCATGTATAAAAAGTAAATAATTTGTCCGTATTGAACCCCTTTGATGTTTACCTTATATTTATCTTAGATCACGTATGTCAAAATTTCTGTTAAGTTCTGGCCTTTTTGCAATAAAGTCCTGAAAGTCTATCAGTTCATTGAATGTCCTTTTTTTTTTTCATTCAATTAAGGAGGTTTGAATGTTATCTTTTGTGACCACTTTGGTGAAAACTATGTGGCCATTTTAGTGATAAATTGTGAAGTTATAAGATTCTGAATGCTATACTTGATTTTCTGTGAATGTTATCTTTTGTGACCACTTTGGTAAAAACTATGTGGCCATTTTAGTGATAATTTGTGAAGTTATAAGATTCTGAATGCTGTACTTGGTTTTCTGTGAATGTTATCTTTTGTGACCACTTTGGTAAAAACTATGTGGCCATTTAAGTGATAAGTTGTGAAGTTATAACATTCTGAAATCTGTACCTGATTTTCTGTGAATATTTTTCTCTGATTTGTTACTGAATAAATAGAGTTCACTATACTGTGTAATCAGAACATTGAAAAGCTGTTCACAGCAGCAGTCCTCTGGAAAGTTGCTTGTGCTTGGCTTTACAACCAGGCAGATAACAAGACCAAAAATTCATCTACCTGGTTATTTAGGATATAAAAAGAAGTAAGATTCCAGTAGTTCTTATTATAATATAGTGTGGTATGGTATGGTATGGTATGGGATGGTGTGGTATGGTGTCGTATGGTATCGTATGGCATGGTATAGTATTATAGTATCTCATCTTATAGTAGCTCAGATGTTCTTCAGTATTCACTTGTGAAGTAAAGATCCAATATTGTATTCATATTGATCAACTGACATGATTATAGAAATTTACCATGAAAGAAAAATAGGGACATAGCTATACAATAAGGGGAAAGTTCAGGCTAGAGGCATATAGATCAAGGTTTCTTAAATGTTTTCCACTTGTGACCACTTCAGATCTTCTTAAACTGTGGGTTTATATGGGGTTGCAACTCACAATTTAAGAAGCATTAATAGTCAATTGCATTGAGTCAGGCTTAAATGGTAGGATTCTTTCCATTCAAGAGGAAATTCAGACTGGGGAAATTGAGTTAGGATAATCCTACTTCATTCCATGCCAAAAATCATTCTCCCAGTCTTTTCCATGAGAACTTCACCTGCAATTCATAGATATTAACTCCTAAAGGGTTACATGAATCAGTGGCCTAATAGCATTTTTTGATGATCATACCTGGAGTCAGTAAAAAAATATAAATTATAATCCTATGAAATCTATTCCACCATAACCTATACTAAAATATATACCTTTTAATGGCCAAAATGCTTGTCTACCCAGTACAGCTTATGTAGGTACAGTGGATAGAGCTTGAGCCCTGGAGTCTGGAAAATCTGAGTCCAACTCTGGTCTCAGAAACTAATTAGCTATGTGATCCTGAGCAATTCACTTGACCCGTTTGACTAAGTTTTCTTGGCTGTAAATTATAATAGTAATGCTACTTATAGTACTACTACTACAACCAAACAATAATAGCATAAAGTTAACAAACAACATGCTGGCAAAAGTAGCATTGAATAAATTATTGAAGCATGCAAATTTGTTGATGGAAATGGAAATCTCTTATAGCAATTCAGGATTAGGTCATTGCCACTAGAAATTTTATAAAAGTTATCTTTAAGGAGTCCAGACTTGTTGATCAATTCACATTATGTGACAAAGTGATAGAGACTGTGTAACATATCACTGCAGGTTGCAAAAATTTAGCCTCTACCATTTACCTAGAAAGACACATTCTGGTGGCTTAGCATTATACCCCAAAAGTTCTCTAGCCTTTGTAAATGAACATGATAAATTTCCAAAATACAATTACAGGCTCCCAAGATGCAATTTAGTCTCCTAAATATCCTAGAAGTTTCAACAAACTTTGTTGAAACTAGAACATTTTTGTAGTCTGCTGCTCAGAAAACCAAACTAAACATGGATTTATAAAAATTTAAGAAAAATGCTTTTAGTAGATTTTACTGGTGCAGTCTCCAAACTGCATGAAACCAAAAGCTTTCAAAATATAGAGATAGTAGAAGAAATTAAAGTTATATCAGAATAGGAGAAGACATGTGATCTCTTTCAGCTTATCTGCTATTGGGGTTTTCCTGAATATATTTTCAGAGATTCCAGAAGATAAGTTCCAGCACTCTTATTCAGTTACCAGATGCAGTTTATTTTTTAATCTACCATTTCAATAGTCCATAGGACATTAAATGTGAAATAATAATAAGGGAATAGTGATTCACCTTGGACCATTTTTATCTGAAAGAAAAAAAATGAGAACAAAATCATAAAAAATAACATTCCAATGTACTTATTCAATTAGAAAAACAATTTTTAGCCTCTGTAAATAGTTTAATAGAAGATAAAACATGAAAGAACAGTAGTAAAATAGCAACTGGTCCCAGGTTCATTTCCACCTTAACTCTATTAAATATAAGAAATGAGAACATAGTAATAATAATAATAATAATAATAATAGTAATAACAATAATAAACTCACCTTTACTTAGCATTTTAAGGGTTTAAAAACATTGCTATTATTTACTGTTTTGTATTATTCTCTAATTTTTTCATGTATATATTGTTTATATCATCAGAATAGTTACCTTGCAATAGACGTGTATTATGTGTAACACACACACACTCACACACATAAACTTATACACCCTGCTTATATAAGGAAGAAATTTTATACCTATGTTGAAGTATGAAGGAAGAATTACAAATTATAAATACTGAGTTTCTTTATTCATTTGAAAAAAGATCACTCAGAATCCTAGATTTATAATCAAAGACAAATTTTAAAAAGAAAAGAAAACTGATTCAATGAGAATCATTGCCCTTTACTGCACTGCAAGTAAAATTTGAACTGGATGTTGATTTTTATAGCAGTTGCATTTGGATGTCACATGGACATTTTAACTTGACATACTCAAAGTAGGATCAGAGGTCTAGAGATCAATGGGATTTCAAAGACTCTTTAGTTCAGCCCACTTATTTTACAGAATTTAAATAGAAATAGAATTTTTATAGAATGTAAAAAAAGACAAGATAACTATAGATTAAATTATACACAGCGATCAAATGTGAGAATCTGTGGTACTATTTATAAATGAATTTCTATAGGCATTTGCATCATTTTATTTTTTTGTCTGGACCTGTGATTTCATTGATATTGGGAAGTCCTGATGTGAAAGCTTCCTCCATCAGCCACTTACCTATATCTTAGAGTATTTGAGAGTTACTTGGGGGGGTTAAAGAATAATTCTTGCCAAAGTGGAGCTCACAGTCTAAAGGGAGCTATATTGACCTGAATCTTGAAAGATAAAAGGTCTTGCACAAGTAGGGTGGGTATTCTCCTTAGGAGAAATAGCCTAAAGAAAAGAAAGAAGATTTAGCATATTGTTTGTCTAATATATTGGTCAAACATAAATACTAGGGAATATCAAAAAATTAAATTAGAACAGTACCTGGGATCAAAAGAAACATTGCATTGTTGTTATGTTATACCAGAGCTAGAGAACCGCTAGCATGGAATTTAATTTTATCAGTATTAATCTTACTTTGTTCCAACTCACAGGCTAGTGTTTCTGTGGTGTGGATAAAAGAGGGCTTGATCTGAAGTTAGAAGAACTGGGATCACACAGAATCTTGAAGTAGGAGGGGGCCTCAGGACACCATCCAGATAGACCCTTATCTCCAAAATAACCTGTACTGCAACACACCCAACAGAGGCATATTTGGCTTTTACTTGAAGACCTTCAGTGAGAAACATATGTTCCACTTTTTGAATGCTCTAATTTTTTATGTGACAAAGTTTTCCCTCACATCAAACCTAAATTTCCTTCTTTGCAACTTCAATATATTGTTCTTAGTTCCACCCCCAGGGGCCAAACAGAATGTTACAGTTATTATTGTTGAGTCATTTCAGTCATGTCAGATTGTTGGGATTATCTTGGCAAAGATACTGGAGTGGTTTTCACTTTCCTTTTCCAGCTTATTTTATAGATAAGAAAACTGAGTCAAACAGGGTTAAGTGATTTTCCGAGAGTCACAAAGCTAGTAAGTGTCTGAGGCTGGATTTGAACTCAGGAAGATGAGGCTTCCTGACTCCATGCCTTGCACTCTCTCCATTGTGCTACCTACCTGCACTGCTAAACAGAATAATTCTAATTAATCTCTCTTGCCTTTAAAGTACTTGAAGACAGATATTATGTTTTCCCTTCACTTTCTCTTCACCAAGCTAATCATCTCCATTTATTTCAACTATTGTTCCTCATGTGGTATGAATCCCAGGCCCTTTGTCCATTCTGATTGAGTCTTTCTGGGATTTTTCAGATTATTGGTGTCTTTTCCATATTGTATTACCCAGAATTGAACACTCTACTCCAGTTGTAGTCTGACTGTGGCAAAGTACAATGGAAGTATTCTCTTCTCATTCCTGGAATTGGTATCTCTTAATGTAACGTTAGGTCACATTTGATTTTTTGGCTCCTTTATTACATTTCTGGCTCATGCTGAGATTCCAGTCTGATGAAACCCTTTAATCTATCACAGAAAAATCAACATACAGAAAGCTGTTATCTAATCATGCCTCCTCTGTCTTGTATGGTGAAGTCTGTTTTTTAAGTTTAAGGTTGTTTGTATCTTTGTAAGCCTTAACTGAGTATATAAAGCAATGTATAAATGTTCTAAGACATCTTGTAAGTAAGTTGCTATCAATAGATATCCTTTGCCAAGGAAAATGAGGTGGCATTTAAAAAAGCAAGGGAACACCATAGTACCAGATAGTTGGAAGACCTGAATTTTAGACCTGTCCCTGTTGTTTACTAGGACAGCTAGGTCCTAATGAGTACAAATAATGAATCCCCTGAAGTAGTTGCATTATTTGGGTGCATACTGCTTATTTCTGTTTGTCTGGAATCAATGATCATGTATCTTCACATAATTACAACTTAGAATACTGTGAATTCCAATATATGAGATCACCTTAGGGATTCATTATTTGTTCTTATCAGAACCTAACTATACAACGTACTATCCATTAATGCAGAAGTTCTCAAAGTGGGCAGTACTGCCCCCTGGAGGTTGCTAGAACAGTGCAGAGGGGGTGGTGGTGACCTTGAGTGTAACTGGGGAACCATTGAATAAAACTAAGGGGCCAGTAGAAGCATAAAGAAAGAAGAGAAAAGAAGAAATTTTTGAAAAAAATCATTTGTATATATTTCATTTGTTGTGTAACAGAGCTAAAGTTGTAGTGATTACACTGTTTTCCAGATAAACACACAAAATGCAAGTTATAGCTGATCAGTGATCAAGTCCACCAATAGGTCTTAACAAGCAAGTATAGGCAGGCAAGTGTGTCTCCCATTGTCAGGAAGTCCAGCATGCATTGGCAGGAATATGTGCCTGTAGTGATTTGTTTATAATATGATACTATATGGTTACATGATGCAGTACTGCATCATCAACATTTCAATGCAGGAAAAACCCCACAAATTTGCGAAAAATTATTAAAGATGTGCCATTTAACAAAATTATATATTTTTTGAAATGATAAAAATTTCAAAAAAACCATTAGAGGGGGTTAAAGAAAGTAGATTTCTAGGGGGACACCAAGTAATTTTTTTTAAAAAGGGGGGCAGTAGGCCAAATAAATGTGGGAACCACTTCATTAGTGTAACCTTGGGAAAGTCAGTTCATATTTCATCATTTTTAATTGAAGGGGTAATTGGACTAGATCATCTCAAAAAGATTATTTTCAGATCCACTATTCTGTGATTTTAATGATTTCAACTCTATGTGAGGCTAGGGAAGATAGACTTGAGCTAGCCTGATTAAACAGACAGGCTTAATAGAGAGCATAAGTAGCAACATGGCCTAGTGAGTAGTATACCTGGCCTTGAGACTGGGAATGACTTGAGGTCAAGTCTTGCCTATCTGATATATAGTTACTCTGTGACCCTGCAAGCAAGTTACTTAACTTCTCAGTGCTCTAGTCACTTAACTTCTCAGTGCTCTAGGCAATAACGCTTTAAAACTTTTAGTTGCAAAGAAGGTGCCAATTTGCCTTGGTAGAGGACAATTTTTCATCTATGAGTTCTTATATCAGTGATATCAAAGGACCATTCTCTATCACACTTTGAGAGCACTAACAATAATTATTCTCTTCTCTTTGCTACTTTTAGATCTGGCTCCAGGGCTTGGCAATGCCAATCCCGAGCTATGCCCCTTTTGTGGCTTTTATAGCCTTCAGGGCTGTTATGTTTTACTTTTTTTTTTTTAAATTTGGAAACTTTTGCCTTTACCCTGCAACTATCACATAGCCTTATTGGTTCCTGTCTTTGCCTCCCATGCAGAGTATGCTAGGTGGCACAATGGATAAAGCAAAGGACTTACCGGTCTCAGACACTTGCTAGTTGTGTGACCCTTGACAGGTCATTAAACCTTTCTTTGTCTCAATTTCCTCAACTGTGAAATGGAGATAATCATAGCACCTACATGTCAGGGTAGCTGTGAAGATTAAATGAGATAATACTTGTAAAGTGTATGCCTGGCACATAGTAATTGCTTAATAAGTTCTTCCTTCCTCCCTCCTTCCTTCTCCTTATTCTTTTCTCCCTCTCTCCTTCCCTCCTTTCCTCCTTTCTTTTCTTCCTTCCTTCCTCTCTTCTTCCTCCCCCTTCCTCTTTAATTACAGCTCTGTTCCCTAATTTCTTAACAATTGGTCCCTTCTCTCTCTATTCCAATCATGAATTTGACTCACCAGCAAAAGTTTACCTAGTCTTGGGGGCAATGGTGCAGTCTAAGAGCAATTCCTTTGAGCTATGTATCTGTAATGCCATGCACGAGCAGCTTTCTAAAAGAATGCTACTGCGAATAGCTTTTAAAGTTCTGATTACACAGCATAGTGAACACTCCATTTATTCCATAACAAATCAAGGCACACATTCACAACAAATCACAATATACTATTTACAACATTACATCTTATCACAGAAAATCATAATGTAGTGTTCACAACAGCTTAACTTTAAAATGGCCATATAATTTTCATCAAAGTGGTCACAGTATTTAGAACAAAGAACAAAAGAATAATCATCTAGTATCCCTAAGGAGGTTTGCCTCCTCACTCAGTCATTCAGTCATCTCACAATGCAATAGTCAATCTTCCACTCATGGAGCAATCATAGGTTAACTTAATTAGTCACTTATCTAGTGATCAGTCACTAAGTTAATCACTAAATACAATCATTAGAACATTACACAACTCCTCAGTGTCCAGTAAACTTCAATTTCATCACACATTTAAAATCCAAAGAGAGGCCTTTTCTTCATCTTGACTTGGGGTGGTCTCTCAGATTCCCTGGATCCCCTTCCATGGTCACAGCTCCTACCTGAATCCACCAAACAATCACCTGGATTCAGAGGCAGACAGCTCCCAAGTTCTTGTCTAGTCCTCCAGGCAGTTCTTGTTACACACTGAAGTTCACAGAGTCCAGCACATCTCAAACCCTTCATAGCTTCTGTTGCCAGGAAACTCAAGGATCAACCAAGCCACAAACAAACAATGTCTTATCCTGGTCATGCTTCTTCAGTCCTCCAGAGGTTTGGCTGGCCCTAGGACCCAGAAGAAATCTTAGCCTTGCAGGCGGCCTTCTTGGCAGCAACTTCAGCCTTCACTAGATTCTGGTCTCAAGAAAACTCCAACTCACTTCTCAGTCCAGTAGTAGCCCAGCTCCCAGATGTTGGGACAATTCTGCTTCCTCCACCAGGAGTAAAAATTCTTGATTCTGACTGCCTCTCTCTCAGGTTCTTCTTATATAAACACACACACACACACACACACACACACACACACACACACACACACACCCACTAGCTTCCTGTTTCAGCCAAACTCTTCCTGTTATGTCACCAACAGGAGATAGAGTTCACACTTTCTGTTTCTTTCACAGAGGTACTTAGCCCTTAGTAACTTCAGCAACTTAGTAACTAAGGGCTAAGTACCTACTTACTTGACATAACAAAAAGGGGTCTTCATATTTAAATTAATTATCATTGCAATAGCCTTGAATCTTATACTTGGTACTTATCTCAGGAACTTAAAATACATTCTGGAAACCCACTGAATTTGTATTTGTAGATTTTTTTTATTGTTTGCTGTTCATTAGAAAAGTGGCTATGTATGCTACTTTGTATTTTTCAGTCTAGAAAATGGTTAAATAAATTAGCTTTTTTATTTCTAATTATATTGATCCATCATTTTTCCCCCTGTGAGTCAGTGGCCCTATAGTGGAAAACAAGGTTCTTAATATATATGATAGTAAATAGAAAACTCACTGATTTTATAGGTCATTTATTACTTTAGAAAGTATCCACTGGAGATATGGAAGAGAGGAATGACTAGGTGAAGGTTCTAACAGATTATATCAAAAGGAGGAATTCCTTCAGATTCTCCCAACTATGAACAATACTACTAATTCTGCCCCCTAAATAGTCTATTTCTTTAAGTCCCATGTACTTTTCTATACTTGATGCTAATATTGATATAGCTGAACTTAACTGTGCCTGTTTTTTATTAGTTTAATCTCTGGACTGAAGGGCAAATTCCTCCTGTGTTGCAGTTAGAAGATCATTTCAAGGGAATTTATGCAGTTGTCATGGAGAGATTTAAATAAGATAATTTTCCTTTCTCTAAATTAACTGAGTTAAACCAAGAACTTCCAAATGTGTCTGTGTGTGTGCACATGTATGTATGTGAGTATGTGCATAAATATATAAAGATATTTCCATATGCTCTAGTGGCAAAATTTGTTTTTTTATTGAGCATTTTTATTTCAACTATACTTTATCATTCAGAGGTAGATGGCACCTATCTTCCTAGCGACACAGATTTTTATTTCAGGTTACTCTCTTTAGGAACTGGATTGTTATGCAATTTCATCCATCTCAGCTTTTCAGGGAAGTAGTTCATTGAAACTAATCAGTCATCTAGTAAGCACATATTAAGCAATTACTGTGCACAAGCACAGTGTTAAACATGGGGATACAAAGAAAAGACAAAAAAGAAACTTTTATCTTAATGATAGCAGACATCATATAGAGAACAGATAGAGGATAGCTGAAAGGGGAAAGGTACTAGCAATTATGGGAACTGGAAAAAGTTCTCCTTGAGGAGGTTATATGTGAAGTGAGTCTTAAAGAAAGCCAGAGATTCATAGAATTGGAGATGAGGGAGCCCATTCTAGGCGTGGGGAATATCCAGAGCAAAGGGTTGGTGACCACAGACTTAGAATTATATGAGAGCAACAGTGAATAGGCCAGAAAGTCTAGTTTGTGAAGTCTGTGGAGGGAAGAAATGTATTAGATATTAGAATATAGGAAGGGAAAGTGTGTGAAGTGAAAGGCTTTAAAGACCAAACAGAAGAATTTACAATTGATCCTGCTGGTAACAGGCAGCCAACTATTAGAACTCTTTTGAGTGAGTGAGTGAAAGAGAGAGAGAAAGAGAGAGAGAAAGAGAGAGAGAGAGAGAGAGAGAGAGAGAGAGAGAGAGAGAGAGAGAGAGAGGTTATGGGCAGACTTTTGCTTAAGGAAAATTATTTTGGTAGAAATATGGAGGGTGGATTGGAGTGTGGATATGGCGGACAAGGCAGAAAATATAATTAGATTATTTCATTAATCCAGGCAAGAAGTGACATAAGGCTAAGATTAGGATGGTTGTTGTTTGAATGGAAAGAGGAATGTATTCAGGAGGTTGTAGGGAAAGAAAGTTCAAGATTTGACTATTGATTGGATATGTAGTGTGTGCAACATGTGGTGGGTGTGTAGGATGAGAAGGCAAGGATGATACCACATTTACCATGATAAACCTGGAAGACTAGAAAAATGGTGCAGCTGTAATAGGGAAATTCAGAAAAGGGGTGGGGTTTGGGGAAATGGTATTGAATTTTGCTTTGTACGTGTTGAGTTTAAGATGCATGGGAGACTGGAACTCAGTAGAGAGATTAGGATGAAATAAATAGATCTGGGAATCACGTGCATAGAGAAGATGCATCTACTTGGCATTTTAAACACTTTCACAATTGGCTTCAACTAATCTTTCCAGGTTGATTTCCTATTTCTTTGCCTCATACACCCTAAATTCCTGGCTACACTAGTCTTCCATTTTCATGACATTCCCATTTCCTACCTTCATGACTTTGCATAGGCTGTCCCCCTCATGCCTGGAGTGTGCTCCTCTAGCTTGTTCAATGATTCAGCTCAAGTACCATCTTTTTCAGGAAACCTTTCTTGATTCCCCAGTTAGTCCTATACCCTTCCCAGCCACCCCTGAAATCACAAGCAGTTTGGTGTCACAGTGGATAGAGTGTTGGACTTAGAGTCAGAAATTCCTGAATGCAAATCTCGCCTTAGACATTTACTAGCTGTATGAACCTGGGCAAGTCACTTAACTTCTGTGTGCCTCAGTTTCCTAATTCTTAAAATGAAGATAATAATATCTTCTACCTCACACGATTTTTGGGAGAATAAAAACAGATATTTATAAAATATTTTATAAACTTTAATGTGTTATTATTATTAAATTTTAATGTAATATGAAATTGTAAATTTCATATCTTATCTTTTATTTACTTATCTGTGAGTGTTTTATTCCTCTAGTCTAGAATGTAATGTTTTTGATATTAAGGAGTAAGTGTATTACTTTTGTATTTGTATCCTCAGACCCTAGCACAGTGGCTAATTTTATTTTATTTATTTTCCTCACACCTGTGGTTTCATAAGTATAGAGGTTTCTTGGGGAGGAAACTATCTTTTCTAATGCAGTTGGGCCATTGGTTTGCGATTTAAGAGTCTTAGTATGCTGCTTAATAACATGCTTATTGATTAATCAAGGTTAAGGGTTTTAGTGCCGATTCTTCTCTTGGATTTTATCTAATGAATTTCTAGACATCTCAAATGTTTTTCTTCCTATATCACAGCCAGATTTCTATGGCAACCAGGTTGATGCATTCACATGGCAGTTTTCTACCTTTTCCCTTTTTAGTTAAAGGACTTTTTTTCACTAGGTTTTTAATACTCCAGGTAAATATATATCTGTATCTATATCATCATCTCTATGTCCATATTATCTAAATATACATCTACAGCTGCGACTATGTCTGTATCTCTAGCTATCTGTCTGCATTGTCTAAATCTATATCTATGTCTATGACAATATCTGGTCTATGTTTGTTGCTATATATGTTCATATTCTGGCTTCATGGTCTTCCTCTAAGCAGTAGTTTTGAACTCTTCTACAGCCTTGTGCATGTCTCAATTTTATATTTACCGTATATGATTTCTTTTCTATAAGACTGTATCCTACTCTGGAAGCCCATAAATAAATAGGCAAGTTCTTTGCAGGAGATCATGTTAGATCCAGGTGGCCTATGAGCACATATTTTCTCTTGTCTAAATTTGTATCTTATTCAGCGTCCAATACAATCTTCTGTCCTTAGTCATTGCTTAATATTTTTAAATGATTATTGTCACTGTGACACGTTTTATAAATACAATTCTTTTAACTTCTGCATTGATAAAGCCATGACTTTGTGATGTGGAATCAGGGACTTGGGTTCAAATCCTGAACCTGTCACTTTCTACCTTTGTAAACTCAACCATGTCCTATTCCTTCTCTGGGCAGTTCTTTACTTCTAAAATGAAGGGGTTGGGTTGGTCAAGACGTTCTCCAAGGTCCCTTCCAACTCCAAATCTATAATCTTGTGATCTTGTCTGGACATCTGGAATTGACTATAACAAAAGAAAAAAAAAGACAACTCCTTCTTTGGGCCATACTAATGGCCATTTTGCTGCAATAACAAGTAGAAGTGTTGTATAGCAGAAAGAGCACTTGATTTATGTGGGGGAAAGCTGTATTTGAATTCTTTTTCCATGATTTATTGCTTGCATGGCCTTTAGGCAAGTCATTTTATCTCTCTGAACTTCCTCTTCTTCTTTTATAAAGTGATGGGATTGGGTTGGAACTTTAAAGCCTTTTCTAAGTCTAGATCTTATTTACTGAATATCTGTTATATGCATAAGAACTTCATTGATCTTTAAAAATCCAAGGTACTGAGGTAAAGTGTAATCCTTGAGAATAAGATCTAATTTTAATTAGATTTCTACTTGCCAGTTCCTTCAAGTTGGATTAGTTCTCTTTTTAGCCTGGACACTACAGATGTGGTAATCTAAGGTGATACACAAAACTGAGAGCCTGAAATGATAGAGTGAATAAATCATCATTAGAAGCAAGAAGATGAACAACTACTTGGAGAACAATTTTGTATTGTAACAAAAGTTAAAAAAAGAACACAACAACAAAACAAAAACAAAAACAAAAAACAATTGAATGTCATCCAGATTATTGGTTTATGAAAGGCAGTAAAAGAAATGAGGGAAAGCTACTTTGTTGAATAAGGGAAGGTAGAATTTATTGTTAAATATATTTTATAACTAAAAAATCAAGTTAAATTAATTTTAAAATTAATTAAATAAAATTAAATTTAAAAATTAATTTTAAAAAATGAAATGAAATTAAAATAAATTTAAAATGTGACAATGTTTAGGATTTGTGTTTCCTTATTTTCCCTTCTAAAGAAAAACATAAAGGATTAATTAAGTCTGTAATGTATCATTGATGGAGTCAGCTGGTAGCTCATTGGATAGAGCACTGGCCCTAATTCAAATCCAGCCTTGGATAGTTCCTAGTTGTGTGACCCTGGGCAAGTCACTTAAGCTCTGATTGCCTGGCACTATGGATCCACTAGATCTCATGGAGAAGGAAAGAATAGCTTTTTTTACTAGTCCAGATGGTTTTAGTTACTGTGTGTGTGCTTTTACAGACAGCTAGGTGGCACAGTAGATGGAACTTGGGGTCTGAGCAAACAGGTGGATTCAAAGAGAAATACACATAATAAATAATGCAATCCAACATTAATTTTCCTCATCTCCCTGTCTTTGACTCAGTAGAAATGGGATAAGTTGATCTTTTTATTTGAGATAATTTTCTAACACTGAACCATCTTCTTTCCTCTACTTTACAGCATTTGAAATTCTTAACTATCTGCCTTTTAACTTCACCAATGAGCTTTGAAGACCAATTTCCATTTTCTAAAGTGACTTTATTGTTTATCTTTCATCTCACCTATCATTTCTGTCCCTTGACATTATCCTCATTAGCTTCAACATTCATATTAATGACACATTAGGTTCCTTGGCCTTTACTGTTCCTGTTTTCATTGTGACTCACTTGGCCACCATTTCTATTCTACATTAGTTTATTATTGTGTCCCAATAGGATCCCACCTTGCACCACAACATAGATGTCAATACTGTGTCTCTGAATGCCCCAAGTAAGTTCTCCCCTCTCTAGTGTATCTATCGCCATTATCTTTATTACTTCTTAATAACCACTCTTCTTGTTCTCCAAGCAGAAAAGTATCCTAAGTTCTCTCAATCACTTCTCCTTCATTCACACATTTAGCCCTACCTTGTTATTCACTAGCTCCCCTCCACAATATTGGCTTTGTGGTTTCCTGTAGATCTTCAGTTTGTAACCATGAAAATACATCTTGCATATCAGATATTTACATTATGATTCATAACAGTAGCAAAATTACAGTTATGAAGTAGCAACAAAAATAGTTTTATGGTTGGGGGTCACCACAACATGAGGAACTGTATTAAAGGATCACAGCATTAGGAACGTTGAGAATCACTGGTCTAGAGAATCTTGTTCTGACTTTCTACCAAGTATTCCTTCCAGTCTCCAAAACTGGATTATCCTCCAGCACACAAACTTTCTTAGATTTTGCTCCCAGGCTACAGAGCACTATTATAAAATAATCCATAACCAAGCTTACATGGTCCATTTCAAATTTATATGATCAAATTATAACTTGACTTCTCTTTGGCAATCTTCCAGTTTATCTTTTCATGAACTTCCCAGCTCACTCCCCATAGTGACTGTTTCTCATCCCTATCTTTCTCTTCTTCCTTCTCATATTACTTATAACCTATGACCTTATCTATTCACTTAATCAAATCCATCTGGTATCTTCCTTCTCTCTTCCTCCCTGTCTTAACATACTCTACCTCTAAAGCCATATCCTCATCTTTCTCCATAATCTAAGAATTTCTTGCTTTTTAAACTTAATCTCTTTACCCTATTCATGTTTTGTATCTTATCTCCTCATTCTTTCTCCCTCACTAATTACTCTCTTTTTGATATTTTCTGCCTTATCTCCTACTTTTCCCCTTGCCCCTGACTCCATTTCCAAATTACATTCTTCTTTTATTCATTCATCTTCATTCTCTTTTTCCTGTCTTCTCAGTCATTCTGTTTGAGTGGTCCAAAAGGACCACCTCCATTTCCTTATCACTACTCTCTCAATCATCATCTGTGTGATTTATATCTATGCAACTATATTATTGAAACTTCTTTATAATAACAAGGGGCATGATTTTCCCAATCCAGTAGCAAAGGTACTGAGCTATAGGTACTACCTTCACTGCCTGTAGAATTCACTTATGGCCGTTCATATACCAAAATTGGTTCTGGTGATGTTTTAGGGTTCCCTCAGTCATTTTCAACAGAAAACAAAACACATGTAAAATCCATGATATGGAAAGGTATTGGGGCAAGGAATTTGGTTAAATATTCTGGGACAATCCCAGGCCCTGGTTTCAGGAATCAGGATATTAGGATGGAAGAGTCAAAACCATCCCTCCAAAGAACCTAGAAAGATTCATTAGGGACTAAGTAGAAAATTCAGATAGCAAAGACATATTTTTAAGGACAATCAAGAGAAGGTATTGATCTTGGGTTTCAGAGCTCCCTGAAGGTCATAAGACTCATGTCTTGCATTGTGATTTGTTCTGAATATCAAATATTTCTCTTTGGAGGGTCAATTTCAAGGCAGACACAGGAGTGTCCATATTGTATATTCAATCTCTAGCAAAAAGGTATTGAAGATTCAGAGCTCCTCCCTCCCCCCCCCCCCAC
>CM053587.1:150284111-150308138 GCA_028646515.1 Pseudochirops corinnae | reverse complement strand
GTTTGTATCCTTTTTCCTCTGAATGCAGATAATAACTTCTTTTCTAAGTCTTTTGTAGCTAATTTGGTGTTTAAAATAGTCATAATCACTTAGTCTCTCAAAGCTGTTTTAAAATCAGTATTACTGTTACTATATGCAAAATTCCCTTGGTTCTGTTCATTTTGCTCTTCATTATTTCATGCAATCCTATACATGTTTTTCTAAGATCATTGAGCTCATCATTTTTTATAGCACAGCAACATTCCATCACTATCGTATACCACAACTTGTTCAGTCATTCCACAATTGATGGTCTTTGTCACCACAAAGAGAGCTGCTATAAATACTTTAGAACACATAGGCTCTTTTCTTTTTTCCTGATTATTTTTGGAAATAAATCTAATAGTGCTATTGTTGAGTCAAAGGGTATAGGCAGTTTAATGACTCTTTGGGCATAATTCTAGATTGTTTTCCAAAATACTTAGATCAATTCACAGTTTCACCCATAGTGAATTAGTGTCCCAATTTTTCCATATCCCCTCCAATATTTTTTGCTTTCCACACCAATCATTCTAGTCAATCTAGTAGGTATAAAACCATATCTCAAGACTGTTCTAATTTGCATTTCTCTAATCAATAATGATTTAGGGGATTTTTTTGATATGACTATAAATTGTTTTGATTTCTTTATCAGAAAACTGCCTATTCATATTCTTTAACCATCTGTCAGTTGGGGAATGACTTGTATTCTTATAGCTTTGACAAAGTTCTTTGTATATTTGAAATATGAGATCTTTATCTGAGAAACTGCCTATAAAAATTTCCCCCAATTTTCTGCTTTCCTTTATTTTAAGTTTTTGAAAGTTAATTTATTTTATTCTGAATGTAAGAAATAAAACAAGTATTTCCATAACATAGTATAATAGAAAAAATGATGATTGCACATGAAACTGCAAATAAGTTATGTACAACTTGCTATTCCTTTTAAATATGTAATAAAGTTATCATTTAAAATTTCTTCTCTCTTCCCCCCTACCTGAGATGACTACCATTAATCACAAATATGAATATATAAGTATATGTGTATACATACACACACAAACAAATATATGTATAAAACCATTCTATACATACTTCTATTTATCAGTTCTCTCTCTGGATGCAAATACTGTCTTCCTTTATACGCCCTTTGTTGTTAATTTGGGTATTTATAATAGTCAAAATGACTTATTCAATCAAAGTGATTTGGCTACGTTTGTTTTATTTGTACAAAAACCCTTTTAATTTAACGTAATTAGAATTATTCTTTTTATACCTCACACCACTCTCTATCTCTTGTTTATTCATAAATTGTTTGCCCATCCATAACTCTTTAAAGAAGGGTGTTGGAACTGCTAATCTAATGATCTCAGATTTTGTGAGAGATCTATGAGTCTGTGACTGACTCCATGAATATAGAGCATGAAATTTGGCATTTGGACTTTGTAACCACCATTTTGTTGTCATTTTTTTTTAAAATATATGCTTTGAGGTTTATTCCTGTGTTGTTTCTAAGTTACAAACATTTACAGATTATTCTCAGATCATGAGAAGTCATTTGTAACATAGCAACATATTTGTACAAAACTAATAATACCATGACCTCATCTGCAAGTTCATGCAATATTTTACATCTGAGGCACCCCACCTCCCTAACCTATTTTTTTTTAAGGCAAAAAGTGACTCTTTCAGGGTGAGACAGTGTCTTAGGCTGGATTTGAACTCAGGTCCTACTGACCTCAGAGCAATGCTCTCTCTACTGTACCATCTAGTTGCCCCTCTAAATTATTTTTGGTCTATTTTTCCTCCTGAAAGATTGTGCTCAGTTTTGCTGGGTAATTATTCTTGATTGTAATCCAAGTTTCTTCACCTTTCACAATTATCATATTCTAAGCTCTCTGATATTTCAATATAGAAGTTGCTAAAACCTGTGAAATTCTGACTATGACTCCTAGATATTTGAACTGTTTCTTTCTGGCTGCTTGCAGTATTTTCATTGACCTGAGAATTCTAGAATTTGGCTATAATATTACTGAGAGTTTTCATTTTGGGATCACTTTCAGATCAGTGTATTCTAGTTGTAGGATTCAAGGCAATTTTCCTTGATATGCTGTCCGGGCCCCTTTTTTGATCACAGCTTTCAGGAAGCTCAATAATTCTTAAATATCTCTCTTGAATCTATTTTCTAGGTCAGTTGTTTTTCCGATGAGGTATTTTACATTTTCTTCTATGTTTTCATTCATTTGTTTTTGTTTGATCGATTCTTAATGTCACATTGAGTCATTAACTTTCACTTACCTAATTCTAATTTTTAAGGAATTATTTTCTTCAGTTAGCTTTTTACTTCCTTTTCCATTTGGCCAGTTCTACTTTTTAATGAGATTTTTTTTCCTCCAGTGGATTTTTTCTAGCATCTTTTCCATTTGACTTCTGAGTTATTTTGGACTAGAAAAACTCTTTCATACCTCCTTTTGGAGGTTTTATTGCTCTACAGTTCATTTTGGAACATGATTTAAGATGTTTTATGGAAAATTTGGGAGACCTCAGGTAACTTCCTGTCTTTTCTCTGACATCTTGGCTCAGCCCTTCTCCCCCTAACCTGTTTCCATTTTTAAAAAATTAATAGATATCCATTTTCTCTTTCTCCCACCCTAAATCCCATTCACAAAAAGGAAGTAAATTTCTTGGAACAAATATACATATTTAAGCAAACCTAATCCTTCTAATATATTTTACACACACACACACACACACCTTTCATATATACACATACCTCATTTGACTCTCTAAATCTATTGCCTCTTGCATGTATACCATTTGTCATTGGTCATCTATAATCATGGGTTGTCATTACACTGATTATATTTCTTAAAGCTTTCAAAGTTGTTTGTCTTTACAATGTTTTTATTGCAGAAATTATTCTCCTGGTTCTGTTCATTACAGCATTCGTTAGTTTATAAAAGTCTTCAAAGTTGTTAATGTTGATATTATAGCCTAAATTATTTTTCTGGTTCTGTTCAAGTCACTCTGCATTAGTTCATAGATACCTTTCCATGTTTTTCTGGAATATCTATTTCCTCATTTCTCACAGCAAAATAGTAGTCCTTCACATTCATAAACTACACCATATTCAACCATTCTTTAATTGTCAGATGTCTTCCCACTTTCCAGGGTTTTTCTTTTTCTTTTTTTTTTTTTCACCATAACAAAAAGACTTGCTATAAATACTTTTTGTTTTTGTTTTTTCTTTTTGGAGGGGGAAGGTATGGCAATTGGGGTTAAGTGACATGCCCAAGATTGCATGGCTAGTTTTTGTGTTAAGTGTCTGTGGCTGTATTTGAACTCAGGTCCTCCTGACTCCAAGGCCAGTGCTCTAGTCACTGAGCCACCTAGCCACCCCTATAAATACTTTTTAATACATAAAGAACCCTTTCCTCTTTCTTTAATCTCTTTTGGGCATGCTCTTAGAAGTCAAAGTACAAACATTATTTAGTAAATTTTTGCGTATAATTTCAAATGCTTTCCAGAATGGTTACCTCCAATCACAGGTCTACCTACAATGTATCAATCTAACTATTTCCTCCAATATTTATCATTTTCTTTTTCTGCTCATCTTTACCACTCTGATGTGTGTGAGGTTTAATCTCAAAATTGCTTTGTTTTTCATTTCTCTAATTAGTAGTCACTCAAAGAATTTTTATATGGCTATAAAAAGCCTGGGTTTCTTCCACTGAGGTATGTCTCTTAATATCTTGACACCGTTTATCAATTAAAGCATATCTCTTTTTCTTATGAATTTGAATCATTTACTTATATATCGTGGGAAAGAGATCTTTATCAGAAATGCTTGAAAGATTTTTCCCCTGGTTGTTTCCCTTTTATTCTTAACTTTATTGTTTGTGCAGTATTTTAAAATTTTTATGTAATCAAATTATCAACTTTATAATTTTTATGATCCTCTCTAGTCTTTATTTGATCATGAGCTTTGTTCATATCCATTAATCCAATGGGTAATTTTCCCCCCTTGTTTCTCTAATTTGTCAATGAATGTGACCATTTGGAGCTTATTTGTGTATAAGGTATTACCACTATTTTGACCATTCAGGAGTGGTTTTTGTTCCTAGTTCTCAGATGTACTCATATTAGCTGAGATTACTAGGTAGCTGAATTCTGCATAAGTTAAGGTGTAATGAACTATAATATTAGGGCAGGATGGTGTCACGGGAAAAGTACTAGATTTGAAGTTGGAGGATTTGAATTTAAATTTCAGCTCTGCCACTTAATACTTGTGTGAACTTGGACAAGTCATTTCATCCATCTATCATCAAATTGTGAGATTGTTGAAGACAGGTAATATTTGGCTTTTCCTTGTATCCCAAGGGATTAAGGCTATCCCTGGTACGTAATAGGTATTTATTTGTTGTTGTGTTTGTGCTTTGTTTTTGAAGAAGACCATGGCATTAGGGAAATGACAACATGACTTGCAGTTGACTTTGATTTGAGTGAAGGAAGCTGTTGAAGGTCACCAGCCTCACTTTCTCCTCTAGAGCCATCTGAATCAAGTGACCAGATAGTCATCAGGATGACTGAAAATGACCCAGGATATAATAGGACACTGGCCCTTTTAGCATAAGGCCTTTTCAGGTACCCACTTAAGGTGAGGTAAAACCCATTCAATGAATAGGACTCTTTAATAAGTGAACCAAGGGATGGCCCTTAATTAGCAAAAAAAGAAAGAAAAAACAATCAAGCTGGGAAGGGAAGACCCTCAGGGTTGTTGCTCCAAAGAGAAACAGTTACCAGTGACATTCACATGTTAAGTTTGTCCTTCATTTTGGAAGAGGACCATGGCATCAGGGAAATGATGACATGACTTGCATCTGACTTTGATCTGAGTGAGGGAGGGCTGTGCAAGGTCACCAGCTTCACTTTCTCCTCCAGAGTCTTATCTTTAATATGCTAGCTGGGGTTTCAGGAGAGCACATTGTTCAAATGTATTCTACTAGTGTGTTCTATAAAAGTGATGGCATGAAGAAATTTATTTAGGTAACCTTATGTAACTCAAAATAATGAAACTATGGAATGGAGAAGAATTTGTAAGAATAAACTAAAATGATGTTAAAATCAATTTGTTTCCAGTGATGATATTCACAGTGGGAGATGAAATAATATATGTAATTTTCTTATATGCCTTCTTAGAGTTAAATTCCTTGGGAAAAAAATTTTTTTTCTATAACTAAAATTTGAAGTGAGAGAAACAAAGAGAAATGGGTACACCTTTTCCATTTAAAGAATAAAGTGTTTACTAACTAGCTTTGATTTTTTGGCAAGTCTAATTTCTGAAAGAAAAAAGTAAATTAGCCCTATACTTCCATTTCTCTACTAGGTATCTCAAAGCGCATCCCTAAGGTGGTCCTTCATACTTAGAGGAACACTTTCTGCTTCAATATTTGAAATCATTGAATACATTTTTTCAGGTACATGAGTGGGGTGTGTGTGTGTGTGTGTGTGTGTGTGTGTGTGTGTGTGCGCACGTGTGTGTGTGTGTGTGTGTGAGTGTGTATGGATGGAAGGACAGGAAATTGAGTGGAAGGGGTGGAGCAGACAACAAGGTTTCCCTTACAAATATCAAGGCAACTAGGAGAAAAAAATGTAATGCCCTAGAGAGAGGAAAGCTGAGTAAGAGAAGACTAGCAGAAGGATAGTATGGTTAACCATTCTTGCTTAGAGCAGTGAAGCAGATTTTGAGAGATGTTCAAGACATGCTCCAGTATGAAAATATTTTTCAGTTAGGGGAAAATTCTTTATCCAGCAACTTTAAGTGAAACACTGTGATTCTGTAGGATGCTGTGGTTTTTCTCTAGAAATATTAAGAAACACTATCCCCATCCCTTTCCTCAAAGAAGAAAATTGGGAAAAAAATTTACAACCAGTATCTCTGATAAAGGCCTCATTTCTAAAATATACAGAGAACTGAGTCAAATATATAAGAATACAAGTCATTCCCCAATTGATAAATGGCCAAAGGTTATGAACAGACATTTTTATGAGGAAAAAATTAAAGATATCTGTAATCATATGAAAAAATGCTCTAAATCACTACTGATTAGAGAAATGCAAGTAGTACTCTGAGAGTAACACATCACACCTACAAGACTGGTTAAAATGACAAAACAGAAAAATGATAAATACTAGATAAGATGTGGGGAAATTGGAACACTAATGCATTGTTGGTGGAGTTGTGAACTAATCCAACCATTCTGGAGAGCAATTGGGAACTATGCCCAAAGGACTATAAAAATATGCATACTCTGTGACCCAACAATACCACTTCTAGGGCTGTATCCCAAAGAGATCATACAAGTGGGAAGCAGGCCAGCAGATACAAAAATATTCATAACAGCTCTTCTTGTGGTGGCAAAGAATTGGAAATCAAGGAAATGCCAATCATTTGGGAAATGGCTAAACAAGTTGTGGTATATGAATGTAATAGAATACTGTTGTGCTGTAGGAAATGAGGAGCAGAAGGACTATATAATAACCTTGAGAGACATATATAAACTGATACTGAGTGAGAAGAGCAGAACCAGGAGAGCATTGTACACAACTACAGACACATCATATCTGTGATGACTAACTTTGGAATGTTACTTACTTTAATATGTTATGATATCTTCCTAGTTCAAAATTTTTACAAATTTTACCTCAAATCATCTTGGAGAGAAAGTCATGTCAGAGGGCCTGAGTGACTATGCCAATTTGGACATCTTTCTCTCTCTCTCTTTTTCTTTCTCCAACCTAGAAATGGCTTGCATCTAGGTAAATTTAAATTTAAATTATTTTCATTGGACTTGACTCTAAATCATGGAGTGTATCATTAATTTTCTTTGACAGCCTGTTTCAAATTACATAATGTCTATTTTTACATTTCTTTAATGTAATTTCCTTCAAATTCATTGTAGTTACCTTGTCTGAACCTATACACAATTTACCTAGTTCAGCATCCGGGTTTTCAAAGCCAGGGCTTAACAGCTGCCCAGAGTCTCATCTGGCCAAATCACTCAACTCTTCCCATGAGTGAGCCCCAAAGCAAAACCTCATATCAGGGTATATATATATATAGCCTTCTCCAGGGTCTGAGAACATCACAACCCTTGTGATCCACGGCACAATCACAAAGTAACAAGGTGTGGGTGTTCCTAAAAAACAAGCCTCCCACAACCGGCTCCATGTGACCACATTCAGCCTATTAGGGGGCAGAGTATATTTTCAAATCAGGGAAGGTCCTCAAATTCACTTAGACCTATGAAGGCCTGAGGGCACGTGCTGTGCAAAGTACACACGCTTTATTGTGTGCAGAACCAAGGTTGCAATGAAATTGTAGGATGCACTACTGTCAAGTGTTGCCAGAAACATGTTGGATTCATTACCATTTGATTCTGAATTGATTTTTGGTCTTTGCATATTCAGAAACCTTTTACTATTGCCAAATTTTTCATATATGGCACAATTCACATTTTTAGAAGTGCTGAATTAGACAATTCTTAAGATCCTGTACAAGTTTAAATTTTATTATGAGACCCCATAGTATGGAGATAATAATACTTGATAGAATAGCGATAAAAATCATAATAAAAATCGTATAGTGTCATAGAAATATGTTAACACTGCTATTTGTTACCTATTGCTATTGCTGAACTTCTGTGTCCTTTTTATTACTTTAGCTAATAAGGATCCATTCATCTCTAAAATTTAGAAGACTCCACAAAGTACTAAAAATAGTGTCTAAGCAGATTGTGTTATATACAGTACTCAAGTTGATGGCTTAATAGAAGCTGAAAGGTTTTTCATTCAGCTTTTTTTAAGTGCCTTACAAAGTACTTAAAGTGCTATATTAATGTGAAATGCAATTTTTTTTTCATTCCAATGGACGAAAGTTGCAAAGAGTCAAATATAGGATACACACACACATACACACATACATATCTCTCTGTCTATATGTATGTATATTTCCTAATCCTATACATACATCCACACATACAAACATACATCTCCTGATAATTAAAAAGTAGAATGGACATGATAATTAAAAAGTAGAATGGAAACTTTGTAGTTTCATCCTCACTGGAGGTCGTCAATCAGAGATTAGGTTATCGCTTGTTAGGTATGTGATACTGTTGATTTCTTTCACGTATGGGTTGGACTTGATCACCACTGAAATCTCTTTCAAATCTAAGTTCTGTGATTCTGCTATTTTGTCTCCCATCGAAATGATCAATAAAATAATCAATCATTTTTATGAGATTGGCATTAGAATGCCAAATATACATTTAAATTTGCTCTGCATTCATATTTTGTGACTTAATGAAATTGTATGTTTTTGATAAATTTGTTTTCTGACAAATGTATGATTTGGAAAGATTTTATGCATTTGGTCCCCTGGTTTACCTGGAATATATTCCCTTCTCATGTTTACCTCTAAGAATCTTTATCCTTCTTGATGGCTCAGCTCATATGTCATCTCAAAGAAGACTTTTCTGATACCTCTTCTCATTAGTATCTTTCACTCTTCAAATTATCTTATAACCATTTATGTGTCTAAATGTTGTATTACCCCCTCCAAGAGAAAACAAACTTTTTGTTTGCAAGAACTCTTTCCTTTTGCCTGAATATTCCCAATGTGTAACACAGTATCTCGTACATAGTAGTTAAGAAACGCTCATTAAATTGAATTGAAATCAAACTGGGGTTGAAGAATTTTTTTTCAACAGAATTTATCCCCAGCTTTTAATGAAAGTCAATGGGAAAATCAGATGTGAAATTACAAAATTAACTTTAGAGAAAATACTTCCAGATCATTTATTACATAATATTGTGATATTTCTTTGTTGGTGTCTTATCCCTCTATTAGATGATAATCAACTTGAGGACATGAACTGTTGCCACCTAAATTTTGTGCATTCCCAGGTACCGAATGCCTACATGGAGTAGGAATTGAAGAAATATCTTTACATTGTTCTATTAGATTGGAATTGTACCACATACAGGATCATAAAGCAACAGGGAGAAAAAAAAAACAAAGACAGTGGTGGGTGAGCAGAGAGGGAGATAGAGTAACAAATAGAGAGACAGACTTTATTAAGTGTACCAGGCACGGTGTCAAGCACTAGGTATACAAATACAAAGTAGCAGACAGTTGTTTGCTGATTTCTCTAGATTTTGGTGTGGATACCCAAGGCAAGGGAAGAAAGATACCACCAATTAATACGGTCTTTTTTGATAGGGCCATCTCTAACATAGGATTACAGAATATTGTCAGATCTCTTGTGACTGTATATTCCATAAAATATGATACTCATTCTTTTAGAAATAGTATTGAATTTGGGAACCTCAAAGAGCTTACATTCTTATAAGAATAGATTTTAAAAAGGAAATTGGAAAGGGGAGTTGAAAAAGAGGGTGTTATCAGCAATGCAGCATTCATAATGCCTACAGTAACTATAAGTATGTTGATATGGTTATTAATCACAAAATGTAATGGGCTCTCTACATGAGAAATATAGCTAGAGCATTTATTTAAGTACCAGAAAACTGAGTCCCCAAACCAGAAAGTCAAAACCAACACAGTTGTTATGAAGCTGGCACATGTAGTAAAAGTAGTAAACACCTACATTCTCAAGCCTTCAAAACAGGACAGGCTACCTCAGGCAAAGATCCTCCTCTCCTCACTCACGACAACTGCTCAGTGTCCAGGCAGCTTGCTCCCAGCAGCTCCAGCCCCCTCAGTTCCTGTTCCTGGCAGTCCTCAGCAAGAGTCCTTAGCAGAGACTCTGGCTGGCTCAAAGGAAAAGGAGTTCCTGCCACAACCACAGCTGCTGCTTCTGCCGCTGCTTCCAGTAACCATCCCATGGACATTATCTTGGTTGGGGTGTTCTCTTGCTCCACCCCTTCCTGCTATGTCAGCAAGTTCAAGGGCCATGGAAGATCTTCAAATCCCAATATCATTACAGAGGGGCAGCTGGTGGGGAGGTGGAGTGGTCTGGAGATAGAGTTGAGCTGAGAGTTATGAACAACATGGCTGGGACCCCTCAGAGAATAGCAATCCTATAGGGAAGGCCTCAAAGCAGAATCACCCCTAGGTAGACAAGGCAGCAGATAGGGAGATGGAGGTAGAGAGTCAGTGTTTTCATAACTATGCGTGATCAAAGGGGAAAAATGTTTCAGAAGTGAAATATAGATTTGGAAAGCAAATATCTTGATAGGCATATGGTGGTTGAGGATCAGTTTTGAATTTCTGGGTTATAGCTTAAAATATAGACACTATTATCTTTTCTGGAGAGAGATGGAGCATATCTAATAAAGGAAGATAAAAAAAATTCTCTTTGGAATCTTCAAGATCTAAACAAGAGAGTTTAAAACTGAAAAGGGGGGGGAGGAAGAAATTAATTACATATACTTTATGAACCAACGTAGATGCCACAAAGAGTAACTAAAATGTAGAACAGCAATAAAGACAATCAAAAGTTCAAAGCACACAAAATTCAAGAAAGGATATAGCAGCAAAACTCATGGCATTAGATATCTATACACAAATAGACCAAGTGTTAGTTACAGGCAGGATGAACCAGAGAAACTACAAGGAAACAAATTTGACTTAGAAAATATCACTGAGTCTTAGTGGTCAGTTCTGTCCTTCAGCTCTGCATGCCAGGGACTCCTGTTCTTGCCTTCAGCTTGACATCAGAAGATTTCTTTGAACCAGTTAACGTTTCTATATTAATTGTTAACCTTTAGTTCTTACAGGAGTATAAGAATACTTTCCCTTCAATTTCTAAAAATTTCAAATTTGAAAACAACATATAGATTTTCATAGAAATGCTAGAATTGACTCAAACTTTACAGAAGCAATGGTGATACTGATCTGATTGTAATTCCAAAACTTGGAAGATAGAGAAGGGAAGGCAGTAGGACCAAAGTGGCCAGAAAGATGTCTGGGGAGGAGGAAATAAATGAATTATACCTCAGGACTACCTGAAGTAGTGGACCAGCTGAGACACTAACCATTAAGGCTCAGTGTGTGGTGACTGGTGAGACTATGACTCTGGAGTAGGATATTCAAAGAACTAATAGTTATGTCTGCTAAGACACTACCAGTGAACACTGAAAGATTGTATGGAACGAGAGAGATGCGGTCTAAAAGGGGCAAATGGAATGGGTTTTTAAAATGAAAGACAATGTGATTTGCAAATGACAGATCAATTAATCTGGCTTAGATTCCTGGCAAAATTCTGGAATGTGCTATTAAAGAAATATTCGGGGAATATTTGTAAAAGGAAATGGTCAATGCAAAGAGCTCATGCAGCTTCATACCCTACTAAGTGTCTGAGGCAGGCTTTGAACTGAGGTCTTCCTGATTCCTGGCCAAACACTCTACTCAGTATACACCAGCTGTCTCCACTAACTAGTCATTGAATTTAGCCACCCAAAAAGTTCTGAATCCATTGAATGGTATATAGTGTAATCCATTTCTTTCCATCTTCTACAGCAAAATAATATTAAGATATTTTATCAAGAACTTTGCTAAGATCTGTGTAAGTGATATCCATACCATTGTCCTTATCTACAACTTTAGTAATCCTATTGAAAAATGACATGATATTATCCAGGGATGATGCTCTGTTCTTGACAAAGCCATGCTTCATCTTTGAAATGATTGTTTACCTTTCAGGGTGTTCATTAATTAGCTCATCAATGATCCTTTCTAGAATTTTCCCAAGAATAAAAGTCAAGATCACTTACCAGTAGTTTGGGGACTTTTTCTTCTTTTTGAAAAGCGGTATATTTGCCCTTCTTAAATCTAGTGATATCTTTTCCATTTCCCATGATTTTTCAGATATCACTGACAGTGGCTCAGCAATTATATCTGACAGGTTTTTTTTTTCCTAGAACCCAAGGATAGATATAGTTTATCTGGGTCAGGTGACTTGAATTAGCCAAGGGCTGCTAGGTTATCTCTTACTATCTTTTTACTTATCTTCAGTATCTGCTTCTTGTTAGTAATTTACAATGCAAAAGGCATTCTCAGCAGGAAAAAGAAAAGAAACCTAGTAAGAATTGAGTAATTACAATTTCTCTTTGTTGTTAGTTGGCATTGTCCTTTACACCCTAAGAAAGGGGACTACCTCTTCTTTGATCCTCTTTCTTCCAATATAACTTAAAAAAAAAACTCAAAAAAAAGTAAAAACAAAAACTCTTTTTTGTTGTCCTTAGCTTATCTTTATTTGAAATCCTGAGTTTTAGTTCACTCTGACAGTATCTTTTCAGGACCACGCCATGTTCTTATATTTGTCCTGTATTACCCATTCTTGCTTCTTTTTAAAATCAAAGTGGATTGATTAGTTCTCTATATATCTAAAGCAGTCTCTTCAGACAAATTCCAATTTCCTCTTCAAAGGAATTACTTTCCTTTATCTCTTCAAAATTTCATTCTTGAGCATATTGCATCACCCTTGAGGGGATTTCCTCTGTAGCATTTTAGTCCATCAGATCCTCCCTGTCTTTTTCACTGAACCCTTTGAAATCTTAATTTGAATTCCACAAGTCTAGAGCATATGTCCAGCTATGTCTAAATTTCCTTTCTTTCCCAATCACAAGCTCAATGATGGAGTGGTCACCTCCCTCCACAGTTCTTGGTATTTCTTCTCCAGCAAGCAGTTATATATACCATTAAATGGATTCAAAACAGGTTGGATGGCTAAATTCAATGAGTGGTTGTGAGTGGAGACAGCTGGTGTATAATTAGTAGCATGTTAGCCCACGAATCAAGAAGACCTCAGTTCAGATCCTGCCTCAGATACTAAGAGATTCTTATTATTGAAAATCAAGTCTAGAATAGAATCTCCCCTAATTGGTCCCTTCCTGTTTTGAAGGATGAAAAAATCACTAGGGCAATTCAAGGATTTATTGACCATCTGGATCTAATGACCAGATATTCATCAGGATGACTGGAGAGGACTTAGGATGCAATGGGAGATCCGGCCTACTTTATATAGTATCTATGTTGGAGGATGTAAATAGGTTTCTCCCTTCCACCTTTCTGCTCAATTTAATGTGCTTTTGTATGGTTGACAAGACAATGCATTTAGCCTAGAGAAGAGAAGATTTGGAGAAGACAGCATAGCTTATATCCTCAGATATTTGGAGCATTATTATATACTAAAGGGTTTAGATTTGCTCTTATTGGCCCAGAGGATAGATCTAGTAGAAACATGTGAAAGTTATGAAGTGGCAAATATAGCTTTAATGTAACAAAAAGATCTGGGCAACAGCTTCCTGACAGTTATAACATCCTAGGAATGAAATGACCTCCCTTAGCTCACTAGCATGTTCCTTTCACTAGAAATCTTTAAGTAAAATCTAGCCTTCTTGTTGGGTGGGTTATAGAGTGGGGTTCTTGTTCAGGTAGGTATTGAACTACATGGTATTTCAGAGAATCTCCAATTTCTGTTTTTGTACTCTATGATTCTAGTGTATATGCTGCTATGTAGCCCTATGGATCCTCAGGAAGGAAGGTGACAAATTTAGAGCTGGAAGGAGTATGAGAGACTCTAACATCCACAATTTACAGATGAGAAAACTACAGCCTAAAGTAGTTAAGGATGGGTCCAAAGTCACACAGCTAGCAAACTGGGATTTGAATTCGGGTCCTTTGGCTCTAAATTCAGATCTTTTCTATTGCATCACGCTGTCCTTTATGTCTTTTGGTGTTTTTTTTTCCTCTCCATTCCTTAAAATGTGTCTTTCTGGCAGAGAAACATCTAATGATGATTTGTCAAAATGTATTTTAATCCTTTTATTTAACCACAGTACTGGTTTCACAACATGCACACCCAGCTTTAACACTTTAATGTATCAAATCACTCAACTGTCTTCACTTCCCCTTTGCATCTATAATTCTGACATGATTACCAAGCTTATTATCCCTTCACTGCCTTTCCCCACTTCTTTTGTTCAGTGTCTTGGGCAAATTCTCAGTTATTACCTTTCAACCTCAATGCAAAGATTTACTGCATGTCCAAGGTATTTTGTTTATTTGTTTCATCCATACTTTTCTTTCTTCCCCGTCCTAAGAAGTTAATGAACAAAACATTGTAAAGCCACACACAAGCAGCTTTCCAGAAGACAGCTACTGTGAATAGCTTTCAAGGTTTGGATTATACAGTATAGTGAACCCTCTATTCAATAACAAATCAAAGCAAAATATTCACAGTAAATCAAAGTACAGCATTCACAATGTTACAACTTATCACAGAAAATGGCCACATAGTTTTCACCACAGTGGTCACAAAGTTTCCAACAAAGAATAATAATTTAGTAACTCAAGCATTCAATCATCTCAATCATTCAATCATCCTCAGGGAGGTTTTTCTCCTCAGGGAACAGAAAGTACAATAGTCAAAATAGGCACACTAAGTTAACTCAATCAGTCACTTATTCAGTCATCAATCACTAAGTATAATCATTTAGTCAATCAATCATTCAGTCATCCTTCATTATTCACTATTCAATCATCAGAAAATACACAGACCCTCTACCCCTAGGTCACTAGTAAATTACAATTTCTCAGTCAGTACACAGTATCCAAGTAAAGTCTTCTTTCAGCTTGACTCGGGGTGGTCTCTCAGATTCCCTGGATCCCCTTCCATGGTCCCAGATCCTACGTGGATTCACCAAACTGTCACCTGGGTTCAAAGGCAGATAGCTCCCAGGTCCTTGTTCAACACTCTGTGCAGTTCCTGCTCCACATTGGAGCTCAGTGTCCAGTCCATCTCAAATCCTTCACAGTCTCTGTTCCTAGGAAGATAAGGCTTAACAAAGCCACAAACAGATTCATTAAAAATACCGGCATCACAGTCATGCTTCCTCAGTCCCTTGGCAACTCTGGCTGGCCCTTGGAAATCCTCAACAGCCTCAGCAGCCCCAGCTAGCCCTGGGACTCAGTAGAAGTTTCAGCTGGTTTCCAGAATCAAAATCACTCCATCCAGGTTTTCAAAATCATTCTCTCCATGGGGTAGATGGGGTGGCTTTCCTCTTCAGCCTCCCCTGGGGCAGCAGCTTCTGCCTCCATGGAACTTGCTCCAAGAAGATCTGTCTCTCCCTCTGGGGCTTTTCCTTATATACAGTATTGCCCCTCCCTGTTCAGCCCCTTCCTGTTACATCAGCAACAGGAGACAGGAGTTCATACTTTCTGTTTCTTTAACAGAGGCTTGATTAATTAGCACTAAGTGCTAAGTACCTGTTACCTTTGCAATACAAAGGGATCTTCAAATTCAAATTATATTGCCATTACAAAAACACACGTAAAAATGATGTATTTATGAATCTGCCTAACTTGTATGATCAAAATAATTGAAAGGAAAGATAGAGAACAAGAATTTCTTAAGTACCTACTCAATGCCAGGCACTGTACTAAGTGCATTACACTCATTTGAATCTCAGAAATAGCCCTCTGAGGTAGGTGGTATTTTGGTCTCTATTTTATAATTGAGGAAGCTGAGGTAGACAGAGGTAAAGGGACTTGCCCAAAATCAGGCAGCTAGTAAGTATTTCAGGATGGATTTAAATTCAGAGCTATCCTGATTCTAGGCCCAGTGCTTTATCCACTGCCCTGCTAAACTGCTTCCAATGGAAGGTGGAGGAATTAGGGAGGTGAGGGGGAGATTGCCCTAGAGTATACTTTAAAAGTCCTTCTAGGTTTTCAGTTTTACTATATAATTCATAATAATTGAGGCAGAAAAGGAATTTTATAGCAATAAAACAACAAATGGTGAGGGGGTGGGGGGAGAGATACTTCCCACCTGAAATCTCTTTATCTCATTTCTAGGTCCTTGATGATCAATAATGAATGAATGGGAAAAAGAAAACCAACACATTCTAGTTTAAGAATATGATGGTTTTGCACATTAAATTATAAGAATCCTAGAGTTAGAAATAACTTTAAAAGCTGCTTTGTCTAAATGCATACTTGAAATACAAAGCCCCTCTAAAACTGATACAAAAGAAAGAGCACCATCTCTGGAATCAAAGGATCTGGACTTAAATCCCACCTCTGATGATTATTGCCTTTGTGACTTTAGATTAGTGAATTAACCCCATTGGGCCTCAGTCTCCTCATCTTTAAAACAAAGAGGGAGAACTAATGGATCCTGAGGTCTTCAGATCTATGATCCTTTGAGCAATAAAACAAGAGCATCTATGATCATCTCCCATTTTTGCTTGATGAAATTCAGTGATAGGAAACTCAGTATATCTAGGGATAACACCTTTCATTTTTGGATGGTTCTAACAATTACAAAATTATATTGAAATGAAATCTTCTTGTCCTTCACTCCCTTAGTCCTAATTCAGCTGAGATGAGGGTGAAAAGCATAAAGAATTGAATCTAAAGATTTAAAGATAAAAATGATATCCCCATGGGGCTCCTCTTCAGGCTAAACAATCCTTCAAAGCATTGTCTCAAGGCCACTTCCCATTTTGGTGACTTTATTCTGGATGTACTCCAGTACCCAGAACCGAACCCACTCGCATTTTCTGTTTTAGTTTTAGTTGTTGTTTTTTTTTTGGAGGGGGGAAGGTAAGGCAATGGAGGGAGGTTAAGTGACTTGGCCAAGTGTCGGAGACTGAATTTGACCTCAGGTTCTTCTGACTCCAGTGCTGGTGTTCTATTCACTGTGCCACCTAGCTATGTTCTATCATTCAGAAATATTTTGCATAGATCTTCATATAAACCATAATGTATAACTATGGGGTGAATCCCACCAATCTCATGACATCTTTGCTGGATGTGAAAAGTTTTTTTTTTAAAGGCCAGCTCCAAACTGCTGTTAGTTTTTAAACATTACCTTCTCAACAAGAACTTAGAGTTTTCAGTGTTAATATCTTTTTCCTACATCTCACCATGCATCTTTTCACCATATTGCAATGGGGTTCTATATCTGGATGCTGCTAAATGGATAGGAATGACACCTCTACAACTTCTCTCTATCTTTCACTATTATATTACATTTTTCTTTTTATGAACCATGCAGATGTAACTGTAAAAATTTTGTTCTAATGAGAGCTTCGAGAGCTTGGGAAAACCCACCTGGAAAATCAACTTATTTTTTATTTCTTTCTCGCTTTCTTTATGAAAGACTCACCAAGTTTGTAGGCTTAGGGAGAGCTTAAATGACACTAATGGAGAATTGAAAATGGTGAAAAAAATAGGGCAGCAAGAAATCATAATAAAGATACTAGTTGAGAAGAAAAGATGGAGCTAGAAAAAAGTTAATACAAATTCTCTTTTATCTAGTGGGGGCAGTTAAAAATAGAAGGATATCATAAGAACACAGAGAAGAGGCAATATAAAAAGGGAGAAAAGAAAAAAAGTCAGAAGACCAGCTTTTAACAAGAAACCATGATGAGGTTTTTCCTGATGAAGACTAAAGGCTCATATTTATTATGATTAATAAATATTCTAAAATGATATCACCCAGCCTGTCACCTATGGTTCCCATAAAATATTAAGGCCTGGAGAGCCATTCTACTTCCCATCTCAGTTATCAGACCACAAGTTGTCGATGATAAAGCTGATCTTTCTTCTTTCTATGAAGCTGAGCTACGGGCAACCTTAGTTGTTCCACTCAGGTTAAGTTTGGATGTAACTTGCTGTGAACAAGTGGGAGGGGAAGCCTAAACTTTTAAGATTGTGGTAGTCAATACTTAGGCCTCAAATTCCAACAGAAACCCCAGAATTTATTATTTTGTAAGGATTTCTTAAAATCTCTGGCAAATTTCTTCTTCGCTATTTCTATTAGCCTTTTGATGAAACTTTATTTTTTTTCCATGAAATAAATCAATTTTGGGGAAGAAATGTGGGAATAGTAATTAATTTATTACCACATTTGTAGATGATAGAAAGAAGGACTAGCTAAGACATTGAATGATAGAATTAGGATCTCAAATATCTCAATGGGTTATGATGATAGACTAAATTTAACAAAATAAGATTTAATAATGTTGAATGTAACAAAAAAAAATCTAGCAATCAAAATTAAAGAGCAAAAACGCTTAGGTTAAAAAAAATCAACTTTACAATTACAAGATGCAATATGTCTAGTGATCACTTCAAAAAAAAAAAAAAACACTGAGAATTTCAATTTCCTGAAGATTCACATGTCCACAATGTGTGTGCTAAGAAAGTTAATGTAATGTTTAGCCATGACTGTTGAAAGATAATGTTTCCTTGTTATAACCAAAGTAAGAAGTGTCCATAGAAAGGGAGATTTTATGACATACTTTAGGTTTCCCTCCCTATATCAGGGATATTGTGATCAGTTCTGAGTTAGTACTCAGTTAGTACTCATTTGTAGAGAGACATTGAGAAGCTGGTATGTGGCCAACTGATTAGGGAAAAGGGGATATTTAAAACCATGGGGTCATGGTTCTGGTTCTATATCTGATGCAATGGATCACTAAGAGTTAAGGACTTAAACAAATAATGTAATCTATTTCATTCAAAAGATATTCCAATAACCAGGTAAAAAGTCATTCTCTAAGCAATTAAAAAGAAATCTGGAGAATGAAAGCAGATGAAAATCACCAGTACCAGCATGGGGGATTTAAACAAAACAAAACAAAACAAAACAATTTGTAAGGAGGATGGCTGGGATCTCAGGAACCCTCTCCAAGATCCTTGTAGTTTCGGTGGTGGCCTGTTGTACCATGAAGCTGACAGTTTGACTCTGGCCATGTATTTTGCTGGTGGCAAAGGGTAAACTGGAGGAGTGTTGAGGCATAATGAAAGTGCTTACTGTAACTTAGGAGATATGAGTTAACTTCATACAAACATACTTACACATCCATCCATCCCATCCATCCATCCATTCATACATATACACTTATGCATATATAATTTCATTATATATATTATGCATAACAGTTGAAAGTTTAGATATAACAAATATAAACTGCTGCAACCAAGAAAGTTGTGGTGAAGATCTGGGACAGTTTGGATTAATTCTCCTCCTAGGTAGGTTGATCTGGGACTCAGCTATGGGCCCTTTGGACCAGAAAACTATTAAAAGCAATTTTTAGGATTTTGGAGAAGAATTCCTTAAATCCTCCTTCAGATTGTGGTCAGTTTTCCTAATGACAGCATTTAACCTTCGTCCTTATAGCTTTTAGGGATGTTTGACATTTGATAAGAGATGAATTAGAGGGATCATCATAGCTGTTGTTGAATATAAGGAGGATTTTCATGCTAGAAAGGACCAGACATATACCACTTGGTAATGGAGTAATTAGAACCAATGAGATAAAGCTCCAGGAGGGCAGAATTTTGAGTATGGGTAGGGCAGAAACTTAGTAAATTTCCTATAATTCAGGGTAGTCAATCTGAAGCAGATCCTCAAAGGGGGAAGCCTAGAAAGGATTCATGCACTGAGGTGGGGCTTTAAATACACGACTAAGGATAAATTTATGCTTCTAGGATAAACAAACAAACAGAAACCAAGATATTCCTTAAGAGAATATTTTTTTTTGTCTGCATACCAGAAGTAAACTAGGGAAAGTTTCCATCCAGGAAGAGTAACACCATAACTACATCAACATACAGAAACATATCCACAAAAAGAAGAAAAGGTCATATATGTACGAAAGTGTTTATAGAAACTATTTTTTCTTGGTGATGGGAAAAAAAAAACCCTGGAAACTAAAGGTATACTGATTAATTGAGGAATAGCTGGATAAATTATGCCATATGAATTTGATGGAATGCTATTTAAATGGATCATTTCAAAGAAATGTAGAAAGACTTGCATGAACTAAGAGTGAAGTGAGTAGAATGAGAAAAATTTTTGATATGGCATCAATAGTATGAAAATGAACAATTCTACAAACAGATGAAAAATGAAATGAGCATATCTAGGAGAATAACTTAAGTAATAATAACAATACTGCAAAGACAAACAACTTTGAAAATGATAAGACTATGATCAATAATACAGTTATCCATGATAAAACATCATCCATCTCCTGTTGGAAATGTGATGAATGAGAATGTACAGAAGGAGACATCTGTTTTTGTGTACAACTAATGTGGAAATATTTTACTTTGTTGTGCATATTTTATAAGGAATTTTCTCTCTCTTTTTTTCCAATCAGGCATGGGGCATGTATAATAAAAATTAGATTTCTCTCAATTTACAAAAAGGACTCAAAAATAGAGAGGATGGAGGAGGTGCTACAGATGTGGAACGTGGCATGCAATTACAGATGAGATCACTGCACGGTTAGTTGTGTTTATTTATTTTACTTTGTTCCAAGAAAACTCTAAAAGTGTAGGAGTGATCTGGAAATGTCTATAATGTAAAAAATGAAAGGCACCAGTAAAACTTTAGGAAAAAAAACTCTCTGTGAGCTGAAAACAAAGTTATTTAATAGACAAAAACTTCTGTTTTTACAATTTTTCATACACTTGTTTCAATACTTGAGTGATCTATCATTTTAATAGTGTGAGTGCACCTTTGTTTAAGAGCCTATTATAGCCTAGAGAAATTGCTTGTTGTCTCATCTCATGTACACATAGCTCCATACTGTATGAAATACTGAGCAAGGCCCCAAATGACTATCGACTTGTTTATTATACCTATAAATTGCTTTTGAGTCTGGCAACTGGTTCAGGACACTTAAATAAGAAATTCAAGTATTGAACAAACTGGCATCTTTGTTCTTTTAATGAGATCATGACCACCCATATGGGAGAGTTTCTCAGTTTAGCCAGGCAATGAAGAATAGTCTTCTATTTCTGGGAAAACAGGACTTAAATCAGAAGTGGGACAAGTCATGACTTCTTTCTCTGACTTCCTTTCTACTTCCCTCACCCCATCAACCAGTTACACCACTCAAAAATCTTAAAGCAAAGATTTAGAAGTTGAGATAACAGGTAGCCTTCATTCCCCACCAATCTTAGTCCCTAGACCTCTTCTCTCCACCACACCCTCGTCCATCAAGGGATTATGTCTCGCACATTCCAGAGATGGGACTTTCCTGTATAGAGAGGGAAAGTAGGGAAACCATCTGCTACTCAAGTTGCTACTGCCACCCTACCTCAATCTGGGGACCGCTATAACATCAACAATATAACATAATATTGTATAATCAATAATATATCAGCCTAATCTGGATACAGACCTGGTGAACTACAGCTTTTCTTCCAGTTGGCTATAAGGAATACCTTTTAATAAATCCCATTTAGACATGTAAATCTTGTTCATGGGTTTTCTCCTTTTCCTTTCCCTAGTGTGGAAGCTGATTTACCACATAATCATTCATTTGTAGAAACCTCTCCTGCCAAATGTAGGAATAGAAGTGGGTAGAAAAATCAGATCAAATCTCCTTATTTTAAAACTCTTAAATGTTACAGGAATAGTCCTTATTTAAATTGCTACAGCTAGTGGTCCTAATTCAGTCTACTACCATGTGCCACCCACATCTTAGTAAATACTCTTCAGGAATTTTTGTGGGCCCCCCAAAATTAATTTTCTTAGAGTGATTGTACTGGACTTTCAGCCCTATGGCTTCAACTTACAATTGCAACTGTTAGTATTACTATTATCAGGTCTATGATTGACTGTTGCACTTTTAGCCTGGGAAAAAGACCAAGATTTTTTTTTAATGAACATTTTATGCATAAATGTATATGCATACACACATATTTATGTATGTGTACATATATGTCTATGCATGTATACACACGTATGTAATATGTGTGTGTAATCACAGAGCCTAGGTTAAGAACATCTAGACCAGTTCTAAGTCCTATGATCCAGTATTAACTCAATATATAACTTATATTTCTTTATACTGCCCAGGGTCATGTAGTTAATAAGTGTCTGAAGCCAGATTTGAATTTAGGAAGATGAGTCTTCCTGACGTGAGTTGTCACACTCTTAGTATTGTAGGGAGCCTGAGTTCTGTGCCCAATTTCTTTCTAGAGGTTAAGCCTGTGTATTCAGGTACTAAATTTAATGATGGGACTCTAAATTCTGAGGGCCCCACAGAAAAAAAAATTTTTTTTTGATTTATTGATCATCTGTCACATTACCTGTCTTCTAAAGATGAGACAAAAGCCCTGTGAACATAGTCAATACTCCATAAATGTTTTGGATTAGAGGGGGAGAGGGAACAAAATCAGCAAAACAAAGGACTTTTAACAATTTTTCTGGATTTTGGGAGATACTGCTGGTTCTCTTTCTCTTTTTAAGTCTATACAAAGGGTCACATAGTGAAAAGAAGAATGTGCCCATAGCTTTATCTAATCATGCCATGACAAAAGAAAAGAAAGTGATTTTATTGAGCCTAATGGGAATTTATGCATATCCTGTAGTGGGTGGCAAAGATAATTATTTCTAGTCTCATTTTATTTGGGCAAATAAAAATAATTTTAGACTTTGGTTATTGTTTTCCAGAATCCTTTTTAAAGCCTAGAAATTGAGTGCTGTGAATTTTTGAAATGGTTATTATTTCCAGATCACTGTTTGCCTCAGCTTTTCCCTTTGAGTGTAATTTAACATTAATTTTTAAAAATATATATAAAATATAGCTATAACAACTAGATGTTTTCTTTCTGTCTGTGTCAAGATAGATATGTAAATATTGTTACAAGAACATATCTCAAGTCTTCACAAAACCATATGAATTAAACATGGGACGTACAAAAGAAGAGGATCCAATGCAAGTCAGTCAGGAACATTGTTGGTGGGAAATAATAGTAGTTAATATTTATATAACACTTTTTGTATATTTTCTTATTTGTTCCTTAAAATAGTCCCAGTGAGGTAAATAGAGAAAGTATTGTTGCTTCAATTTTAGAGATGAGGAAACTGAAATTCAGAGAGATTAAGTGATTGTCAAAGACCGTACAGTGATTGAAATTAAGTAATTGTTTGAGGTCACTTCTTCTGACTCAAAATCCTATAATCTTTCCACCATAGCACACTTCACAAATAGAAAAAAAGTTTTTCCTTTGGAAGGGTCTACTAATGTAAGGCAGTAGTGCGTCATGGAGGAAAGACCTTTCCCAGAGATAGGAAAATCCAAGTTTGAGTTCTGATGTTGACACAATATTCACTGTGTGACCACAGGCAAGTCACTTAATGTCATACTTACATACATACCCATATATATTTTTAACATTTGATTATAGAACTTTAAATTCTATATTCTTCCCCTTCCTCCCTCGTCACCCACCCCCACTGGAAGGACAAGCAATTAAATACAGGCTGTACATGTGTAATTACACAGAACCTCTCTACAGTAGGCATATTGTGAGAGACTGATTATATATCCCTCCTTCCTATCCCACCCCCCCTTCTTCTATCCTCTACCCTGGCCCTGGGCCTGTCCCTTTACAGAAGTGTGTACTTCCATCAACCCTCCCCCTTACCCTGCCCTCTCCTCTGTCATCCCACCTCTCATCTCCATGCCCCCTACTCTCCTGTGTGGTAAGATACCCAGTTTAGAGTTTATGTCATTCCTTCCCCAAGTCAAGTTCAATGGCAGTAAGTTTGACCCTTTTCCTTTTGCCTTCCTGTTCTTCTCCATTGTAACAATTATCCTTTGTCTCTTTTATGAGATGATTAACCCCATTCTGTCTCTCCCTGTCTCCTCTCATTTTAATCCTCTCTTACCTCAGAATTTCACCTTTTAGAATATTGTCCCTTCCTATTCAATTGATCTTGTGCCCTCTATGTACTCATATATGCGCATACTCAGATATGGGTTTGTATGCATATATAAACCCTCCTATATAGACATATGTGTATGTATATGTATATATACATTTGTATTCCCTTCACCTATCCTCATACTGAGAAAAGTTTCATAAGTTACAATTATCACTTTTCCATGTTGGCATGTAAATAGTTCAACTTTTGATAAGTTCCTTATGATTTCTTTTCCATGTTGTCC
>CM053587.1:150259638-150283611 GCA_028646515.1 Pseudochirops corinnae | reverse complement strand
TTACTCATTAGTTAGCCCATAGGTGGCAACTGTTTGCATTAGAAATGTGATCTAGGGAAATGATACCTACTTATTTTTAACTGGCTATAATAGGAAGATTAAGTCTCTGAGGAAGGAAGAAAGAAAAAAATGGAAGAAAGGAAGGAAGGAAAGAAGGAAGGAAGGAAGGAAGGAAGGAAGGAAGGAAGGAAGGAAGGAAGGAAGGAAGGAAGGAAGGAAGAAAGGAAGGAAGGAAGGAAAGAAGGAAGGAAGGAGGGAAAGAAGGAAGGAAATGGAAGGAAGGAAGAGAAAATCATGTTATGATAGAGAAGAAAGGAGTCATTTTCTAAGATTCTGCTTATTTAAAAGCATCTCTTGGCTCCCCTGAGCAGTGCCCTCTGACATTATGCTGGATGAATAGCGATAGAGACTAAATTTGTGATTTCATTGGTATAGTGAACTCCCAATGAGGAAATTCCTTTAACTAATATGGGTTGGCATTTTCTCTGCAGCTTAAAATTGAGTTGCTAATAATAATAATAGAATAAAACAGTACCTAGCATTTATATCATGCCTTAAGATTTCAAAGCACTGTCATATGTTAACTCATTTTGTCCTCACAGCAACCCTGTGTGGTAATTGCTATTATTATTCCTGTTTTGCAGATTGAGAAAACTGAGGCATAGAGAGGTCAAAGTGACTTTTCTAGAGTCACACTATTAAATAAGTATCTGAGGCAAGATTTGAACTCAGATCTTCTTGACTAACTTCTGGAATCTATCCACAGTGGATATCTAACTATCCAAATAGAACACTGAGAGGTTAAATAGCTTGTTCAGGATCACAAAGCTATTATGTGTCAGAGGTAGAACTTGAATACAAAATCTTCCCAGTTTTGAGGTCAGTTCTCTATTCACTACATCTCTACTGACTTTCTAAATTAGATGAATATCTGCTATCTTAATCTAGCACATAAATGATTATTTAAAATTAGCCTACCAATAATTCAAGACATATGGAATTTATTTGCTGTGATATGGTGGAAGTATTCTGCATACCACTCTTCCAGAAGGAAGGAAAGATGTTAAGTTCTAGATCATGAACCAAATAGAAATGATATAGTAATATATGAGGAACTTCATTTATTCCCACAACTCTTCATGCCCTTTCTCTAATAAAAAGAAGAGTAGCTGATGAAAACTTGATTTTCCTTGATAATTTCATTCTTCAAAAGATAGAGGGAAATGCAAAGGGAAATATAATTTTAGACTAGATCCAAACCAGAATCTTAGAGTAGAAAAGATGATCAGAGGCTATGTAGTCCAACTAATGCTTGGGTATGAATTCTTCCTCCCCCTTCCAACACAAAAGTAATAAGTAGTTATCCTGACTTTGCTTAAGGTCTTTTAATGGTGGAAAACCTCCAACTTTCTGAGGCAGTCCAGTACATTACTGGATAGTTCTAATTTTTAGGAATTTTTTCCTAACGCCACATATAAAATTTAAATCTTTATAATTTTTCCTTCTTTTGGAATAAAACAGGGAATATCTAATATTCTTTTCATACAAGTACCTTGTCATCATTTGAAGATGCTATGCTTTTCATACCATAACCACTCCCATCTACCTTCCAAGTCTTTCTTCTCCCAGCTAATTACCCCAGTTCCTTCAACCGATCCTCAAATGACATGAACTTAAGGTCCATTGACATTTTAGTTACTCCTTTACAAATACGACGTTTGTTCAGTGTTCTTTCTAAAATGTGGCATGAAGAACTGAACATAACACTGGTGATATATTAGCACAATCATATGGTTCAGTGGAGTCAGAAGAGTTGGCTTGGAAATTCACTTTTGTCTCATTATCTGTATAGATTAGAGTAAATCACTTAATATCTCTCAATCTCAGTTTTCCCATCTCTAAAGTGAAGAGATTTGACTAGATTATCCCTAAGGTCCCAGAGGGTTCTTGAGCCTTTGACCAATAAGGAAGAACTGGTTGCCAAAACAGAAATGGCAACCTTGGGAGAAATTGATTTTGTTTTAGAATTTGAAGTTGTTGGATTGACCTGAGTATCCCAGGAATATTATTAGATGGAAGGTCCTTCAGTTTTATTTTGGAATAATCCTGTAAGTCATTTTAAAGTCTATATTTTTCTAGCATAAGAGGATGAGTAGAGAGCCAGCCTTAGAGACAGGAAGACCTTTATTCAAGTTCTTCCTCTGACATGTATTACATATGTGACCCTGAAGAAATCATTCAACCTTTCACTGCTCTAATCAACTCTCTAAATAGTTTCAGAGAAAATATTGATCTGTATTAAAGAAGAAATCCCTCACCAGAAACTCTTTACACCAAAGAAATCAGAGGTCCAGGTCCTGTTCCTATGTTCATATTGCTTAGGATAATTTCAAGAACATAGGTGGAAATCAGCAATGACAGTGGTTAAAACTATAGACTTGTTGATTAAATGTGAAGTTGCGTGGAGAAAAGAGGACATAAATGGTGGAGAATCATAGACTGATGACTACATAAAACTAGCATAACAGTAGGGAGAGGGGGAAACACCTTTTCTTTCATATTCCTAAAATCCCTTTGATGACACTCAAATGCACTTTTATACATGCATAGACAAATATTTTGGCATAACCTTACAGAAAAGTGACATTGGGGACTGGAAGGGTGGTTGGTAAGGAAATTTTATCATAAAGTGAGGGGAAGAAGGAAGGTAGACAAAGTCTGAAGCTGGAGTGTGAGTGAATATTCTATATTCCCTCTTCCCATGATGAAAGCAAGGCACATAGGATAAGAAAACGTCTTATGTGCATCTTTGAAAATTATGAACACTTCACTTCCTTTTCACTCTAACTTTAGGATGTGGCATAAGGAGCTCAAAATTAGAGAAGTGAAAATACTAACATCTTGATATAGAAAGATAAGAGACAAAGCCTGAGTGAGACATTTTAACAAAGGTACTAGCTGTTTACACAAATAGACCTAATCATTTGGCAGAAAGAATCCCCTGACTGTGATGTTAGAAGCATAGGACGTCTCTTAAGTTTTATTCACAAGATGCCTTTGGGCACAGTGAGGTGGTGCAGTGAACAGAGTACTGGCTCTGGAGTCAGGAGGACCTGAGTTCAAATATAGCTTTAGACACTTGACACTTACTAGCTATATAACCCCAGGAAAGTCACTTAACCCTGATTCCGTCATATAAAAGAAAAGATGCCTTTGGACATTCAGAGTACCTTATAGACAGCTAGGGACTAGGTAAGAAGATCTTAAGAAATGGGCAGTAGTTATAAGAGAAATTTTGTCATTTTATAAATTCTTTGGGGAATAGATAGGAAATTTTTACTTTAGGGGCCATGATCTTGGAAAACATAAAAATAAGCATTTGGAGGTGAGTAAGCAATGACATGTGCGCACACATCAATTAATCTTGGAAGTCATGGTCAATCAAGGGGATGCTCAGAACTTGCCAGATCAGATAGAACAGAAAAAGTATTTAGTATTTGGAAGGGGTGGCATGATTTTCCTGGATATTGTGACAACATGACACAGAGGTCTACATAATGCTAGAAGCTAACTATAGAGAGCAGAGCGAGTTCTGAAATATAACAAAAATCTATTGTTTATGTTTAATTTGGGTAGACATTGAAATATTGCTTAGGATGTAGGATGATTTGTTCAAAGAAAATTGTGCCTTTTAGGGACCTGTATTTGCATATTGAAATGTGGGTCCCTATTTGCTACTTACACCTGAAAACAGATGGGTCCTTCCTAATGATGTTTAAGTTCTATTTCACATGTATGGAGAGACTGGCAAAGTGCAAGAAAAAAATGGCACAGGTTTATATTTTTTGGAGGAACTTGGTATATTTTCAGTACATGTTTTTTTTAAAAGTTTTTATTTCTAAACTTCTCTCTCTTAGATTTTATTGTGTTGATTGGTAATATTTAGAGATCAAATTCCATCAAGTGTAGATATGGTAGCTAGTGAATCATTATGTGACTCATATAGGGTTTTAGTAGGATTCTGTGTTGTGAGGTACATAATATAATTAGCTATCTGTGTGCAGTAGGAATACTGCTTTGTTAGAGTAAAGCTCAAAATCAAAATGAGAGTAGAACAAAAAAATAAAGGTGAGGTGAAGAAATTGCATACATCTTTAACCTGACATATTCAATTGAGTCAATGATCCCTAAAAATAGGAAATGGAAAAAAGCAAAGATATTGTTCTTGATTTTTACCATTTCATGAAAATGTTAGATGATGTAAAATAGCTGCCCCATGAAGAAATTTTTTAAAAACCTGCCTTGATGATAAAAAAAATAATAAATTCATCTTCTTGCCAACCGAAGAGCCACCAGCAACTAGTCCAAGAACACAAACACATTTTGTAAAACACTACAAAGAAGAGTGGGAAATGGTTGCAAGCAATGTAATAAATAAAACAATAAACCAAGAAGAGTTGTAGAAGAAGAGGCAAGTCTGCAGAAAGCTTGGCCCTGTTGTCCTAAGAACATTCACTGATAAAGCCCACAAGATGACATAAAATCTAGAGAAGCAATATACAAAAATCCATTTTCATTCTTTAATTTCCATTTCATTCCACATCTGCAATATACTAGCCCAGGTCCTGATCTGTGATATGAGGAAATAAGATCTTGGCCCTTGAGATAGGGAAGAGCAGTGGGGACCAGATCAAGTGCTGAAAGGGACATCCTCACTGGAAGAGAACCAATTTTGAAAGCTTTGATGAAGACACAAAAAGGCTAGGGAAAAGGAGGGAATAATAAATAATATTAATCAATCTTATTTGTTTCAACAAGCTTATATTTAGTCTCTGCAACGTGTAAGGCATTGTATTAAGTATTGGAGTTGGAGACACATTTGTTGGTCCCTACCCTTAAGAAACTTGCCTTCTAGTGGGGGACTAGGGGGGGCAGCATGCACCAAGATAAGTAAAATAAAAATATATACAAAACAATTATAAAGTAATTACAAAGCAAATAGTGGAGGAAAAGTTGCAACTTATTAGGAAAGACCTTATGAGAGAGGTGGAACTGGAGCTCAAACTATGGATTCTAAAAGGTAGAAGTAATAGGGAGAAAACTCTAGATGTGAAGTAGAGGTAGAACATTGCCTATAAGGAACAGCAAGTCAGCCAGTGAGACTAGAATGTAGAATAGGTGAGGTTAAATAATGGTAAATTAGTCTGGAGAGAGGTTGGAGCTAAATCGTCATGGGAGTTAAATATCTGTGCACGAATTTGTATCTTAACCTGGATTCATGCCATTGAAGATTCATGAGCTGAAGAGGGACATGGTAAGGTCTGAGCTTTAGGAAAATCACTTTGCTAGCTCTATAGAGGAGAAGTTGAAGGGTAGATAAACTGGAGGTAGAGAGACCAATTAGGAGGCTATTGCAATCGACATCTTCCTCCTTTCTTATCCTTATGGTCAAGCAGTTCAATATAACATTGCCCACTACTGCTACATCCTAAGGCTCATGCCTGGCCAAACCCCAACCCATTGTCTATCTCCTCCACTTCTACCCATAAGTTGCTCAATGGCGCTGGAAAAAAGTCAACCAACCACGCTAATCGGGTCCATTACTCTGGTTGAGACCTTTATCACCTAATATTGATTATTGTAATATCCCACTATGACTGATGTCATTTTGGTCCTCTTCAAGAGTGAAGTACAACAAGCCACCAGCACCATTAACTAGCCTCCCCACCTCATCTCTACCCTATCTAATCCATTCTCCACACAGCTGCCAAAGTAATATTCTTAAAACACAGATCTGGCCATGTCACTCTCATGCTCAATAAACTTCATTGGTTCCCTATTACCTTTGGGGTCAAAACCAAACTTGTTTGTCATTTAAATCTCTTCTAAACTATCTTCAACTTGACTTTTCAGACCTTTTATATATGAATACCCTTCATACAGTCATAGGTTTAGCCAAATTGGCCTTCTTGCTGTTATTGGCACAGAATACTTCATCTTTTGCTTTGATGTTTTTGTATAGTCTGTCTCCTGTAACTGGAATTTGCTTCGTACTTACGTATACCTAATTATCAGCTCAAGGAATGTCTTTCATCCTCAATAGAAAGGACTTACTACCCAAATTTCTTTATATATATTTATTGTTGTATCTGTTATTCCTTTGATAGAGGCAAGGTTCTTTAGGGCAGAAATAACTTCATCTTTGTCTTTAAATCTCTAGCACCTATCCCAGTGCCAGTTCAAAGGAAACACTTGCTGATTAATTGAAGGGGTGGGGTTGAGGAAAGAGAACAAGCATTTATCAAGCACCTACTATGTACTAGACACTGTATTAAGCCTTTTACAAATATTATTTGATTTGATCTTCATGACAACCCTAAGAGTTAGGTACTCTTATCTCTTCTTAATTAAGGAAATAGGTAAACAGGTTAAATGAGGCTGAATTTGAACTCATGTCTTCCTGATTCTAGGCCCACAGTTCTATCTACTATAATACATAGCATTCTGATAGGAAAGAGATAAGGATGACTTGAATGGTTGTGTGCATGTGAATGTAAAGAAGAGGATGAATTTGAAAGCTCAAGAGGACATCAATCACTCCAGACCTTTCTGGCTACTTTGCAACTGTCATATTTTCTTTACTCCACAAAGACATACTCCAATGTCTCTTTGAGGTCTCTCTGGAGATCATACAGGATACCAAAAGACAGTGCCAAGAGAACATAAGCTCTAGAACATTCTAACATGTCAGAAATATTTAAAATGGAGACAGAACTGGTAACGGACTGAATCTGCTATCTAAGGACAAATTTAGCCAAGTATGTTCAGGCTCATCACCCATAGAGTAGGTAATGAATTCTTCAACCATGACAACCATTGAAACAAACAGACAAAAATCAGTTCAATGTTGCTTTCTTCTGTTTCTAAAATAATAGTCATAGAATAGTTGGAAAAGAGGAGGAGAGATATCATGAATCACACCATATTAAATATTCTAAATATGAAATTTTTGTGCCAAAATTATAAGAATGGAGCCATATTAATATAATATTCTCAGCAAAAATGAGACCAGAAGAAAATTGCCACCAAATGGAAGATTATTTCACAAGTTATAACTTGTGAAAGGAAGGAAAGGATCTGGGAGGATAGTTTTTCCTGTGTACCTAAAGTTATTAAGAAAGACAATTTCATAGGCCCTTATGTCATCTTGTCTTATGGTGTTTGTGATCAGCACTTCCCTCTCCCTATTCCTCTTCCTTTCCCTCTCCATATGCCACAAAGATGCCTGAACCTTATGCACCAACAGATACAGATAATGCTTCATTTGCAATTTCATGAAGAACTTGCCAAAAGTAAGCATATATTTTGATGTTTGGGGATTTTGATGAACAAAATAGACAATGACAAAAAGATATTATGAAAACTATAGTTCAAATTTGAGAAATTAAAGAAGCCAAAGGCTTTTAGAAGTTTTGGAATCACAATATTAATTTAAAAAACCCCACCAAAATGACATAATTATCTCAAAAGATGTAGGAAAAGCTTCTGGCAAAATACAACACCCATTCCTCTTAAAAACACTAGAAAGCATAGGAATAAATGAAGCTTTTATTAAAATGTTAAAACAGTATCCATCTAAAGCCCAGAGCAAGCAAGTAATGCAGATAAACTAGAAGCCTTCCCAATAAGATCAGAGGTGATACAAGCAATACCATTATTATTCAATACTGTATTAGAAAATGCTAGCTACAAAAAGTAGACAAGAAAAAGAAATTGAAGAAGTAGGAATAGGCAATGAGGAAACAAAACTATCACTCTTTGAAATGATATGATGATATACTTAATGAACTCTTGAAAATCATGCAAAAAACTAGTTGAAATAACAATTTTAATAAAGTTACAGGATATAGAATAAGCCCACATAAATCATCAGCATCGTCCAGGAGTTACAGATAGAAGGAGAAATCTCATTTAAAATAGCGGCAGACAATATAAAATACTTGGGAAGCTACCTGCCAAGACAAACCCAGGAATTGTATGAACACAACTACAAAATATTTTCCACCCAAATAAAGACAGATCTAAATAACTGTAGAAATTGTAATTGCTCATGAGTAGCCTGAACCAATATAATAAAAATGACAATTCTACCTAAATTAATTTATTTAGTCAGTGCCATACCAATCAAACTACAAAATAATTACTTTGTAGATCTATAAAAATAACAAAATTCATCTGGAAGAAAAAAGGTCAAGAATATCAAGGTAATCAGAGAGAAAAAAGTGTGAAGGAAGGCACCATAGCAGTATCAGATTTCATACCAAATTACAAAGTGGTAATCATCAAAAAATTCTGCTACTGGCTAAAGAATAGAGTGGTGGATCAGTGGAATAAATTAGGTACATAATACACAGTAGTAAATGACCATGGTAATTTAGTGTTGATAGACCTAAAGATCTAAGCTTTGGGCGCAAGAACTACTTGACAGGGTCAGTTAGTGACACAGTGCATAGAGCACTGGCCCTGGAATCAGGATGACCTGAGTTCAAATCTGGCCTCAGACATTTGATACATTTCCTAGCTGTGTGGCCTTGGGCAAGTCAATTAACTTCAATTGCCTTGCCTTCTCCCGTCTCCCTTCCAAAAAAAGAACTACTTGACAACAGGTGCTGGGAAAACTGGAAAGTGCTTTGCCAGAAACTAGGCATAGACCAACATCTTACATAGTATACTGAGATAAAGTCAAATCAGTATTGATTAGGGAAATGCAGATTAAAACAAGTCTGAGATACTATATTACACATGTCAGATCAGCTAACATAACAGAAAAAAATAATGACATGCTTGGAGAGGTTTTGAAATAGGTAGGTACTTTTGGTGGTCCAACCATTCTAGGGAAAAAATTGGAACTATATACAAAGGGCTATAAAACTGTGCATACTCTTTGACCCAGCAATATCACTATTAGGTCTGTATCCCAAAGAGATAAAAGAAAAGTATAAAGGAGAAGAAGGAGAAGGAGAAGAGAAAAGAAGAAGAAGGAGGAGGGTATTTCTGAAATATTATCAAGCACTGGGCAGAATAAATTAAGGTAACAGGCACAGAGTCATTGTAGAGAGAGTTGAGGAGACTCAAGAGTGCCACGTGGAGAATAATGAAGACATGGCTCTCATTGGTCTCTTCTTTAAAATGCAGGTTCTGGGAAGAACTGTGTCTACTTACAATATGTGAAGGCCAGGGGGTGGGATGAGCCTAAGGGTGAAGAGAATTTGGGTGTGTTGAGGAGAAAGTTACAGAAACTCAGGAGTGCACACTGGATAGGAATGAAACCAAATGCAGCAAATACAGCAAAAAAAAAGAAGAGAAAAATTGAATATGATCATTCTTATAGGAAAAAAATGACAGAAGACAAGTTTACCAACCCATTAGCCCTGGTAATCTCACTCCTAGAACCTTCTCTGTCCTCACATATATCCTGCAGCTGGGCAGTTCAGGTTTTAGGCCTTGGTTTTGAGATGTAGAGATAACTAGTTGGTGTAGTGGTTAAATTGCTGGCCCTGGAGTCAGGAGGACTGGGGTTCAAATGTGGCCTCAAATACTTAGTAGCTGTGTGACCCTGGACAAGTCACTTAACCCTGTGTGCCTCAGTTTCCTCATCTGAAAAATATGTTGGATAAGGAAATGGCAAACCACTCTAGTATCTTTGCCAAGAAAACCTCAAAAGGGGTCATGAAGAATGAGACATGACTGAAAATGACTAAACAACAGTTGAGAAGTAATACTTTGGCAGAATTTGAAGAGGGACCCTGTCTCCCTGCCAGGTCTGTGTTGAGGCCCATGAGTCAGAACAGCCTTAAGAAAAAAGAAAGAGGGACATAATATGGGAATAAAACCTGAAGAGGAAAATTGTAGAGAAGAGAGAAGCCCAGAAATTTAGAACTGGTTGCACATTTACATAGTTAAGGTTGTACAGGAAGGAACAGGCAGGCCAAGGAAAAGTGACAAAAAGGTAGAGAAAAGACTGAGTTACAAAGATTTCTTAAATTTTTCCTTAAGTAAAATCATTCCCTTACACCAGCCCTCTCCTGCAAAAAAATAAAAAATAAAAAATAAACAAATACCTTTTCATAACCATCTCTAAGACTGAAAAAGTTGTAGAGAGGAAGGTAGAACCCAGGGAAAATGAAGATAATGAATAGTTAAACTCCAACGTCCCCTTGGCCAATCCCTGTAGCAAATGAGGTCATCCTCACTCCTTGAGAACCATAGATCTCATCCAATACTGTTGGTCTGAGAGAACAGATCGCAGGCATCTTGGGACCAACAGCCAAAAACAAAACCAAACAAAACCCTCCGGCCTTCAGGAAAGCAAAGATTGACAGTGAGAAGCGTGTTAATAGCAATGAAATTATCAAAATCAGCAGAATGACTGGTGAAGACATATAAAAACTCTTTGAGGAGGAAAAAGGAACCAGCAATCAAAAGGAAAGCTGTCTGAATGAGGATGTACTTGGCAATACTGGAAACTAAGCCAGAATCCCTTGAGGCTGGTGGAAGTATTACAAGAAATTGAGTAAGATTCCCTGAAATACAATGAAGAAATTCCAAGAACCTTCAGAATAGTTTAGAACACTAATCTTTAAAAAAATTATAATATCAAAGAAAATAGATGTTAGACTCTTAAGGAAGAAATGAACAAGGCTTAAGAACAAGGATTATCTTAACTTTTCTATATTTATTCCTAGTGCTTAGCACAGGGCTTGGTATATTGTAAGCATTTAATAAATGCTTTCCCATTCATTCATTGATTCATTTTTTTAAGTACTACTTTATAAATATTATCTAATTTGATATTTACAACAGTTCTGCAATGTAGGTGCTGCTATTGTTATTATTACAATTATTAAAAGAGTATAGAATTTAGAATGAAAGGAAATGACAAGATTGGCAAACAAAAATGCACATGAAAAAGAAAATATCTTGAATTCTTCCTTACTTTTCTATTATTGTCAAGGGTACTAGGATCCTGCCACTCACTCAAGCTCAGAATCATCCTCATTCTCTTTTGCTTTCCATATCCAATTAGGGATATGTCACATTCTGTTGATTATAACTTCCTAATATCACTTGTATGTGCCCACTTCTCTCCTCTGGCACTTTGACCACCTTTGTCACTTTGCACCTGGACTATTAGAATAGTCTGCTGGTGGCTCCCACTGTCCTAAGTCTCTCTCCACTCTAGTCCAGCGCCTACTTAGCTGTCAAAGTGCTCCTCCTAAAATGCACATCTGACTATATCTCCATACAAAATCTCCATTTTTTCCCTACAGAAGAGTATATATTTAATGTAATTCAAGTTGTTGTTTTTTGTGTGATTTCTACTATACCATGTTTGGTTAAGAGTATTCCCTCTAGGCATAGCTATGGAAGATACCTTACATCCATTTTCCTTCTTTTTAAAAAATTGTATGACCTCTTATATTGAAATATTTATTTGCAATTTTTGCAGTATATGGTGTAAGATGCTGAGCTATGTCTTTTTTCCCCACATTGCTTCCCAATTTTTCCAAAAATTCTTATCAGACAGAAAATCCTTCTCCAAGTGGTTTATATCCTCAGGGTGTATAGAGTTAATGGAATATAAGCTCTTCCCCATCCATTAATAGGCCTATATGACCACATGTATCCCCTTTTTCCCTTGGAACAGGGGCCATGTTACCAGATCTAAAGTTACACAGGTATTTCAATCATGGATGTCTTGCTGCTTTGAGCTCTGACCCAGTTTACAGCTGTGACACATCCTAAATCACATAGAGCTTATAGATTCATATTTCCTAGGGGGAGGAGTTTGCTTAGGGGGAATCTTACTTACAGGGAGGCTTGTTTGCAGGAAAGTTTTCACACCTTTTCATACTGAGCCAATTAGACCCTGAATCACATTGGTTGTGATGCCTTCTGGCTCTAAGCCTATCAGTTGAAAACTATATATATTGGGAGGTTGGTATTTTACTTTGGGGCTCATTCATGGGAAGAATATTTCTTTGTAATTTGGCCAGATGAGACTCTGGATAGCCATTGCTAAAGAGTCCCCTGGCTTTGTGAACCCAGATATTGTTACCCACTAGTCTGATGATTATGTATCTATTACTTTGTTTAGACAGCTGAGTCCCATCTTTCTTGGATACTCACATCTTTCTATTTATCTGTCTGCACTGTTTAATTAAAGTAAGATTGTTGGCCCCTTTGAAGCTGTCTTTCCTTTAGAAAAGCAGATTAAAGAACCTGTATTAGCACCCTTCTGTGTGCTGGTGTTATTGGTCTTGGTCTTGGTCTTGGTCTTGGTCTTGGTCTTGGTCACAGCAGTTCCAAGTATCATTAATGATACAGGGTGCTCTAGGACAATAAAGATTTTATACCCCTGAAATAAGGCTAAATAGAAAATATTTCCTGTGCTCATGCGATAGACCTATCCCAGGACAATCTTGGTTAAGACCTCAATGGTTGATATAGGGCTAAGCAGAACTTTTGACAGGAAGAATTAAACTCATCTTATTTGACTAGGGGGAACTAAGATAAGCTAATACATAAATAGAAACTTAAGCAATTGTCAAGACATGTGTGTGTCTGTTACACAGATAATTAATGAGGTTAACTCAATAAAACCACTACAGGTGTACCTTGGAGATATTGCAGGTTGAGTTCCAGTTGTTGTTCCATCATTTTTAGTCATGTCTGACTCTTTGTGACCCCATTAGGGGTTTTCCTGACAAAGATACAGGAGTGGTTTGCCGTTTCCTTCTCCAGCTCATTTTCTGGATGAGGAAACTTAGGCAAACAGGATTAAGTGACTTGATCAAGATGACATAACTAGCACGTGTCTGAGGCTGGATTCAAGCTCAGGAAGAAGAGTCTTCCTGACTATAGCTCCAGCACTTTATCTACCTAGCCACCCCTGCAGTTCCAGACCACTTGGAATTTGGGGCACTTGTAGGCCAATGTAGGGTTATTAATTGGCCAAATTTCAGCTTTGTTGTGTCTCAGGCAACTGAAAAGCCCAAGAAAAGGGAGAGAGATGGGGAATTGTGGGTTGGTAGAACAGTCAGAGCATGCCTAACTTTATCAATTAAGTTCACAGTCTTATAAGGGTGTAGTTTGTAGCACCCCAAAACAATTACAATAGTAACATCAAATATCACTGATCACAGATCACCATAACAGATATAATAATAATGAAAAAGTTTTAAATGTCATAAGAATGACCAAAATGTGACACAGAGTGCAATGACTAACTTTGATAGATTCAGCTCTTCTCAGAAATGCAATATTCTAAGACAATTCCAAAAGGCTCATGATGGAAAATGCTATTCACACCCAGAGAAAGAACCACACAGCCTGAATGTAGATATGTAGATGGAAGCATACTATTTGCTCTCTCTTTCTCTCTCTCTCTCTCTCTCTCTCTCTCTCTCTCTCTCTCTCTCTCTCTCTCTCTTTCTCTCTGGCTCTCTGGTTCTCTTGTTTTGTTTCCTCTTTCTCATGCCTTTTTTTTCTTTTGATTCTAATTCTTCTTTACAACCTGACTAATGGGAAAATATGTATAATATGAATGGATATGAAGAGCCTGTATTAGATTGCACACTGTCTTGGGGAAGTGGGAGGGGAGGGAGGTAGAGAAAATCAAAAACTCAAAAGCTTGTGGAACTGAATGTTGAAAACTAAAAATAAATAAAATAATTTTTAAAAAATATGACAGAGACACAATGTGAGCACATTCTGTTGGAAAATTGGTGTCAATATAATTGTTTGACATAGATTTGCCACAAATCTTTAATTTGTAAAAAAAAAAAAAGTAATATCTGTAGAGTGCAATAAAGCAAAGCAAAATAAAAAAGGTATACCTGCATGAGCTTCCTCAACAAATTCTTTGTATTTTATTGCTTCAGGATGTGGGTTTGACTACTGGTACTCACCAGGAATAGGTTCCTTCAAGAATACTTCAAAAGATCTATGTTTGCATCATGGTAACAGAATTAGGAAATCCTTTGTAAGTTCAGAAGTATTCATTTCCTGAACAATTACTTAGAATGATCTAACTTCCTGGCCTTATTTTCTCATTTCCTTTTCTATTCTCAATAGACATTCCAAAACATTCTAATTATTCAGCATTTAAAAAATTAAAGTAACAGCCACTGTCTAAGTCTGAAGGCCTGGATCTTATCCAAACAGATAAATGAGGTTCCTCTGTGGTCATGAAAAATATGTTCTTAAAAGTGCCCTTTCAACAGAAATAGTAAATGACACAGGGGGAAATTATTCATCTCTGAAGTCACAATATAAACTCTTTGGCCTGACAAGTAGTTCATGTGGGACGAATGTACAAGAATTCCAAGGAAGATGGATATAAGTCTTTTAAAAGGTACATGCAGAACATAAAAGTGTTAAAAAATTAATAGCTATTTTTGTACAACCCAAACAAATTGGCCTCTAGGCATCTATTAGGAATTTCTTTAATGGGTTGTTACTGTGATAATATAATCATAAGTCTGGAACTTCAAGAGACCTCAGGTTTCCATCTAAATAGATCATCTCACTTGATAACTGAGGACAATGGGGGTCAGGGACTTTAGGTGACTCATAGATCACACAGGGAATAAGTATCAGACATAAGATTTGAGCCCATGTCCTTTGACTCCAGAGTGGGCACTCTTTTCCACTGTATGATGCTGCCCCATGGGCCTTGTGATGTCTAAAATACCATCTATGCAGACTATTATACTTAAATTATTACTGGGCATGAAACAATTGTAAAAAAAAAATCTACTCCATTTCCATTTGCCATTTGGTTGAAGTCTTAGGGCATTTATAATCAATGTTACATTGGTTGAAAATAGACAAATCAGAGTTATAAAATTACAGTCCAAATTTGTCTATACAAATACAGTCTTTTCTTGAAGCCCTCTATTAAAAGAAACTCATCTCTACCCTGAAGAAGTCCATTTTCTGTTTTACTAGATTTAATTTCATTTTATTCGTAATTTACGAAATAACACAAGCATTTCCATAGCATTGTAGTAGAATTTTTTAAAAAAGATGATTGCACATGAAACTGCAAGTCTATTATGTACAACTTTCTATTCCTCTTAAATATATATCGAAGTTATTGTGTAACTTTCTTTTTTTATCCTTCCCCTCTACCCTAGAGATGGCTGTTATTCAACAAGTACACACACACATACATGTGTATGTATATGTAAATTCATTTTATACATACTTCTATTTATCACTGCTTCTATTTATCAGTTCTTTCTCTGGATACAGATAGTTTCCTCCTTCATAGGTCCTTTGTAGTTAATCTGAGTGTTTATAATAGCCACCATCACTTAGCTGCTAAAATTGTTAAGGAGTTTTTCCTTACATAAGCATGAATACATATATTCATGCATAAATCTGCCTTTTTGCAATTTTCATCCACTGCTTCTCCTGGAGTTCTGCTCTTTGGAGCCAAACAGACAATGTTGAGTTCTTTTTTCTTCTGCATGATAGCCCTTCAAATGGTTGTCATGTCTTCTTTATAGGTTAAGCATCCCTACTTCCTTCCACTAATCCCTATAAGGCGTGAATTTGAGGCCCTTCACTACTCCCTTTGCCCTTCTCTGCATGCTTCCTGGCTTATCATTGTCAATCTTAAAATGCAGGAGTGGAGACTGGAAGGCTTACTTGGAGAGGCAATGAATTCCTTTCCATGTGCTGCTATGTCTCCCATAATGTAGCCTAAAATTGCACTAGATTTCTTGGAATCACTTTGATGGCAGTAGGGAGGAAGTAGTGGAGTCAGGACAACAAGCCAGGAAAATGATATTTCAGTAATCTGGGTAAGAGGTGATAAATACTTAAACTATGATAGAGGCTGTATGAGTAAACAGGCATGGTCAGATACAAGAGAGAGAGAGCACAGAGGTAGAAAGAATAAGATTTGGCAACCAATGCTACATTTAGAATGAAGGAGAGTTGGGAGTTGGGAATGATCCTGTGTTCAAAAACCTTGTGGTGCTCTCAAAAGGAACTGGAATGTCCGTATGAGAGCTTCATGCATTCTTACCCATCTAGAAGCAAATCAGTTTTACATAAAGTATAAAAACACATGTTAGACTGCTCTCTGAAGCATAAAAATGATGCTTTGGCTGTGGGTTTGGCTGTTGGGTAGATCCAAACTTTCACATGTCTTACAGAATTAACATTATAAAGTATATTTTCTTTGTTGTTTCTCAACATTTAGATGTAGGCAATAGATGCTGTTTAGCAACACATTAGACAAGGTCCTGCAGGTTAATGAGGGAATTCCTCAGGAAGCACGCATGTCCGTTGGAAAAGAATTGTGACATCTTGAGCTTTCCAATCTGGATACTCCCCTTAATTGTCCATTTTCTGACTATCAAGATATTCCACTCACTTTTGTATTTATAAAAGATTTTTAATTACCTTTTTTTTTATTTCAGTGAATATAATTATGCACTGTAGTAAGTGTACATTTCCAGTACAGAAGAGGAAATATATTAAAATGGACAAATTAAAAATCACTATCTATATAATTCCAATCTTTTCTATCAATTCAAGGCAAGCCATAGCTATGCCTGCCCAGGTTTTATCTTCTGGTATATTAATGCATAGGCAAGAGAACACCAACTGGAACTCTTATGAAAGTTTTCTATAACTCTATCAGCATCAATTTTTATATCAATATACACACTAAGATCTCTTCCTTCTTTTTTATAAAAATTGTATTAATTATTATCAATCAAGATTATAAATTTGAATTTCATTTGAGTAAAGGAGTTTTAAAATATCCTTTTAAAAATAATAATTATTATATATGTGAGGAAGCAGAATGGTTTTGAACTTAAAATGAAATTCAATTTACAGGACTTGAATTCAGACCCCAGCTCTGCTGCTGTTTATTTTTGTTATCTTGATTAAGCCACTTAACATGTCTGGGCCTCAGTTTCTTCATCTGTAAGACAGGCAAGTGGACCAAATGATCTCTAAGTTCCTTTCTATCTCTATATCTATGAGCCTATGGTAATGTATTTATATTGCACATATAAGTATGTATAATATTCTGTAGACATTATATATACATATATCTCCTTTACTCTATGATTTTTACTACATATAGGAGATAAAAAAAACAGCATCTAAAAGCATGGTTTTAATTTAATAATTAAAGGATTTACTGGCCAGTAAGAACCAATACGGCAAAGATCTCAATGAAATAATTTGAGAGCTCTTCCAGATTCCATAAGATGAATGCTTGAGAATATAATTCTTTATTTTTATGAAGACAGAAATATTTCCCCACAAGTAACATTTTATTAAACAACCTAATTGAATAAGGTCTCTTACATGTACTTGAAAAATCTATGATTTGAGGAATTTTTAAAAATAAAATCAGATTGTAAGAGTGCCCCAAATCCTTCCTATTAAGAGGCTATGCCTTTGCCAAGTCCAAAATCTCATTATAACTATTTGCTTGTCAAACAAATTAAAATAATCCAGGTATTTGAAACAAGTGAAGCGTAGAAAATATTTGTTATGAACCCATGACTCATATTAACACTAATGGAAGTTTCATACATGTTGACAAAATGGATTCAAGGTATTTGTGGAGCTGAAGATATATCAAGTAGCACTTTGAAAATGATTATTCAGTGTTCATGAATGTATTAACCATAACTAGCATGGAGCAAATGTTATGTGGTTTGAAAAGTCTCTATGGAATTAATCCTTCATTACTATCTGTCAGGCACTCTACCAGATGCTAAGGATATAGACACAAAGATGAAATAATCCCTACTCATAATGAGCTTCCATTCTAATTGGAGAGATGGAAATGCGTGTGTTTGTGTGTGTGTGTGTGTGTGTAGATAGTTATTTAATAGCTACATTTGAAGCAGTTAAATACAAGGTAGTTTGGGAAGGGACCCTAGTGCTTGGAGGAATCAAGGAAGGCTTCATGCAGAGGGTGGAACTGGAACTGAATCTTGAAGAGAGAATATATAAGGAAGAAGAAAGGGAGGAGTATATTCCAACAAGGATGGAGGTCAGTACAAAGATATGGAGATGGGAGATGGAATGTTGTAAATGAGAAAAGAGAGTTCAATTTGAGAAGATCAACGAATGAGACAGAAAATATAGGTTGGGCCCAGATTGTGTAGGGTTTTAAAAAATGCTAAACTGAAGAGTTTATATTTTATTCTAGAGTCAATCAGAAGTCTCTGGAGCTGAATGAGAGTCACACGGTCACACCTTCACTTAAGGAAAATCTCTCTGGCAGCAGAGTGTTGAATGCACTGGACAGGGGAGGAATTTGAGACAGGAATATTAATGAGGAAACTGTTGCAAAAAAATCAATGCAAGAAGTCTTGAGGCTATGAACTAAAGTGATAGTTGTGTTATTGAAAAGAAAAAGGTCAGAGGTGAGAGAAGGGAAGCTACCATTAACAAACAAAACAGCAAAAATTGGAAACTGATTTAATATGGAGGGTAAGAGAAATGAGGAATCCAGGATAATGCTTATTATGAACTTCAGGCAATACAAGAATGTCCGTGCCTTTGACAGAAATAGGCACATTGGATAAGAAAATTATTTAAGGGGAACAAAAGTTTCAGAGTTCAGTTTCAGATGTATCTGAAACATCCAGTTTCAAATGTCCAATTAGCATTTCATGATGTGAGTCTGAAGTTCAGGGGAGAAAATGGGAATAAGTATATAGATCTTGGAGTCATCTGCATAGAAATGATATATTTAGATGGGAGCTGAAGATGTTAGCAGGAGATTAAGGGTATAGAAAGAGAAGGGGAAAAGCCTAGGAAAGAATCTCAAGGAACATCCAGAATTATGGAGAATGATGAGGATGAACAAAGAATACTGAGAAATGTTGAAAGAAGTGGGGAGAGAACAAAGACATAATAGTTTCACAAAAAGCCACAGGGAAGAGAATGCTCAGAATGAGATGAAGGTCAACAGTGCCAAGTGTTGAGAAAGGTGAATACTGACAGAAGATCATCAGATTTGTCCATCAAGAGATCTTTGTAGAGAGCAGTTTCAATTGAATAAAGAAGAAAACAAGCATTTATTAAGCATCTACTGGGTACTGGGCACTGTGCTTTATAAATATTGTCTCATCTAATTCTTCACAACAACCCTAGGAGTTGGATTATCATTATTCCCATTTTACAGGGAAGAAAATTGAAGCAGATAGAGTTAAGTGACTTGTCCAGGGTCACATAGCTAGCCAATATCGGAGTCCAGATTTGAACTCAGGAAGATGAGTTTTACTCCCGTCCTGTGAGTACTACTATCTAAATTCTGTAGTCATTCAAAGGAAAGAGAAATCACTTATGACTAAGTTGATCATTTAAGTCTCATGGTCTACATGCCATCCCAATAATAGGAGTCAGCACTGTTATCCTTTTCTAGGAAGGGAAGCACAATCAATATCATTATCATATAGCATTATGGATGGGGATTCCCCACACTCATACAAAAAAAGTAAAAATCCATTCATATTTCAGGCATACAAAAGGATGGGCAGGGATTGTATACTTCTTCCAATAGTCAGAGACAGTCTTGTTCTGAGGCTTGAAACTGAAAAGTAAACATAAAAACAAAAATGTGAAGGGATTTCAATGAATATTTCCAACAGAATTAAGATGGAACTAGATTATATGGCCTCTGAATTATCTTTCAATTCTATAATTATATCATTTTATACTGTTATGATGAAAGATTTGTAAATAAAGTCTTATAAAGAAGAGGTGAAAAAATTATAGTCTGTAGAAGATTAAGTCATCAGTGTTGTTTATTGGACTATCAGTGAATATGGATCATTGTACTAGGTACCACTGGGAGTTAGGGAAGGCAAGAAAGCATAATTTTATATAAGTACCTTGTAATTTTGATATGGAAGATAGGAAAAGGACAGACAGTTAAAGAGACAGATAGATGGATGTAAGGGCCCCTTAGAGCTACCTAGATGTCTGACCTCGGTCAGTGTGCCCTTGCTGACAGGGAAAACCTGAGGTAGGTAAGAGGCATCCAGGTGTGCATTCTGTCTTTAATGACAGCACGTCAAACACGGGGGGCATTGAGTATGCACCATCAATGGAGAAGCATTCCCCACCTATCAGGACGCTGTTGCTGGGACACCTGACAAAGGGGCAGACAGAAAGGGGATAAAAGGGGTAGGCGAATAAGGCTTGGGGGCCAGCAGCAAAAGGAGATTTGTGAGACAATAAAGATGCTTGGCCATTCCACTGAGGTGTGTTGGACTATTCTGTCCATATCCGGAGTTCTAACTCCGAAGAGTCATCAGGGCGACTGAGAGCACCCACAGGGCCTTAGAGGAGGCCATGCGCAACCGCGGGGCTACGGTAGGTACTTTGGGGCCCCTGAGGCACCTGAGTCCAGCTGGCCCAGACAGATGGATACATAAATACATAGGCAAATAGATTATTTGGCATATTTATGAGCTTACTGAAAGAGGGAAGAATTTAAGTGGAAATATAAGATATCTCTGGGGCATTCAGTTTGAAATGTCCAATAGAAAATTGATGACTATTTCCTCCACTGCTACAAGTCACAATGCACCCACGTCTCAGTCTATTTTCCCACAGATCTTCCAAAGCAGCTCTACCCCACATGCTGGAGACCTTCATCACTTTCATCAGTGTCTACATTGAGAAGGTACCATGGCAACATACTGGCTCTCCTTCTGTTATCTCTCACTGTATGACTGGAACAGCTAATTTTTTTTTAGCATATATTTCCTGGATGATAACCCTTATCCCTCTTCTTGAATATAGGTCACCATTAGAAATTTGCTGCAATATACCAATGTCCACTCTGCATCTATCACTCTTTGTGTCACCTGTACCAAAGTTAGAAAGATAATAGCAAGTGACAGAAATATTTAAGTATGGACACAACTTATCACAACACAAGGGAAACATACATAGGAATGCTAAGTGATTATGGATGTAGGAAAGTAAAAGTAATAGGAGGTAGATGAAGAGACAACATGGTATAGTAGAAAGAGTGCTATATTTCAACTCCAAGAACCTAGCAAAGAAAATTGTTAGGGTGTGGGTGATTTTAATCAAATCATGTATTTTAGTTTGTGCAACTCTAAAAGGAAGATATTGGATTAAAGGATCTCTAAAGTATATATTTAGCTCAAAATGAGAAAATGATCCCAAGCTTAGCTATTTCATTCCTTCTTGGAAGGGAACAAAAAGTATCTTTTTTTTCTGGCCTCCCAAATTCTTTCCTGGACATGGCTTAAATAAATTGATTTTCATATTGTTTGGGTGGGGAGGAAGGGGCAACCCTATCTTAAAGTGAGGCTGAGGTACTACATGATCTTTGAAGGCTACATTACTCAACAATTTCTTAACACTTGGTGAACTCCCACTGGGTACCTTTTAACTTTTAATTTAATTTAAAAAATAATGCAATCAAGTGTGTAACACTCAGCCCTTTGTAGTGCATTCAATGTAAACTATGCTTGCATTGTAGAGAGAGTAATTGCTTCTGAAAACCAGCAGACTTGTTGTGGATGCCTCCTAGGCATTTTGTAGAATTCAATAAGTGTTATAAGAGTGTATGAATTATGAGAATGATGCCTGACTTTGAGCCAAAAGGGAATTTTTCCAACTTGTGCTCATCATCATAATATGTCAGATGAAAATTATATCTCCTAGTAATTTGATGGGAAAATATTACTGATTATTTCTAAAATTCTTCTGATAGTTTCCTTATTTTCTGATGCCCCTCTGAGACAATCCACTTAATAACAACAACAACAACAACAAAACTGGCTTCTCTTATAAAATGAAAGAGCAAACCAGAGGCCTAATTGTCCACAGATTTGTTAAAGAAAGCTGCGCTCTCATTTTTCCATGGGAAAGGATTCCCTGATGTTCCTTTCATGGCTAAGATGTTGTATCTACATAATCATCTCATGATTGAGATTTTTTTTTTCTCCTAAGGCCTATAAGAGAACAAAACAAAAACTAGATAGAAGTGGGCATTTTATAAATAGCCATTGCCTTATCATTGTTAAACTCTTCCTCTAAATTTCTAAATAACAACTTTAGAGATCAATAGTGCCAATCATAGAGGGAAAATATTTCCACTTATGTGATGATGCAAAGTTCTGAGCATCTCTCCCTGTTGTCTGTAAGACAGATTAAATGACACATTGATTCTTTAATGGATATGCAATTCAACAAGTCTCTTAAACCTAAAAACCTTATAAAAAAGAAACATGCTGCTGATATGCATATATAAATACATATGTGTGTGCATATATACATGTTTATATGTGTGCATATGTATATTCATCTATCTATCTATAAACAATCTATCTATCCACCTATCTGTCTATATACTTCAACTGAATTCTCACAGGACAAGAAGACAGAAACATCAGAGAATATAAAATTCTCATAAAATAATATAATGAAACTGAACTACTTAGAACTCCCATTCATCATCCCCAATTTCATTGTGGAGCAGAGAACAACAGCATGCCTGACACATCCGACTCAAGCAATCTCTCAGGTTTGTGCTTCAGGGACAGAATATGGGGATTCTTACCTAGTTTATCCACAGCTGTCACTCAGTATGAATTCCCCTTTACTGAAAACAGACAGAGAACACTGACTGCCAATCCAGAAAAAGGAAATGCAATTCAATTGTGAAGGTCTTTAAAAGACTGGAGAGCACAGCCTGTTGGAGGGGAAGCCCTAAGGGATTCCATACTTGAAGGAATGAAAAGCAGAAGCCCATTTAGGATCAGTCCTTTTCCTGTAGAGATTATTTTAAATAGGAAGCCAGTAGATCCTCATATTCTTCCAATACAAGGAGATTGAATATGCTTCATCTTAAGGGACTCTTCAATAGTGGAAGGTGGTGGTGAGGGGAAAAGTGAGCAATGATTCAAGCTCCTGGTAATACAAGAAAGAAGCTGAAATGCAAAATTCCAAAACTAAAGTTGAGTAAACTCTAACTGGCAAAAAGAAAAACTCAAAGACTCAAAGACAGAGTGAAAAAGGAATAAAAATTCAGAGAGCCATGGCACACTGAACCACTATTATATTATGAAGGAAAAGAAACCACAAAATCTTCCAGGAAAAATAAAATTTTGAAAATTTTCAAAATATTATAGAAAAATAGCAAGTTATTCTAGAATGACTCAAAGAAAAAATAATCACTTTAAAAATATGAATATGGAAAATAGTTTACAAACCAAAACTCTCAATACAGAATTAACAATAATGAAGGAAACAATTTAGAATGCACAATGGAGAACTTTACAAAGCAGCCAAAATTTGAAAGATCAAATGACAGATTTAAAACTTAAAAATATAGAAGTAGAAGGAAATTAAGCATAAAAGAAGCAAAAAGAAATATTTGAAAACACATAAATTCAATATAAACCACAGTGGCTGACCTAAAAGACAACATAGATCTCTAAGGAAAACACCATTGAAAAAAACAACAGCCTGTATAGCTTATGGCAGTCAGGAAAAATAATACAAGAAAACTTTCCAGAACCTTTGGTTATAGATGAAAAGTAATGTGTGGGGCACGGGGACCCCAAAGATCCCCTACCCAAGAAAAATCAAAAGTCAGCGGTATCTTGAGGAAGGAACAGGAAGTTTTATTCTCTTCCTCCACAGGAGGAAGTCCTCTCCATGGCAGGGATCAAGGAGAGGAGGCTTGTTACAAAAGGCAGAATAAGAATTTATACCTTAAAACAGTCAAGCCCATAAGAAATGGGAAGGAGATGGACTTCATAATTACCTGGAGAGGCTTATATGGACTGATGCTAAGTGAGAAGAGCAGAACCAGGCAAAACCTGTACACAATCACAGACACATCATACATATGATGACCAACCTTGATAAACT
>CM053587.1:150231044-150259138 GCA_028646515.1 Pseudochirops corinnae | reverse complement strand
GATACACCAACAGATTGGTTATGTGGAGTGAACGTGAGGAGTTGAGGATGATGCTCAGGTTCTGAGCCTGGTGACAACAGGAATAGTGGTTCCCTTGATAGAAATAGAAAAGCTGAAAAGAGGACAGGATTTTAAGGGGAAAATAATGAGTTGTGTTCTGCACCTGTTGGATTTAAGTTTCCACCAGGCCAACTAGTTCTGGATGTCTAAAAGGCAGCTAGCCTATAGCTAGGAGAGAGATCAGGATAGACTCCATAATTGCAATCACATATAAATGGGATAGAGGAAGCTCAGATTTGATACTGGAGAAGTTCTTCATCTCATAAAGGAAAAAGTAGAATGAAGAAGAAAGGAAGAAGTATGTAGGGGCACTGAATGAGAGAACAGAATTCAGAATATTTATTCTAAAAAAGGTAAAGAAACAAAGAAAAAGACAAAATAAATTAAAGGGAACAATGAAAGAAAGTTATTTAAGCTAAGAAAGATGGGGAGGGGCAGATAAAGAAAAAAGAAAGAAAGCAATAATTGAAGTATATTTAAGGAATATGGGATACTGTAAACAAGTAAAATTCATTTCGTTTGTTCATCTTGAGAAATAAAAAGTGTAGGAACCTAAGGGAAATAATGGGGAGAAAGGAAGAATGAAGGAAAAATAGCACTTTCAGGTCTCAAATCATATTAAAAGGGAAAAAATCATCAAGACTAGTTGATACTGGTTACAAAATAGAAAAGGAATTAAGAAAACCAAATTAGATAAATAGAAATTTATTTTAAAAATTAAATACCTTGGGATCTGATACAGGTAGCAACATGGACTACTTAGTAAAGAAATCCTTATTTGAAAATAAGTTGAAGTCCATTCAGCAAAAAATAGGTTTTAGACATTCATTTATACCACATACTACAATAAGTTCTAATGAATAATTAACTCAAATATAAAAGATTTCATGATTTAAAAAACAAAATAAAATGAGTAGAAGTATCTTTCAACTATGTCCAGGGAGAGAATTCTTAACCAAAGGAAAGAGGAGTTAGTAAAAAATAGAATATATCATTTTGATTACATGAAACTTGATTGTAGGAACAAAATCAATGCAGCTAGGATAAGAAAGGATACTGCACTTGGAAAAACTGTATACATGAAATGTCTCTGATAAGGATGTAATAGGAAAAATATGTGAAGGATTAACACAGATGTATAAGATCAAGAACTATTTACTAATGGATAAATGGTCAAATGATATAGACAAAAAGTTCTTAAAAGAAGAATTGTAAACCATTAACATCCATAAGAGAAATGCAAATGAAGAAGGAAAGAGAAGAACATTTATACAGTGCCTACTCTGATCTAGCTAGGCACTGTGCAAAACACTTTAAAATATTATTTCATTTGTTCTTCACAACTACCTTATGAGGTAGGTGCTCAAAAACAATTATGAGGTTTCATTTTACACCTAGAAAACTGGCAGTGGTGCAAATGGTGGAAATATTTAGTGTTGTAGGAATTGTGGAAAGAAAAAATAATACATTATTGATAATTTTGGAATCTGTCCAACTATCTTAGAAACAAATTTGAAATTGTACTAAACAAATGATTAACATGCTCATACCCCTTGATTAGCAGATACCCTCTGCTAGGTCTGAAGAAGATCAAGGACAGACAGAAAGGAAGTTCCCACATAGTTCTTTCTCTCCAGTTATGCTTATTCCAAATACAGCTCAGGCCACAGATCCCCAAACTGTTTCGTTCTTCCCATTCCTCCTAACCCCATCCTTTCCCTACCTCCCTTTTATGTGTTGTCTCCCTGTATCAGAATGTAAGCCCCTCAAGGCCAGGGACCATCATTTTTGCTCCTATATACTTAGGATACCATGGTAACTACTTAATGAATGTTTTATCTATGTCTCTCTCTCTTGCTCTTCAACTTGGTCACTGCTTAGCTCAAAGAAGAGGTGAATCTTTTTGAGCAAATTTGGGATCTCTTTTTTATGAGCTTTGGACACATGTTATAGAATACATTACAAGCAGCAGTTTATTTTTTGGTAGTCATGTTTCCCTTGTAACTAAGTTACATTGCTCAGAGAACCCAAATGATTTTATCTGGACTTTAGAACAAAAGGAAATGTCCTTGTGATGGATTTGAAAAAAAAAGTGGCAGTCAGGAGACAACTATAAGCAAGAGTGCATGGGAGCCAGCTCTGACAGACTAGTGATAGCCAATTGTTAAATTTGCAATGAGGGACTTGCAATTTGGAAATCAATAAACATATACATTAGGTCTTGGTTTGTGGTTTTGTTTAGTGCCTATATTTTATTATCGGAGAAAATCTTAATAATACAGATTAAACTTAAAAGTATGTCACGTATACATTTTTGAAGAGTTAGTTATTAGGCATTTACCAGCGTATTCCTAACTGCAGGGGCCATTGGAACTTCATAGAAAAATTTTATTTTCTATGGAGAGATAGTGCTGCATGAATTTTGGATGGATACAGAAGAATGAATGAATGACTTTAGAAGATACCATGTTACTAAAGTAACTGATGAAATTAATAGTCTACTGATTCAACTACCTTCTGGTCGATCTTGTATCAAGATTCCACAAATTGGTTTTTATCCATGGCTTTGGAATAAAGTTTTTATCAGCACCTCATATATATTGTAACATGTATTTCATATGTTAGATTATATCACTATGAATAGGACATTTAAAAATCATTGATGGCTCTTCTAGCCAAACTTACCATAGTTCACTACATACTCATTGCCACCGCAACCTCACTGGTTGTTTTTCATTCATTGTGTAGTCATCCCATGGTATAATTCTGTTCATCATGCCACTTAAAAGGGAACAGTAGCAATGTCTTCACCAGTCGCATATGGATGCATATTTATCTCTCATGCACTGCAAGCCACGCGCCTAGAATTCTCAGCACATAGGCATTGCCAGCATATTTCTGAAAGCCGACTTATGTGGTTTGTTTAGAGTGCTGCAATACTAACCTAACCCAATGAAGAGCCGTAGGCCCAAGAGGAATGGGTGGGTAGGTGAAGCTGCCATGAGTGAGTCATGAGATGTGATAAGACTTCATCTTCCCACACTAGTTAAACTGTGCAGTTCCTCTGCCAGTGATACAGCTTAATAATAAATGATTTTTAAGTAATACCAGCACAGTAAGCTTCACATTATGGTCATACTCCACTTTAGGCAAAAAGTTTGGCATAAAATCTGGGATGTGGTGAGATATGGTATGTTTATGCTTATACTATTTTGTTGGTTGACTCTTAAATGCTCATGGTACTGAGCATTTTAATATAAATAGATAACATCTATCTATCTATCTATCTATCTATCTATCTATCTATCTATATATATATATATATATAAAACATCTATAGAGAACAGTATCATTTATTACCTTTTTTTTTTTTTTTTTGCTTTGGGCAAAACATTTCTCTAAACTCAAGTTCATCTATAAAATGAGGGGGGTGGACTTGATGGTTTTTAATATGACTTCCATATCTAAATATATGATCCTATGATCATCCAATATTAGTGGATAGAAAGCTAACCTGGAAGTGGTGAAGGAGGGATTCAAGTATTGCTTCTGAAACATCTTGCTATGTGACTCTGGTCCTTAGGCACTTACTCTCTTGGCAACCTTAAACTGCAGAGGTGTTAGTCTTGTAGCAGGAGTTCTAGATATCAGTGAAATCAGAGGTTCTTATCCCTAATTTCCCATTATAAAGAAAAAAAGATTTCAAAAATATTTTCTTGTTCAATAAGAGCTATTTTCAGATAAGGGACAATTGTCCAGGTCTTCCAAATTCTATTTTTTGCCTCTTCAAATTTACACGTTTTACTTGTGTTGCTTGTACATGTGTGAAAAGCACTGCTAAATTATACTGAATATTTTTACAAAGTATACAAAGAGATTTTTCAAAACTGAAACCTAGTTGCATATTTTAGGACAATTAGGTTTTGGGTACAAGGATTTAACAAGTCTGTCTATACTTTGGTTATATTTTTAACACATACTGAATATGTATGCATATATATATTCATATATATGTATAGTTTTACATGTATAAATAGCAGATGAAAAAAGAATGTTGTCTATGACTTTTCTCTGACTCTGCTCTTCTATGTACTCCATTTAAATTGTTTTCATCTTCTCACATCCAACTCCCAAAAGTACTTTTGGAGAATGTCTTAAAGCAGCAAACTTGGCAAGAGAGTCCCTCACCACTGTGTTCTAAAAGGAAAGTCTCTGCCATTTAAATACTTCAATATTTTCAGGATCTGTGATTTTACCAATTTGAATGTCCCACTTGCCTGACTGATTTCATATTAAACCCCTTTGCAACCGATTAGGTGGACTTTGAGAGTTGTTTGGGTCAAAAATGCAGTACCTTGATACCCTATAGCCAAACTTTGGGAATGACCAAACTTAGGTCAGTCCTTGGAAAAGAGATATTTCATCACCATGACCATACTCAAATCTATTCCAATTGGGTTAGATTTGCCTGTGTCAAAGCTTTCAACTACCTATGATCACCTCTACATTATTAATGAGCATAAGAATGTGACTTAAGTGAAGACTATTCAAATATCTTTAAGAGGTGTATGTGTGCATATACACAGAATTCATTTTTATTTTTTCTCATTTCTCTTGATCTAAAATGGGATTTTGACTCTGTTTTTCATTATGCAAATAGTAGTAATTATAATAATAATAACATCACACTTACAAAATGCTTTACAAATATTATATTGCTTTATCTTCACAACACAACAACCTTGGTAGATAGGCACTATTATTATCCCATTTTACTGAGAAGGAAATTGAGGTAGACAGGTTAAGTCACCATTTTCATTATTGATAGTTAATTGGTTCTTTTTTTTTTTTTTTGCTTTTTGGAGGGGGAAAGGCACGGCAATTGGGGTTAAGTGACTTGCCCAAGGTCACACAGCTAGTAAGTATTAAGTTTCTGAAGCCGATTTGAACTCAGGTCCTCCTGAATCCAGGTCCTGTGCTCTATTCACTGAGCCACTTAGTCTCTCCAATTGGTTCTTTCTTGTAATATCGTGGAAATCATTCCCCTTCAGAAGCAAATTGGAATTAAAGAATCATAGACCATTGGAACTGAAATAGACCCTAGAGTTTAGTTGTCCAACTTCCTTATTTTCCGTGTAAGGACCTTGATACTTAGGGAAGAGCGGAATGACTTACCCAAAGTTACACAGCACATCATTCCCAGAGTAAGGACATGGGGCCAGACTTCCTGACTCCAAGTTCTGCATTTTTTTAAAAAACTTTTTTCTTTCTTGTGAATGGAATTATTTTAGCATGGTTCAGTGTATCAAAATGCCTGCACTCAATCACCGGCAGTTATGGAGGTTTATAGAAACTATCTTCTGCAATTTGCCTGTACTTTTTCCTTCATTCATATACTACCCATTTATAGCCTATTCATGGTCAAATTTTGTATATTAATAAAAGTATATTACTAAAGTGTAACCCTGCAACCTTTTTTTTTTTTTTTTACTAATCTCTAACAATTAGATTTTTCAGGAATGTTTTACATTTACATTTACACTTAGGAGTCCACCTGTTTTTTCATTCACCACTCTTTGGGCCATAAACAACAAATCCTTTTTAGCCTTTTTCTATGATTATTCTACATATGCTTTTTTGCATCTAAATTTAATACATGAAGTAAATCATCAACAATCCACCCATAAAAACAGTCTACTGTTAAATCTCATTTATATGAGATTCTCTAATAGAGGAAATAATATTTAACTGTTAATTCATCTTCAAAGTTTGGAGCTGCCAACTTGAGGGGATATGCACATAAAGTCACTAAAAATGATAAAAGATTGGCTTTATAATAATCAAAAAATTCAGGAAATTCCCCTCAGACTCTCTTCCTTATCTTTCTTGTCCTGGAAATCATAGATCTTTCACTTTCTCCCAGAATTTCCCCCCTCTTTTGGATTTTAGATCCCCCTTAATCAAAGACGAAAAATTATAGCCCAAACCCTTTAAAATTTTCTCTTCAACAAAAATTTCTTAAGAAAGAAAAAATTGCAGCCATCAACTTCTGGCTATAGACTTTGAAATGTAAAATAGCATACATTTCTTCACATCCAAGCCGAAATTTATGAGTCAGTTCTACTCATAATAGCATGAGATTTAACTGGAAGTACATAATCAATGGGGCACCTAGGTGGCATAGTGATTTGATTACATGGCCTATAGTCAGGAAGACCTGAGTTCAAATCTAACCTCAGATACTTACTAGTTATATGACCCTGGACAACCTACTTAACCCTGTTTGCCTCAGTTTCTGCATCTGTGAAATGAGCTGGAGGAGGAAATGGTGAAACAATCCACTATCTTTGCCAAGAAAAACCTAAAAAACCCAAAATAAACAAAAAAAGGGGGGTCATGAAGAGTTGGACTCAACTGAGCAACAACATTATTATGAACAAACAATAATGAATTCTATTTCTTTGTGTTGAAAAGATATTATATGGAGTTAAGATGCAAGAAACTAAGACAGTGGTGATTTCTATGTTTTATAATATCTTTCCTTTGTTTAAAGAATCAAAGTCATTAGAATATTTGACTACTTAACTTATTTGTCATAATTCAAGTTTTATAGGCTATTTTCTTACATGTGAAAGTAGGCCATGTGATTTCACTCTTGTCTTTGTAGTTCCTGTTTAGTTTGGACACCATTGACTACTGTTTAATTTCCTAAAAAGCTATGCCAATTTTAAACTCAGGAGATTAGTCTTTCATCGGTTTAAGTGAAGGGCATCTAATCCCAACAGATGTCTTATCTTAAAAGGTGTTTCCAATGATCTGAAAAACCAAAGCCTCCCATTCTGCTCTACACAAATATCTTCTGATCTGACAATCCATGGAACACATTTCAAATAAATGTACCAACATACCCTGACAACCACGGAAATGAGCTCAGTTCTGGCTCAGTTCCACTGAAATGACTTTGGACAGACACAGTTTTGGGAAAGGCTCCAGACTAGAAAGATTGTATTTGCCTCATTAATGTTTCTTCAGCTTACCCCCAGGAGTATCAGTTTGGGAAGTGCCTTGGCCCTCAGGATTGCTCTAGAATAGACTTGGTATCTAATTTGTTGCAGAAACTACAGGTTAGACTAGGTTCTGCAGTGGAACAAGCCTGTATTTCTTGGATTAGTCCTGGAACCAACACAATTTCTAGGCTATTTAATTTGAAATGTATCTTTACCCTAGACTTCCTGTAACTTAGCAGACCAAAATGCATAACCAAAGATGAACTCCAGAGCTAGAGTCAAGGTGTGGAACATGAGGCTACTTATTATCCTTGAAATGCTTGGTCATTTTTTAACCTCAACTTCATCTCTACCCAGGGTAGAACACTTGCCACCTAAGGGTAAAATAAATGGTTTCCAATAGGATTATCTATTTTTCCTAAAGTATTTCCTAATCATCTTATTGCATTGCTTTTCATTTGTTATAATTCTACCATGTTGGATTTTATTATCCTTTGCTTCACTTACTGCTTTTCTTCATGAAGAATTATCCATCTTCTACTCAATTCTTCCATCAATTATTTTCCAAATACTTTGATTTCCTTTTCTTTTCTGCTCTCTTAAAGACTTATTCCATTCTCCAGATACAGTTTCCAATCTCTGACCACTAGCAGTCGTGATTCTTCAGAGAATTAGCTGCAGAATTCCTTTTGTCTTCCAAAGCTCCTCATTTCAGTTGCTGGCACTATTGAGATCCACTGCTTCCCAGATGTTATCTCTTTTGTCTTCTTTATGTCAGGTGTGACCTGAATTTAAGAAGAGTTAAGGTAACTTGCTTTACTAGATACAATTCCCCAAACTTACTCATAAAGATGACACCAAGAACATGTGCTGACACCAGTGTGAATACCAACCAATACTACATTCATGAAGACAAATGCACATGAGTATTTCTGAATAGAGGCAGAACAGGTGGAGTCAAATAATGGAAACTGGATATTGTTTTTTTCCTACCAAACCATGTATTGTCAAGGTTTGTTATTCAGACAACCACTACATTTGGGTATCCAACATTTTGCCCTTTCTTTTTACCCTCCTCTTGCCTGAAAATCCCATCGAGCTTGGAGCTATCTGAATGGGGCTCACACAGAAAGAAAAAACCTCTTAATGCTTTGTAAATGGAAATAATACATCAGTAAAACTTTTTTAAAATGCATAATTTTCTTTACCACCTCTATGAATTCCACTTTCTCTGACTATGTATTGTAACTTGTATTAGGTATAAACCCAGAAGGTTGACCATTGTGGTCCTGGAAAACATATGTGTATGTCTAAGCGTTATGATTTCTGCTTTTTTCCTGGGTTTCCTTAATGCCAATAAATCAACAGGCACACAATAAGTGCCTGCTATGTGCCAGTTATCTGCTTATTTTTTTATATTCAATAAAAATTCAGATGTTTTCAAATATCTAGTGGCTTGGTATGTTGTAAACCCTGTCTATTTTGTACCTTCCTCAGTATATAGAACAAGACGGTGCTTTGGAAATATTTATCAAATAAATAGGATTATTTCAAACATTTTAGGATTATAGATTTAACGCCAAAAGAAAATCTTACAGGCTAGCAAGACAAATCTTTTATTTTAGAGATGATAAAACAACAATTGAAAAAGTTTAAATGACTTGCCCAGGGTTATAGTTAATGTCTGAGGTCTGGTTTGAACTGCCTTCCTGACTCTAAATTCAGTGTTCTACCCATATACCCCCTAGATGTCTTGACAATCTATGTAAAGAAGATAAAAAAAAAATCATAGTTCCTAATCTTCAGCAGTTTGTAATCCAACAGAGAAGATAACATATAAACTGTAAATATAACACAAAAGACACCATAATTACACAATAGAGGCAGAACCAAATTACTACAACACTTCAAAGGAGAATGACATAATTTCAATGCAGGGGACTTGGGAGTAGCATAGATTCATGGGAAAAGGTAACATTTGAGCTAGACCTTGAAAGATGAGTAGTATTTAAACTAGAAAAGACCTGATTAATTGAGTTGTGGTCAAGTCAAGTTACCAATATAGATTGGAACTTGTGGATAATAATTTTTTTAATGCAGATAATGTATGTTCCCAAAGATATCATCAATGCCCAAGTAAATCATAGAATCAATATGAAAATATGGCAATATTGTTTAAGAGAGCAGGAGATTTAGACTTAGAAGATATGTATTTGAGTCCCAGACCCAAAATTAGCGATGCACAAGTCACAAATACCCTGAACCTGTTTCATTATTTGTAAAATTAGAATAACACTTGCACAATCTGCCTCCTGGAATTGTTGTGAGGAACCCCACAAAGTGCTATATCATTATGAATATCAACTGGATTGTGAATTTGTAATGAAGACCCAAACTTGTTGTTCTCTTGAAACAAATTATTTTGGCCAGTGGTGAATTCAATAGTTCTATGTTTTACAATATTTACTTATAAAGAGAACATACAGTATAACAATAGTCTCTAAGGAATCTTCAAAATACTGTTATCTTCCCAGTTTCACAAATATGAAACTAATTCTGGAAAAACAATAGAATTAAACTATATGTGAAACTCTGAAAAAAATACTTAATCATGTTGGGGAAAAATTGAATTACTATAATTCTATGAAACTATTTAAATATATCTTAGGGAAGTTAATTTTAAGTCTAGTTCATTAAAAATATTTTATGAAAATATTTGGGAGTTCTAGAAATCTATCCCTTTTTTTATTTATTCAACATAAAGGACATTTTTTTCAATAGAACAAAATAAAAGCCCCAAATACATAACTAATAACTCTAATTATGGAAGTAGTGGGGAGGAAACTAACTCTACTGAATGATATTCCTAATTTTTGAATTACATTCATCTCCATTAAAGCCCCCAAAGATTAAGTGTAGAAAAATGACACTAAAAGAAAATTTCCTTTTCCTTACCAAATGAGTTGGCAATTTTGAGATGGATTTCACATCCAGAATATCAAAGCTGGTTTTTATACACATGAAGAATCAGGGATTAAATTTTCTTCAGCTGACTGGTTACTTTTCAAGAATATCACTATAATTTAAAATATTTTTACTATCTTTTGTTTTCACGTTGCCTAATTTTTCCTCTGTATCCTTTCCCCTCCCTCTACTAAGAGATTTTTTTCTTTTTCTCTTTTTCTGAGCATGTTCAATTTATTGGTAAGGCTAGCAATTACCACTAAAAAAAAGTTTTCTTGGCTCCTCAACCAGCCAAAAAGACCATAAGGTAGGGCTTAGTAGCCTTCATGTAAGTTTTGGGAAGTACAAGAGAACAAAGAACAGGAACCATCACAGATGGAAAACGATATGATTGGTTACAAGGTCTGAAGTATCATAGATGATGGAAAACAATATGATTGGATGGAAGTCTGGAATGCAGGGCTAGCAACAACCTCTCTTCCCATCTTGTTACCAAAGAAAACTCATTGGTGTTGTTCACCTTCATGGCTAGTTAGTATCACAGCAATAACAGAGCAGACTTTCTTGAAGGTAGCCCATGTTGCAGTGATAACAGACTTCCTGGCACCCAACTGTGTCTTGCAAGGTTTGTTAGCAAGATTACAGAGTTCCTTAATTGTGTACAGGCAGTAAGATGCATAACAATCATTTATTTCTTTGAATTAAGATGATTTATGGGACAACTTAGCTCAGAGTCTGAATTTCAAGTTTAAAAATATGGCATAGGCAGTTACAGAATAGAATCAATTACAGAATAGAATCAAATATAAAATAGAAAACCAATATTTTATTTTCTCAATAGAGGAGATGATTCTTATTCAAGTATGAATTGGCGTGGATGGCCTCTAAGGTACTTCTAACTCTGAAATTCTATGATTTGGTTCTCTCTAAGCCTTCTCACACTCTCATGGGGCAGGTTGGGGAGGTCAAATACTAATGAAAACTGTATTGGTTCATGTCTTGACTTTGTTATCAATTTGCTGCTACTCTCTTGGAACAATAATTCTTTGCTGGACCTCAATTTCCAAATGTTTAAGAAGGGATTAGACAAGATAGTTTCAGTCTTTTTCGTCTCTGAGTTTCTACGTCTTTAGTTGCCCAAGATGATACTTGAGAAAACAGCTACTCAGACTTGGAAGGACTGTCCCTGGGAGAGAGATTAGACTTGGCCCAGAGGGTAGAAATGGAAATAATGAATGAAACTTGCAAAGAAGTATATGTAGGCCTGGTATAAATACAGTACATTGGGTTATGACAAGAAAACTGTCATGACAAGAAAACTCTTCCTAACAATTAGAGTCAGCCAAAAGGGAATGAACTACCTCAGGGGAAAAGGCAAGCTGAGAGCTGAGTATGGTTGAAGATACCTAGGTGTGCCTAGTTGTGCCAGCATTGTGGGAACAAGCATTATTACTGACCCTTCCTCTTCCTCTTAGTCAAGAAGAGAATTCCTCCTCACGGAGGGTCTTCAAGTAAAGATTGGATGACCCCTTATCAAGTATATTGTGGAGCAGAGTTCTTGTTTAGGCCTGGATTGGCTTAGATTACATCTGAGAAACCTTCCAACTCTGAGATTCGGGCAATTGGAAAATTCTAGTCTCAAACAGTTTGGACTGGTATCATTGTGAAATCTCAGAGCAGGCTCAGTTTCTTCCCAGAATCTGATTTCCTGTTTATGTCCTAGTGGCTAGTCTCCTTAATTGTGGAAGAAATTATGAATATGTAGTATAACTGTATGCTTAATATATATTCAGGGAGACTTCCATTCTTCCTCTTGGGAATATCTGAATGTTGGGTCATAAAAGAAAACCTGGGTAAAGAGAAAAAGAGATTTTTTCCAATGAAATAGAGGAAGAAGAGAAAAAAATAATAATACTGATTAATAGATCAAAAATATGTGTAAAGTCCACACTTACAGACTTCCTACCTCTGCAAAGTTTGGAATGAGCTACGTTCTTTGTAATTTCACAATATTCATTTTTTGATTGATTGTGAAGCAATCTCTTCAGTTCTAATTTTATTTCTTTTAATGATTTGAAAGCTTCTTCATTATTGAATAGCCATCTTTTTTCCACTTTTGCTTAAGCTTAGATTTTCATGGCCAGTTACCCTGGGCTGCATCCTGACCTTCATTGCTTTTGGGAACACATTCCCCTAGAAGGGAATATTTGAACCTTTCTAGTGTTTTTTTAGTGGTCACAGAATAGTCTTGCATTCTTCAAATTTCTCTATATTTGAATGTCTTTCTCTTGGTTACTCAAAGAACTTCTTGATTCTGAATAGAACTGATAAAATTAAATTTAACCATTATGGTTTTTTGGACTTTTCAACCTTGATTTTATTTTCCTTCTAAAGGCTATCTGTGAATTCTCTTAATTGGTATTCATTTTCTATTTTGGGAATTTCTGAGCAGTTCCCTTCTATTATTTTGTGCATTATTTTGTTAAGGTTTTGTCCTGTCATGTTCTTTTGGTAGACCTACAATCTTTAAATTGTCTCTAATGCATCTTGTCTTTGAAATCAGCATATCCTACTTGCACAGGGAGCTGATTTTCTTGTAATGTTATGGTTCTTTGCTCCTCTTCTTCTGATTGTCCTTTAGCTCTGTGTATTTGCATTCCCAATCTATTTTTCTCTCCTTTGTTTCTTTGGTGAGTATTATCATTGTAGATTCCAGTTTTTTTTCTATTCTACCCATTATTTTTGCTCTTTAGGCTATAAATTTTTCACTCATAATTCTAATTTATCTTTCGAACCACTCAAGAATAATGTGTTATGGTGTTGTTTTCTCCACAAGTTACATAGGGTCCTCTATCTCACTATGTGTTGGATTATTTTCCTTTATTTTGCAATATTTATTTATAATGTGATATGATATAAAAGTATTTCTAAAGAGTATTATGCAATATTTATAGATGCTTGAACCCATTTACTAGATCTGGAGACAATATTTCCCTCTGATGTTACTATTCTACTTATTGATTTAATTTGCTTGTGTTCAAGATCTTTGAATTTTCTTCCTAAAATCTTTAGTAATTTCAGTCTTTGCCCCATCTCTTCTTATTTTCCCCGATCACTTACTTCCTGACTCCCTTCCCTATGTGTTGGGAGTTGAATTTCAAAGCATCTCGATCTCCTTCCATGCAATTCATAATTCACTAGCCTAGGTTTCTAACCCAAGTGACTTTTAGATGGTCAGAACTGGTCCCAATCTGGATGCTGTGTTCTTTCCTTCAGATCTAGTGGATGGTTTCACAGCCCCACACTAACACAGAATCTTGTTCTAATGTCCTGTCCTGCTCCCTCTATTTCTTAATTCTTTGTCCAAGCACTGGAAATGTGCATCTTTGCAGCACTATTGTGTTGTCTACTCCAGCAGCCTCAGTTCGGAGCTTTACAATGCTGTAAAGCTGTGATGCCTTGCAGACTTTTGCACCTAAAGGGCTTTGCCTGCCCTGGCTATCTGTCACAACCAGGGCAAATGTCCACAGACTGGAACCAGGATTTCTATGGCAGGGAAACTGGAATGTGAGATTGGGTTTTGTCATAAGCCTGTGCTATGTCCTTTGGTATCCCAACAGAACCTCAATCTTGTTAGTATGGGAAAGGAGTGCAAGGCGAGCTAAGGATCACCTTTTAAATTCTGGGTGTCCTAGATCATGGGCACAGCTCAAGTTGCTTTATCTTTAAAGTATAATCTCTGTTTTGAAGAGATTTGACGGGTTGCATTATTAGAGAAAATGTCTATTCTTCCTCCTTGTTGCTCTTGTGACCATAACACTCATTTTTAATTGCTTCAAGATTATTGTTCTTTCCCTTTATATTTTTGTAACCATTATGTATATTAATTTCTTGCCTTTTGTTTACTTTACTTTATATAAGTTCATGCATTACTTTTCCATGCTTCTCTATATTTTATCATATTCACATATCAATTCATTTAAGAGTATATTCTGTCTTCCCCTACAAATATCTTCTCTTACAACAAAGCTTTCAAAAGGGAGAGCAGGGACAGCTCGTCAAAAATAATGACAATATCAGCTGTGTCTGACCGTCTACCTATGCACAATTCTATGCTTGTAATCCAAAAGAGAGATGGATTTTCTCAGCTCTTCTTTGAGGCTATGATTGATATTTAAATTACAAAGCTGAATGTTCATGTTACTATTCTTTCTGTTCATATTGTAGCCATTGTATATATTGTTTTGCTTGTCCTATTTACTTCACTCTGCATCAGTTGAAGTAAATCTTCCCATTTTGCTGTAAAGAGTGGGATATCATCTCCTCTTATACAGGTCATGACACTCTTCAGAGAATGGGTGTTTGTCAGAAAGATGTAGGATAATAATCCTTTCTGAGATTAAGCTGATTGTAGGATGAGGGGAATATAGCTCTAGAGCTCAAAGGTACCTCAGAAGTTGTTTAGTTCAATCTTCTCATTTTGTGGATGAGAAAATTAAGGGCCACAGACATTAAGTAACTTACCTAAGGTCATACAAATAGAACCAGAAGAGAGATTTGAGCCCTGGTCTTCTGATGCTAGGGTCAGTCCTCTACTACTTGGATTTAGGATAGCAGACATATAAATGATTATGGGGCCCATTTCCTTCTTGGTTATTTTCCTATTGTCTTTGTGTTCTTCCCTGAATGTTGAATAATGCTGGACACAAAGTAGATACTTAATAAAAGCTTTTTTGATTAAGTGACTGGACCTGAGAGAGCATGTGGGTTGTTGTCATAGCCTTACAAAACCAAGGTCACCTGATGCCACAATGAGGGGACAGACTAACATGATTAAAATCAAGTTTGGATTTTGCAAAACATGCACCACACTTAGAACTGGACCTTGGAAATCCCCCCAAAATTCCCTAGTATCTGGATAATTTGTCAATTTGTCAAGTCCTATGTTCCATCTCAAAACCATGGTCTCTATAGTTGGAGATTTTTATCCTAGACTTTTCCAGTACAACCAGAGTTAGTTTCTGTTATTTTTTACTCAATGGCATCTTCACTGCTGTACCTCAGGCTACTGGCAAGAAGGAGCATCACTTAAAAAGTAATTTAGCAAATAAGTATACTTCCCCTAGGGTACAAATAAAAGGAAAAGTTGTGGGAAATAGCTAATGTAAGCAAAAGGTGCCTTGGGGGAACCCTAAGAGTCACTTCTTTCAAACCAGCAATAACTTCTGGTGCTATTGGTCCTGAGGCAGCAGCAGTCAACATTGTTTAAAAAAGCTCCCTGATGGTGTGCTCATTAATTAACTGCACTGTTTGTTGATTCAAGATTGATTCAGTTGGTTCTCTGGAGAGTGTTTTTGGAAACTCAGTAATGCCTTGATGCAGAATTTCATCTTCAGGCCCTAAATTCCCAGGATGGTGCTTTACTGGGACATATAGAAGATGAAGTGAAAAAGAGAATTTGTTAGATAAAAATGATAATCAAAATATTTTAAATTCAGATGTAATTTTTGAAGATTTTCCCCACAGAGCTAAAAAATTACCTGCAGCAAAGTTTGACTGACAGGCAGGCTTTAACAAACAGAGAAGAAGACAAATGGCATGCAAAACAGATAGGGAAGTATTGCTGCTAATTACTTGAGAAAGCATTTTAATTAAGTTGTTTGCCAATTAATGCCTCATTTTTATCATTCCATAAATATTTAAACATGTTTCATAAACTTTTCTTCTTATGGAAACACTTGCAAATGTTGTTATGGAGTTTCTTAGGGATCTCTTAATGTAAAAATTATATAGTTTAGTAAAGTTTTATTTGCTATTCTCATGAATAAGTAAGTAAATAAATCTGTCTTGTTATTTAGGTAGCTAAAAGCTAATCTTCAATCTAGCTCCAGTAATGTTTCCTTCTATTTCTCTTGTGATAGTACATACTGCACATTAACTGTATGGATAATTTTCAGATTTATCTTTGCAATCCTAACTTCTTACTTGACCTCCAGTCTATCATCTCTAACTGCCTGGTGAACATCTCAAACTGGATGTCCTATAGACATCTTAAACTCAACAAATTCTTTCCCCAAAAACCCAACCACCCAGGCTTCAACCTAGGGGTCATCTTCAACCCTTCACTCTTTCTCATTTTCCATTGCCAAGTCCTCTTGATTGTAACTTCCTAACATCTCTCATATATGTCTCCTCTTTTCTGACATTGTTATCACCATGTTGTAGACCATCATCATTTCACTGTTGTTCAATTGAAAATAACCTTCTGGTTGGTCTACTTGTCTCAAATTTATCCCAACTGCAGCCCATCTTTCATTCTGCTGCCAAAGGAATCTTCCTAAAGCACAGGCCTCACTACATCACCCTCTTTTCTGTAACCTCCTGTAACCTATTACCGCAAGGATCAAAAATAAAATGACCTGTCTGACTTTTAAAGCCCTTGATAACTTGACTCCTTCCTATATTTCCATTCTTGTTATACCTTACTTCCTTCATATACTTTACAATTCCATGATGTTGATTTCCTTGCTGTTACTTATACAAGTAACATGAAAATTTTACTGACTGTCCCTCATGTCTGGAATTCTCTTTTCATCTCCATTTTCTGGCTTCTTTCAAACCTCAATTCCAATGCCATATTTTTACAAGAAGCTTTTTTCAATAATCCTTGATGCTAGTGCCTTCCTTCTGAGATTATCTCTAATTGATCCTATCTATACCTTGCTGTACATAGTTGTTTGCATGTTCTCTAGACTATAAGATTATGAGCACCTTGAGGGAAGGGATTATTTTTGCCTTTCTTTGTATCCCTAACACTTTTATTAGTCTACCTGATGCATAATAGGTACTTAATATTTGTGGACTTGTCAGAAAAACTGAAGTGAGATAAAATCATTTCATGGTTAGAGGGCTTGCCTTATTGTCAGGAAGACTTGGATTCAAGTCCTACCTATGACATATATGAGCTCAGTGATCATGACCATGTAATGTGACATCTCAATACCAGTTGCTTATCCGTTTGGTGGGAGAAGTTTTTTGCAAAAGGAGTCCCAAGTAAAAACAGAGATACAGTTCCCCTCCCTCCTAAAAATCAGTATATAAATTTAGCTTCTCCATTTGTACCTGCTGTCTCATGCTGATGCAGCCTATTCTTTTTCTCTCCAGACTTTTATGTAGAACACTTCATTGCTTGATTATATGTTAAGATAGTGACACAATCTCCATTAATGAACACCTGCTACTGTAGCAGCTATAAGAAGGCATAAGAAAGTAATATGGAGATAATTAATCAAGTAGTACCAGTGTGTTTAAGTGCAATGTTTTTAATCAAAGTTAGGAAAATAATACCAGATGGATTTTTAAAACCTTTCAACAAATACAAATTGCCTACTTCTCATACAACCAAAACCTTTAACCATGCTAGAGCCCTACAAATTAAAAAAGAAAAATTAAAGATAACACAAGAGAAGGATCATCAAGAGTTTGTTCTTACAGAGTTTCAGCCAAGTTTGAGATATCCAATCAATAGATATTGAGCTAAAAGCATTTACTCAAAAAAACAAAGTATCTGCATTCTGTATTTCATACAATTATAGTATTTGCTAATTCCATCACAAAAAGGCATCTTGATATCTCACTGTTCACAATTAGACAGTCTACTACATTTAAGGACCATGGAAAGTTTATGTTCGGGATTTTAGTAAAAGGAGAATTCATCTCATCTTGACAGTAAATTGTATTTGCCTTTCATTTTATTGACTATATGGGGCCTAAGCAAAAGGAGTAGCATGACAAATTGCATAAAAACCAGTAGCCAGTGCATTTTTTTACTAAGCAGTTGGTTGGCATGCAAGACAGTAACAAATAAACCCCTTGCTTCCTCCCCAACCATTTCATGAATAACTATTTCTTGAATGGAAGTTAATTGTAATATTTTGCTAATATCTAATTTTTAAATAACTATTTGGTAGAATACTATCATCAAGATGAATGAGTAAGGAATTGTCCTCAGAATGATAAGAAATGGGCTATACAAAGTAAAGGAATGACAGCAGCAGCAGCAGCACTAACAAAATAGGGGAAATGAAAGAAATCCATGTAAGGAATACTTCAAAGAAAAATAATTAATAAAACTAAAGAACTTAATAAACAAAAATGAGATCCTAAAACAATTAATAAATATAAGAAGATAAAATAAACTGAGGAGAAATCCCCCAAAGAATAAGATATTTGAATAGCAACAATTAGAATGCCAGAAATGAAAACTTAATCCTACACTCTTCTAAGTGATTAAGAAATTTAAAAGAATTAGAAGAAGTTATAAAGAGGGAAAACCACAGTTCTTAAATGATTCAAAGGGTTAAACAGGGGAACTGATGATTTAAAATAAAAAGATGAAAAACAGTGAGTATATTGAAAATGATCAGAGCAGACATAAAAATGTAACTATGTGTATGTATGTATGTGTGTGAAAGAAAGAGATTATATATATATATACAAGATAGATAGATGTACATATATGACATGAATAAATACCCATATCTTCAAATGAATGTGATTTCACTGATGTGAATTTTCTGTTGAATTGTTCTGATGATAATCATTCATGTTTGCCCATCTCCATGCAATTCTTATCTAAGTCCTCCCAAAAGTTTGCCAAATCAATTCTGTGAATATGCTGGGGAGTCTTCTTTTCTTTTAATTGATATGAGGATGTAAGTATAGCCCACAGGATGTCCGTCAGCATGACTATTCTATTTGTTTGGTATAATACATCTGTTTGAAGACAAACTTTGTTCTGGTTCTTCATTCTTTATGTATTATGTATTGCATTCATGTTTGCATCTACCTCCATTACCCTGTGATTGATTATTTATCTTTAATTTACCTCAGATAGCAGTAATCAGTTATTTGCATACATATGATAATGAAATAAAAATAGCAAAATGGGAAGGACATTTGAAACCTCTATAAACCAAAAAAACAAAACTAGTATATCAAATTTCATAAGACAATCTGAGAATAATTGGCTACCAACAAAAGCAAATGATGAAACAGAAAGCTTGGATACCATATTTCAGAGGAATTCATAAAAGGTAATTGTGCAGGAGTGAACATCAATTTAGAGGGTGAACATCAAATTGATAGAAACCACAGGACATCATCAAAGAAGAGCCCCAAATTGCTCTCAACCAGAAATGTAACTGCTAGCTTCCAAGGCTTCAACATTGGAGAAAATCTTAAAAGCAGGTAGAAGGAAGAAGTTAATACATGAAAGTAATCTAGGTCAAATTGCAAAGGACAATTCATCAAAGAAAAAAGTAACTGGAATAGGTTATATAAAAAAACAAAGATAATTGACTTGCATCCCAGAATAACATATACATAAAGATGAATATTTTTATATATGCAAAAACATGAGAAGCTTCAACTAGATTGTGGATTTTTTTACTCTCCTTTAAATAATAACTTATTCATAATGCACTTTATGTTTCAAAATGCTCTTTCCTAACAGCTACTTTATGGTAGGTTGTATAAGCATTGCTTCTACTTTAAAGATAAGGAAACAGAGGCTTTAAGAGGTTAAGTTAAAAAAAATCATATCCATGATTACACAATTAATAAACATTTGAAGTGACATTCAAAATCCAGTCTTAAGATTCAGATTGAAAAAGATTAGCTACCATATGACTCTGCCTCTCAGAAATCCAAAGTAAGCAAAGTCTTTGAAAGGAAAATACTAGCTCCCAAAAAGGAATTACAAAAAGAAACAAGTTAGTATAGCATGAAAGCTTAGTTAGAGAGTAGTACTTCTTAGAAGTATAACATTTCCAAATGAGTTTTTCAATTCAGATCTTGGTGGCCATTATCCACTGATATTCCCTTCTCAGACACACTCAGAATATTATCCCTCCTTTCTCAACAAAATAAGCAACTTGCTCAGTTTCCTTTTCTACTTACTCCTTTCCTCATATTAGGGCACTTAAATATACATTCTGATAGTCCCTAAAGTACTCTAACTTCATAGTTCCTCAGTTTATTTAACTCCTATGACCAAATTCTCCATTTTTCTTGGGGTAGACACAGGGATGGTTATACCCTTGACCTAATCACCCACGAGTAGTTCATTTCTTGAAGAACCATGAAATTCCTGTTATCATAATGTTTTACCATTTCATCTTTCCCTTTGCCTTATACTCACAAACCTATTCTTTGTCCTTGCAATGAATTAAAATTGTACCAATCAACCATGCCTTAACTATACTCTCTTCCCTTCCCAACCCATTTGGGAACCTGTTCAACATTACTCAATACTTTATTCTCAAACTCCTTAGTCACTTGTCTTGTCACTAATCAAATACTTCCAAATTTTGTCCCTGGACTTCTCTCTCTCTCTCTTTTGCTCCTACTTACATGCTACTCAAAGAAGATAAAGGAAGTCACAAACCTGTACTGATCAGTTCCACTAAAAATATGTGATATCTAATCCCAACTGGACACTCACTGAAGAAGACCATCCCTCCGTTCCTTTGTAATAGATTCTTCTATCCAACTTCCCAAATTGGTCATTTCAAACCTCTTCCCTTTTCAAGCCTTCCTAGCACTCTGTCTCTTTGCCTTTTCTCTCAGGATCTTGTCTTACACTTCACAAAAGAGAGGCCTTTTACTCCAAGCTCCCTCTTCTCCATTTCTCTTTATCTCAAAGCTCCCAGATATCACCTCTTACTATTTCCTTCTTTACTCCAGTCTTCCTTCATAGTTGCCAAAATAATTTTCCTAAATCATAAATCTGACCAACTTATTCCATAAATTCTAGTGGTTCCCTCCATTTGCAAATATAAACTTCTCTGTTTAATATTTTAGTCTCTTTATAAAGTGACTCTTTTGTGTCTTTCTAGACTTATTCAACACTACTTATCACCCTCATCCAATATGTACTCTATGCTATAGCTCACCTTTACTGGCCTGGTTGCTATTCCTAATTCTTGGGGTCCGTCTCATGTCTCTAAGTCTTTGCATTGACTATCAACTATGTCAAGAATGCTTTCCGTTTCTACATCTGTGCTTTTTAAAATTTTTTTCTTTCTTCAAGACTCAACTCAAATGTCATCTGCTATAGAAGGTCTTTCATCATTCTCCCAGCTACTAGTATATTCTTCTGTAAGGTAACCTTGTGTTTCCTCTGAATGTATCTTACATTTAATTGTATGTGTATGTGTTTATAGACACACATGCATACACATGTATATGTGTTGTCTTTCCAATTAGAATGTAAACTCTTTGAAATCAGAGACTATTTTTGCTTTTCTTTATATTTTCTTCGTGGCTCCAATATGAGACAGTTAGTAGATACTTAATATATGATTGTTTGATTGATTGATTTAATATCTAAATCTGTGGGAATTTCACACATATTAACAATGTAAATAAAGACAAAGATGAAAAAAATTAGATTAAATACATCATCAAAAAACAGTATTATTTGAGTAGAATTAAAGTATGTTTCCCTCTTTTCTATTAACAATTAGCAAACAATAAAAGTGGAAAGTAACATGTAGTATCAGAAGCAACCTCACTATTAGGTGGTTGGATTTTTTTTTTTTCAACTCTTTTGTTGTTCCACACAAGTCTTATCCCTGTACCTTATTGTGTCATGGAGGAGACTTTGGTTATGCCAATGGAGTGAGATCTGGAATGTTTTATCATTCTAGAAAGGCATGTGTGTTTCCCAGGGGCAGAATTTGTCTGTTTTGTGAAGATCAACCCTAGCTCAGTATAGAAAGGCTAATCAACAATAGGTTGATCATTAAGGGTTGGATTCCTTGATCAAATCAACCAATTAAACAAAGCTATAAAATGGTACCAAATTCTGTGCAATCCTGTTTAAATTGTGCAAAACAGTGTCTCAGCAGTGGAAAAGGAATGGAGGAATGCTAAAATTTCTAAATATTTTATATTGTCTCTACAGGTTATTTTTACTGTTACTACCATAAATTTGAGATAATAGATAACATTTATGCAATATATTAAAGTTTACAATGTGCATTTCAGAGGTTGGATTTGAACACAAGTCTCCTTGATTTCAAGTTCAGTTCTCTTTCCATTGTGCTCCACAATGTAGGATGTTCTTGACCCATGACATACTTTGGTAGGAAATAAATCATATCAACCTCAACATTTTCTTTATGAATAAAAATAGGAGACAAATAAAAGTTACAGCTTAATGGAAAGGTGGTTTGAGCATTCTCCCTGAAGGGATAAAGATGTTGCCTAAATTGCTTTTATTGTAGAACAAAAGGAAAAATGAAATATAATTTCAATGTTATCTAAAATTGCTGGTCTCATAATACCATTTGTAAAAAAAAAAAATAACATGAAGATATTTGGTGCTTCTGTACCATCATATTTTACAGAGGAGGAAGAGGTAGAAGAGTTCACTAATTACTTGATTAAAATCTTCTCATTTAAATTAATATATGCTCTAATATTCTATTATTTCAATGCTAAGATGAGCAGAGGGGAGAAATGAAAAAAAAAAAAAGGAATCTGTGTCTCTGAAAGAGGCCAAAGCTTATGCACTATGTAGAAGACTCATCTCTATGTATCAAGGACCTTTTCTTTGTGAATAGTCAGAAGGGACAAGTTAAACTACCAAAATATTATTATATAGAGCTCGAAAAAATAATAACTAAATTCATCTTGAAGACTAAAATGTTCACAATAGGGAATTAATGAAAAGAAATGCAAGGGAAGGTGGCCTAACCATATCAGATCTTAAATTGTTTTATAAAGTAGCAATCATCAAAACTACTTGCTGGTACTAAGAAATAGAGTGGTTAATCAGGGGAATAGGTTAGATATGAAAGACACAAAAGTCAATGACTATAGTAATCTACCGTTTGATAAACCCAAAGACTCTCGCTTCTGGGATAAGAACCCACTATTTAATTTTTAAAAACTGTTGGGAAAACTGGAAAACAGTATGGCAGAAACAAGGCATAGACCAAAATCTTATACCATATACCAAGATATCAAGGCAGTTTTCAGATGAAGAAATTAAAGCTATCTATATGTGAAAAAAAAATCCTCTAAATCACTATTGTTTAGAGAAATGCACATCAGAACTACTCTGAGGTAACATATCACACATATAATACTGGTTAACATGACAAAACATGAAAATGATAAATGCTGGAGAAGATGTGTAAAAATTGGAACATTAACTCATTGTTGGTGGAGCTGTGAATTGAACCAACCATTCTGGAAAGCAGTTTAGAACTGTGCCCAAAGGCTATAAAACTGTTCATACCCTTTGACCCAGAAATACCACTTCTAGATCTGTATCCCAAAGAGATCATAAAAATGAGAAAAGGACCCACATGTACAAAAATATTTATAGCCTCTTAAAGAATTAAAAATTGAGGGGATACTGATCAATTTGGGAATGACTATAATGGAATACTTTTGTGCTATAAGAAATGATGAACAGGTGGACTTCAGAAAAACCTGGAAAAACTTACATGAACTGATGCTGAATGAAGTGAACAGAAGCAGGAGAACATTGTGTAGAGTAACAGCAACATTTTGTGATAACTTATTTTGATAGACTTGGCTTTTCTCAGCAATGTAGGGATCTAAGACAGCTCTAAAAGACTCATGATGGAAAATGCTATCCATATCCAGAAAAAGGGCTATGGAGTCTGAATACAGATTGAAGCATACTATTTGCGCTCTCAATCTCTCTTTTTGTTATTTTGTTTCTTCTTTTTTATCATGGTCCCTCCCAGTGATTATAAATCTTCTTTACAATATGACTCACGTGAAAAAAATGTGTAATATGAATGTATATGTGGAGTTTATATCAGATTGCATGCCATCTTGGGGAGGGACAAGAGAGTGAAAGGGAGAAAATTTAGAACTCAAAATCTTATGGAAGCGAATGTTGAAAACTAAAAATAAATAAATTTTTAAAAAGAAGGTCAAAAGGGGGCAATTAAGTGACACAGTGGATAGAGCACTGATCCTGGAGTCAGGAGGATCTGAATTCAAATATACCCTCAGACACTTGACATTTGTTGGTTGTGTGACTCTGGGCAAGTTACTTAACCCCAATTGCCTCACAAAAAAAAAAAATAGTCAGGAGATACTAGATAGCATCCAGCACCAAATAACATTTTTTTAAATGATGAAATGATACTACATCTTCATAAACAGGACACATTTGTTTACTGAGGTGGGATTTGTTTCTGAATCAGTTTTGTTAGCATAGTAAATCCATCAAACTCTTAGGACAAAGGTCAAAATCAATACAAAATCAGAAAACAATTAAAATGAAAAGATAATGGGAATTAAAGTAGGTTCATCTAAGCAAACTATTAAAGTAAAATGGGAATGGGATTAAAGAGCAGATTTAAAGAGCACAGCCTGAGAATCTCACCATTTCCTGTGAAAAAAAATTTAACCAATTTAAAAACCATGTGAACGTAAAATCAAAACAAGAAACGGAAAAAAAAAAACTCTAGAAAAAAAACGTAGAAATTAACCCACAAATGCTTGATTTCCTACCCAAGTGGAGAACTGTGGAAGCCAAGGAAACATGCATTTTAAATTAAATTTATTTATAAGACTTTACTGAGAAAGATATTGGAAGATTATGGATAAAAGCATCTTATTAAATAGCAAAAAAAGAAAAAGAAAAAATTACAGAAAGCTTGATGAGATACTCAATTAGTCCACATCTTCTGGGAAGCATTTTTAAATGAAACTAGAATAACAAAAATTTCTATTAATACAAATATATTTTCTCTTGAGTGATAGTGAATTCAGTACATTTAAATTCTGATATTACAACCTTCAATGCGCAGTATAAGAAAATAGAAATGACACAAAAAAAGAAAGATGGAAAAAGTAGCTAGGTAGTTCAGAGTAAATATACACAAAGAAGGTCTGTGCTTGTGTTGAGACAATTTGGAGGACTCTGAGGGATAACTTGTCAATTTATTTTAATAAAGGAAAAGATACCACAACCTTGGAAAAAAATTCTTAGATGTAGCAACTCCCTAAAAAGATGATCAAGAAAACATAAATAACTCCTTTGTGTGTACCCTATTCCTTCCACAAGCCAATTCAGATGAGAGTAAGGTTCACTCATCCCCTCTGCCCTCCCCATTCTTCCCCTCTATAGTAAAAGCTTTTTCTTGCCTCTTTTATGTAAGATAATTTCCCCCATTCTATCATTACCTTTCTCCTTCTCCAAATATATTCATCTTTTACCCCTCAGTTTTGTTTTTTAGATATCATCCCTTCATATTCAACTCAACCTGTGCCGTGTGTGTGTGTGTATACGCACACGCATAATATATATAATACACACACACACACACACACAAATATCATCTTTCCTTGTAGGAATATAAACAGTTCAACTTTAATAAGTCCCTTATGATTTCTCTTTCCTGTTTACTTTTTCATGCTCCTCTTGATTCTTGTATTTGAAAGTCAAAAAGGGGTGGCTAGGTGGCACAGCAAATAGAGCACCGGCCCTGGAGTCAGAAAGACCTGAGTTCAAATCCAGCCTAAAACACTTAACACAAATACTAGCCGTGTGACCTTGGGCATGTCACTTAACCGCAATTGCCCTACCTTCCTCCCTCCAAAAAGCAAAAAAAAAAAGTCAAATATTCTATTCGGCTCTGGTTTTTTCATCAAGAATGCTTGAAAGCCCTCTATTTATTGAATGTCCATTTTTTTTTTCCCCTGAAGTATTATACTCAGTTTTGCTGAGTAGATGATTCTTGGTTTTAATCCTACCTCCTGTGACCTCCAGAATATCATATTCCAAGCCCTCCAGTCCCTTAAGGAAGAAGCTGCTAGATCTTGTGTTACCCTGATTGTGTTTCCACAATACTCAAATTGTTTTATTTTGGATGTTTGCAATATTTTCTCCTTGACCTGGGAACTCTGGAATTTGGCTACAATATTCCTAGGAGTTTTCCTTTGGGGATCTCTTTAAAGAGGTAATCAGATTCTTTCTATTTCTATTTTACCCTGTGGTTCTAGAATATCAGGGCAGTTTTTCTTGATAATTTCTTGAAAGATGATATCTAGGCTCTTTATTTGATCATGACTTTTAGGTAGTCCAATAATTTTTAAATTATCTCTCCCACATCTATTTTCCAGGTCAGTGGTTTTTCCAATGAGAAATTTTGCATTGTCTTTTATTTTTTCATTCTTTTAGTTCTGTTTTATAATTTCTTGATTTCTCATACAGTCATTAGCTTCCATTTCCTCCATTCTAATTGTAATTATTTTCTTCAGTGAGCTTTTGGACCTTTTTTTTTCATTTGGCCAATTCAGCTTTTTAAGTCATTCTTCTCCTCATTGGCTTTTTTGACCTCTTTTGCCATTTGGGCTAGTCTATTTTTAAAGATATTATTTTCTTCAGTCTGCTTTAGCAAGCTGTTGACTTGTTTTCCATGATTTTCTTGTATCACTCTCATTTTGCTTCCCAATTCTTCCTCTATTTCTCTTATTCATAATTTCCTTGGAGGCTTTTGATGTAGAAACTTTGACTTTGTTGTCTTCTTCTGTTTGTATGTTTTGATCTTCTTTGTCACCAAATTAAGATTCTTCAGTCTGAGATTTTTTTATGCTGTTTGCTCATTTCCCCAGTAAATTATTTCACTTTTTAATTCTTTATTAAGGTAGATCTCTGCTTCTAGTGTGTTTGTGGAGGGTGGAGAGGAATGGGTTGGGGGGTGTACTATCCTAAGCTTCAGGGATTTTGTGCAGCTGTTTTCAGAGATATTTCTAGAGACCTGTAAATTTTCAGCTCTTCCAAGGTATAATCAAAGGAAAGGTGTTTACTCCTTTCCTGGCCTATGCTCTTGTCTGTGAGTGATGACAAGCATTCTTTTCTGCCTTGGAACTGTGATGAGGATGCCCTCTCCACTACAGCCACAAGCTGCCTTCCTCCTCACCCTGGGACTGCCACCTAGGACTGCGACCTAGATCCAAGCAGGGAAAAAAAAAAAGAATCCTGGCTTACTGGCAGCAAAGAGATCCCTGTAATCTCCCTCTTATCAGCTGCTGGATCCCCACACCATCTGTGGGCCCAGAGCTCTGGAAATAGCTGTTGGTGCTGCTACTGCCACCACTGCTGCTACCACCTTCGTTGGCCAGGAGCTGGGGCCAGACCACACTTTTATCTCACCCAGGCCCGATAGTTTTCCCATTAACTTTCCATGCTGCCTTTAGAGTTTGTGGGCTAAAAAGTCTGGAAACCATCACAACTGCCAGTCATTCAGTACCCTTAAGCCTGCTCTAACCTTGTCTATGCTGTTGGGGCCCATTCTGGACTATGTGCCACTCCTAGCCCCATGTGATAGACCCTTCCTGTCAACCTTCCAGGCTGTCTTGGGCTGGAGATTTGTTTCACTCTGTCATTTTGTGTGTTCTGCAGCTCTAGAATTTTAGAGTCATTTTTATAGGTATTTGAAAGGGTTTGGGAGATATCTCAAACAAATCCCTGCTTTTACTCTGCCATCTTGGCCTAAAATTTCTGAAGGATGTTTTTAAAATAAATTCTTCACATTTTGTCTTCACTATGTATTTATTGAACTTCAGGGAAATAGCTCTGTTTGTTTTTATAACTTAACATGTACTAAAAGGATGACAGGTAGTCACATGCAATCCACATGGGATTCTAATGTGACAGTTAATGCATTTTCTAATGTTTTGACCATCCCTCTGAAGCTGAAGGCAATGTATATCTTTTTTTTTTCCCATATTGGTTTTATTAAAAAATATGTGTCTTATTCTATATATTAGTCCATCATCTCTCTGTCTGGAGATTGATAGCATTTTTCTACTTCTTTAGTCTTCTGGAATCATGGTTTATAATTTATTGATGACTATTTTTGTAAAATTTTTTGGAGGTCGGGTCTCCCTATGTTTCTTAAGTTGGAAGTAGAGTGGCCTCTTCTTTTTTTTTTTTAATTTTATTATAGTTTGCATCATTCATTTCCACAAGATTTTGAGTTACATATTTTCTGCCCCTCTTTC
>CM053587.1:150194645-150230544 GCA_028646515.1 Pseudochirops corinnae | reverse complement strand
CTTCTTCCTATCCTGCCCCTCCACTCTCCACCCTGTCCCTATCCCTCTACAGAAATATGAACATTCATCAGCCCTGCCCTCCCCTCCATCACCCCACCACTCATCCCCCTTCCCCCAACTCTTCTGTGTGGCAAAATGCCCAGTAAGGCAATGTATATCTTGAAAGAAGTTACTCCAGGTTTGAGTTACTGCTCCCTGCATCTTCTAGTTTTTCAGTATTATCTTCCTTGTTAATGAGGAATCTTGTGACCATGAAACTAGATGTCAAAATATTCCTGTGAAGATTAGAAAAGTCTGGTTTTCTGGCATGGTTTCCCCTAATTCTGTCCCAATATATTCTTTATTTGCATAATAACCGGTTCTGGGGTATATTGACTGTTCACGGAAGATTAGCACCTCTGATGTGAAGGTTTGCCGAGCCTCCAGGGCTGCCAATCCGACTGTCACCCACCTTTCTCCTGTGGCTCCAAGAAGCTGTAGCATAGGCAGCAGCCACTCTCCAATAAAACTATCTCAGCAGACCAGTTAAACCAAGCTGGAGGCAACCAATAGTCCTCAAGCCCATCAGTGAGTGAGGGGAATGTCTATCCCAAGCATGTAAAGACTTTTTCCAGCAGAATGGATGGATGAAAAAAAATTGTTCCAATGCCCATAAAGGTAGTTGAAGCAGGCATTGTGGCGTGCTTAGAACTTGGTGAGACATTGAAGATGCCAAGGTCATCTATTGCATCCTGTACTATCACTGGTTATCTTGCCTTTTTTCTTGTCAATGGACATCAATGACACTGGAAGAGAAAGTGAGACTGTTAACTTTGTTCAACTCTGCCTAATGATCTCAAAGTTATTATATCAGAGAGATGAGACTCAGACCTAGATATTATGACTACAAAATCCATTACTTTTTCTATTTCACCAAGCTTGTATTTCTTCTAGCTATTGTTTTACTAGAAAATAAATGGAGAATACATTACTAAGTGTTTTGAAAATAGACCAGGGCTGGGAAACCTGCAGCCTTGAGGCCACATGTGGCCCTCTAGGTCCTCCAGTGTGCCCCTCTGATTGAATCCAAATTTCACAAGACAAATCCATTAAAAAGAAATGAGGTAGTTCTAGTTCTACAAAATCATAATTCTAGCAACTATACATATTAGAGACCTAGAGAAGAGCATCCAGGACCAAATTAGCTTCAACGAGAGGAACTCTGAAATAAATAAGGAAGATAAGATTCCAAAAGTTTGTGTATCTTTCCTGAGATCACATGACTAGAAAGTGGTAGAACCAGAATTTGAACCTCATTCTTCTGAGTCTAAGGCTATTTGTGCTAGAGTACAGGTGGAGGATGAAAAGGTATTAGCATTGTGTCAGGGACCAGACTACAAATCTGGACCCCAGTATCTACTAGCAGCATGATGTTGGCCAAATCACTTAATGTCTCTGAATAGCAGCTTTCTCATTAGTAAAACAGGGATAATGATACTTGGATTATTCTTTTAATAGATAGCTCCTGGGGTTAATAATGAACAAAGTGCTTGTAACCATCTCAAAGCATTTTTAGATAGTATAAAAATTTTATTTCAAAGTAAAATCATAACATCAGCTTACAATTATTTGCACAGTAAATCATAATAAAATTATTTTTAAAATTTTGTTAAGAGGCAGCTCAGTGGCATAGTGAATAGAGCATGATTTGTTATGTCATTGGTCCTTTTTGAAAACAAAAGATCAACAAAAATATCCAGCTCTAATAAATTCTTGATCTTGATAGGTTGCCAAATTCCATGGTTCCTCCTCCAGGGCCCCAGCCTGAATTCACCCAACCATCAACTGGATTCACAGGAAGGCAGCCCTCAGCTCCTCATTCAGTTCCTTGTCCAGTTCCTGCTCCATATTGAAGCTCACAGTGATGATTCCACCTCAAGTCCTTTGCAGTTTCTGTTTCTGGGAAGACAAAATTTAACAGAGCCAAAACAACATTCATGCACATTGCGGGCACTATCAATTCACTTTCTACCTGTGAAATCAACACAGACCCACAAACAAGGTCTGAGAAATCAAAACAATTCATCAGTGTCATCCCAGGACCTCTGAAATCATCCTCCAGGACTTCTGTAAACAGACAACAAGAAAATTCTCTTTCATGGCTTCTGAACTAGCAGTAAGGTCCCAGAGCTTCTATAACAGCAGCAACATCCTCTATCAGCAGACAGAACTGACAAAGTAACATCAACACAGACAGACAAAGTGCTGGCCACCACCAATGTCTTCCTTCTCAGTTCTGTTCAGTCCCAGCTTGTACTCCTCCTTTTATGTGGTAGTTCTCCTTCCTGTCCCACCCTTCCTGTTGCATCAGCAAGTTCCTCCCACCTTCAAATCACAAGGGACTCAAGATGCTAAATATTTAAATAGCTGAAGCAAGGTGCTAAGTACTTCTTTACTTGACATTACAATGCTAAACACTTTTGCAAATATCATTTCATTTGATCCAAACAATGACCTTGGGAGGTAGATGCTAGTACTATCCCCATTACACAATTGAGAAAATGGAGGCAAACAAAGGTCAAGTGACTTGCTTGGGGTCACACAGTCGTTAAATATTTGAAGTCAGATTTGAACAAATGTCTCCTTGACTCTAAGCCCAGCACTCTATCCTCTGCAGCAGCAGCTACCACTGATAGATGCCAGGGGGAAACAAAGAAAGATAAAAGACAGTCTTCACTGGCAAGGAGCTCACAATCTAATGGGGTCTATAACCTGGGTTATAGGGTTAAAGGGTTTTCCTGTAGAAGTCGTGATTTTAGCTGGAACTTGAAGGGAAGCAGTGGGCAAAAACAAGGAGGGAAAGAATAATTCCAGGCACTTGGACAACCAGTGAAAATGCCTGAAGTTAGGAGTTGGAGTGTATTGTTCAAGGAGTGGCAAGGATGCCAGTGTAACTGAATCATAGAATATGGGGGCAGGGGCATGAAATTTAAGAAGCCTGGAAAAGTGGAGAAAGGGCAGCTTATGTGGGACTTTGAATGTCAAACAGGTGGTTGTTGTTTTTTAATTTCATCTGGAATCGTAACGTAGTATTTGGATGTTATTGAGTGAAGACAGATCTGTGCTTTAGGGAACTACATTTGAAAGCTGGGAGGACAGATTGGAATGGGAAGAGACTTGTGGCAGAGAGAACAACCAACAGGCTCTTACAATTGTCCAGATACGAGGTAATGAGGCCTGAACCAGGGTGGTGGCAGAGTCAGAGGAAAGAAGGGGACACATATGAGAGATGTTATAAAGGTAGGACTTGACAACAGAAAGGATAGGGGCTGAAATGAGGGAGAGAGAGTAAAAAGTTGAGGATGGTACGTCCATCAGGAGGTTAGGGGACTGGGAGGGATGGTGGCACCCTCAAAAGTAATAAGGAAGCTTGGAAAAGAAATAGGGAGAAATGTGAGTTTAGTTTTTAGATATGCTGAGCTTCAGATGTCCACAGGATATCCAGTTTGAGGTGTCCCATAAGCAGTTGGAGATGGAAGAATGGAAATCAGCAGAGAGCTAGATAAGTAGACTTGAGAATCATCCACATAGAGATGATCATTGAATCCATGGGAGCTGATCACTGATTGAGGGAAAGAGAAGGGAGGGAGGCTAGAACTGGGCCTAGGACAGAGCCCTGTGGGAAATCCATCCAGCAAAGGAGACTGAGACCAAGCAGTCAGAAAGGAAGAAAGAGAACCAGAAGGCAGCAGTTTCATGAAAACCTAAAAGAGTGTCAAGGAGAATGAAACTTGCTTTTTAAACAGGACAACCATGACCTTTTTTTTTTTACTTAAATATACTTTCTTATCTCAAGAGAGAGTTCTGTTGTGTGTGCATTTTATGGTGAGGGGCATCACTAGGAAGTTATGGTAACATAAACAATTTCAATTACATATAGTTAGCGAGGCAGCTAATTGGTATGGTAAGTAGAATGCTGGACCTGGAATTAGGAAGTTCAAATTAGGAGTTCAAAGCCAGTTTTAGACACTAATTGTGTAACCCTGGGCAAATCACTTAACTTCTCTTTGCCTCAGCTTCCTGATCTGTAAAAAATAAGAATAATAATAGGATCTGTCTCCCAGTGTTATTGTGAGGATAAAATGAAATACTATTTTTAAAAGACTTAGGAAACCTTAAATTGCTGTGTAAATGCTAGCTATTATTAGTTATTATATAAAATGTAAAAAGAATCAAGACATTATAGTTAATTCAGGTAAAAAAGACAAAAACCTTGTTTTATATGTAGTGACCTTTTGAAAATAAGCAATACTGATATGGAACAAATGAGAAGCATTTGGGTCTCATTATTCCATTCCCAATGCTCCTCTGCCCCTGTTGTTATAGCCTAAAGAGAGTCAGTCAATACGTATTTATTAAGAACCTACTGTGTGCCAGACACTGATTGTGCTAAGTACTGAGGATACAGATAGGAAAAAAGCAATTCAGCTCCTGATCTCAAGTAGCTTACATTTGGATGTGCAAACACAACACAAAAAAGGAAGCCGAAAAAGAAGGAGGGGAGAAAGTACCTGTAAGGGAAGATGTAAGGGAAGAATAAAGTGTGAAGAATTATAGACAAATGTGAATTGAAAATGAAGACTGACATTGGTGTCCTCCTTAAATGGAGGTTTTGGTAGGAATCTTCTACTCCACTTTAAAATTAGAGGGGACTCAAGGATAGGTTAATATGATCTTGCAAGATCAAGAAATTCCTGGAGCATGATGGAAAGATCCAAACGATTGCATCCAGTTAGGAAATGAAGAGAAGAATGTAGCATCTTCTTTTATCCCAACTCCCTAAATTAAAAAAAAAAAAAATGGGACACTCTACTCTTTCCTTGCAATAGTGACAACTTTTTCCTTTGTTCCTGGTCTGAAATCTTCTGCCGGTTACTTCTACTCTGGACTTTTTGAGTGTTCCTCTCCTTTTTCCCCAAATCACCTGCCTCCTAGGGGAAGCAAAGCAGCAACAGTGATTGTGACAGAGAGTAAGTACAGATCAGTGAGGAAAAGTATACAGTAATCTAGAGTCAGATGTGGTGTCATACCATATACCTGTGTGATGTAAATGAAACCCTATTATGTTTTGTAATCATTCTTTTCATTTTTTTTTGATGGGGCTCAAATAGAAATGGTTCTGAGAGAAGTTGCTCTACTGCTTTATTTCTTTTATATTTAATATTCTTCAGATCATTTCACAAGCAGATAAAAGAGCTCCTTTTATAGTTGAATAAAAATATTAGGATGGAAGATCATACACTTAAGGTTCACTGAAAGCAACTTCAGTACACTAATAATAGCAGACAAGGATAATACCTCCTGATTTTGATTTCTTTTGCTAGGTTTTGACATTTTGAAAGCTTTTTATTCCATGAAACTTGAAAATTTTGAGCATTTGGGGTGGTGGCTTATACCTATTTAAAAAAAATTCTTAAGTTTTTATGGATCAATGTTATATGTGGATGTATATGGGATGTATATGTGGATGTATATGGATGTATATGTGGATGTATATATATGGGATGTATATGTGGATGCTACATTCTTCTCTTCATTTCCTAACTGGATGCAATCGTTTGGATCTTTCCATCATGCTCCAGGAATTTCTTGATCTTGCAAGATCATATTAACCTATCCTGAGTCCCCTCTAATTTTAAGGTGGAGTAGAAGATTCCTACCAAAACCTCCATTTAAGGAGGACACCAATGTCAATCTTCATTTGGTTTGTGATGAAGTTCCAGTCCTAATATATAGTTTACCATATGAATTCTACAGGATATTTTGTGGTCTGTTTTTGTAGTTTGAAGATTTATTGTCTGTTAGTTCATGGAAGATAGTGAGCTTATGACATATAATTCTAGCCACCAAGTTGTGACTTGATAGGTATTTAATAGATGTTAAAGTTTTGAAACCTGCATTGATTTCTTATACTATTTCTACCATTTCTTTGCATAGTGATAATAACATTCACAATAATATAATAATGTCTCAGTCTTCTCATGTTTTTAAAGAGGTTCAGACAGAAGCAGGAAAAGGGCAAATGGACCTCCAACTGTTATTCTTTCATATTTAGTGATCTATGGACTATTGTGCAGCTCTATAAAATAATAGTAGTTGGATGCAAACTCACCTTCTGTAGATCTCTCTGAAAACTACTTCAGGTTAATTCCTGTAGAAGACAGGACAATGGGAATCATAAATATCTCCTCTTGTTTCTACAATGTTTTAACATCTCCTATTAGGTACCTATATTTTGAAAGTTTTTGATTCCATGCAATTTGGAGACTATAAATGTTTGGTAGGGGGATATATTAACAATGTTTTTCTTAGATTTTTATAGATCAATGTTATATTTGGGTAATAATTTCAAGTAATAATTCCATCTGTAATATTTTCTTTTTGTAGTATTGGTTTTTTTATTGTTGACTTCTCTAGAATATTTGAAGTTTGCATTTGTAGTAGAGGGATTTATAATTTGTTACTTTATAAATGACAGTGAGAAGTGTAAAATTCTAGCCACCTGATTGTTATTTTCTAGGGCAATGGTTCTTAACCTTCCTAATGCCGCAACCCTTTAATACAGTTCCTCATGTTGTGGTGACCCCCAACCATAAAATTATTTTTGTTGCTACTTCATAACTGTAATTTTCTACTGTTAAGAATCATAATGTAAATATCTGATATGCAGGATGTATTTTCATTGTTACAAATTGAACATAACCCATAGGTTGAGAGCCCCTGTTCTAGGGGAATTAGGTGATACTATATTTTTCAATCTGCACTAATATTTTGTACAGTTTCCATCTCTTAATTTCATAATGTGCATTGATAAAAAAAAAAAAAGTCTAGGATCCTAAAGGAGAACACTTCTATAGTTTCTAATGGCAATGAATTGGTCTTCAGTTGCCATCATAAATCTTTCCATTTCTAGGGAAAAAATCTAAATGACCCAGCCATATATCTGACTTTTCTTTGTCAATATACTGTGGGTTGAGTTCATGTGGATGTCACCCACTGAGTGCTTTTTAATTCAATTATTGTATTAGCCATCTCATAAGCTCAGTTCAGTTAAATCATCTTTGGTCACATTTAGCAAATTCAGGGACATGTAACAGTTGCCAGTTTTGCTATTGATTTATTAAGTGAATCACATCTATTTTTTTCTCAGAATATCTCTGTAAGTGCTTAACCTATATAGTATGTGGTCTGAGAGGATTTATCACTCCTCTTCCTCTTTTTTTAATGAGAAAGTGTTAATTTTCTATAGTTGCCATCAGGTAATGATGTCTGTGTTTCCTTAATATTGCATATATTTTTGTTTGGGCATGTTCTAGATCCCTCTTCAACTTTGCTGTGCCAAAAATATACATCAACTAGGATGGTATAGGAGTTATTTGCTATAAATGTGGTTTTCCTCTTCCTCCTCCTCCTTTTATTCTTGTTCTTCTTGTTTTTGTTCTTCTCCTTCTTCTTCATTATTATTATATTATCCAGAATTGTTATTATCATTATTATTATTAAAATGATCCAGAAAAATGTATTCCAAAAGTAACAGAGAAAAAAAAAGTTATCCATCAATATCTTTTAGATTTGCAGCCCTCCTTCTTTTAGGTTCTCAGCACATGCTCATTTGCATGGCTGCCCTAAAGCGTAGCTCTGCCAGCAGCAAGACATCTGCAGGTGATTTCCTTCAGTTATTTGTTGGCACAAAGACACTAAAGGACTCAATTAAGGCAGTTTCATTGGAAGCAAAAGTCAAGCGGCAGGATCTTCTGTGCTTTGATATACACACACTGTGGTTTGAACTCACCTCACATAAATTTTCCATGCTGAGCCAGCACTAACTGCCAAAAACCAGAAAGCCAATCAAAAAAGAAGATGCCTTGGCTTTTTACATTCTTTGAAATAAATGCTTAGCTGAGCTGCTGTGGTTATTAACATTTATGTGGCATCGAATATCAGGGATATGTTTTGTACTATCAATTCATGTCATCCCTACAGCATTCTTCTAAGTCAGGGGCTCTTTACCTGGAATCTGTGAACTTATTTTAAGATAAATAATTTGACAACTGAATTTGGTTATATATGGTTTTCTTGGGAATTTAAAAATATTTTTGAGAAGGGATCCATAGGTATCATCAACCAGCCAAAAGGGGAGGGCAAAGGGAACAAGCATTTATTAAGCACCTACTATGTGTACTGTACTGCTTTGCAAATATTATCTCATTTGATACTCATTAAAAACCCTGGGAGGTAGGTGTTCTTATTATTCTTGTTTTACGGTTCTGAAAGCTGAGATGAAGTAATTTGTCCAGGATCACACAGCTAGTAAATTTCTGAGGTAGGACTTGAACTTAGATCTTCCTGACCAGACCCAGTGCTCTATTCACTGGACAACCTAGCTTCTTCCAAGGGGTCTATCACACACACACACACACACACACACACACACACACACACACACACATATACACATGTTTAAGAATTACTAAAGCAAAGGCTAACAAACCTTCTCTTTTTAAAAATTCAGTTACCATCATGATCACTATCATTGTCATCATCATAATCAGTAGTAGTAGTTGCAGCAGGAACAACAGTAGTAGTAGATATGGTAGAAGAAAAAAAGGAAGAAGAGGAGGAGAAGGAGGAAGAGAACAAGGAGGAGGGAGAGGAGGAGGAGGAGGAGAAGAAGGAAGAGAACGAGGAGGAGGAAGAGGAGGAGGAAGAGGAGAAGGAGGAGGAGAAAAAGAAGAAGAATTTGGCATTTATATATAATTTTAAGGTTAGCAAAGCACTTTACCTATATCATCTTATTTTGAGTGGCACATGGGGTGTCAAGAAAAGAACATTACAGATTGAAAGCTGACTGCAGAGTCAGTGGTTCTGGGATGAGAACCTGGCTTCAAATCCTTCCTATGACCCCTTGTGCCCAAGTGATCTTGGGGCAAGTCAATCTCCCTGGGCCTTAGTTTTCTTATTTATAAAATGAGAAGATTCCAATGAAGTTCTATTTTAGCTCTCATCCTCTGAAATGACCCTATGATCCTTTATTTATTATTCCTCTGAGGAGAAACAAGCATTGAATTCTGGGTTACACAAGAGACACCTCAAGAACAGGAGTAGTTCTCAACGCTCCTGAAGGAACATTTCTGAAACTCCATTTGTCTTTCAAAAGAAATGTACTTGCGAGCTCCCTTCAATTCCATTTGCTAAGGTTTAAAAAAAATCACTTAACTTCTATGGAAAAATGAGTCTTGGACTTGTCTGTTGATGTTGACCTCCTATTCTTGAATAGCTCATTTCTCTGAAAATGACTAAATTTAAGGTCATAGTGAGCCCTGCAAAGTCCATCAATTGGCTCATTTAAACAAGCCCAAATAAAAGCCAAATCCAAACATTTTAAGCCAACTCAATTTTCAAATGATCAAATATTTTTATTCTTGTTATATCTTAACTAAAGTGATGTCCCTCTGTCCAAAAGCTCTAACAAGATCATGAATTGGAACTTTGCATGGTCAAGATAAGAATCCTCCATTGTACTTAGCCAGAGAAAGAGGAGATTTATTCGTGAAGCAACAAAAACTTTCATGTTGTACAAATTTTTTAAGGGGGAAAAAATCAACATGCAGCATCCAATGACAATGGTAAGACTGTAAATGAACTCCTGGCACATCCTTTGTTCTGGGCTGGAATACTCTGCATTGAGACTGCCCCTATTTAATAGCTTCTGAAAGATTTTCCTGCATAATGGCATTTTAGCCATCACTTTAATGTCAACAAACAAGGCAGATTAATGCTTATAATCCAGAGCTGTCTGCACTCTGCTTATTAGAATGGTAGTCAGCTCTTCATTAGAATGAATGGCATCTGATTCTATAAGCTAGTCACAACAGAGGCACCTTCTTGCTGTGGTGTCACCCTGCAGATGACAACGTAGGCCATTACGAATGACACTCCACAATTCGTTACTTCCTGCCTCAAATTGTAGTTAATCTTTCATCCAAACTGTACACATGTGCAGCTTTAAGTGGGCCATCACAGCAAGTACCCAGTAATGCTGCAAGCACATGGAGACTGACAGAAGGTAAATTGCTTGTCAGGAGGTCTGTATTTCAATTCGCAGCATATTCCAAACACGTTGTGGGTAAAGCTCTCCACAACAGCTGCTTTCATTGCTAACTATTTTTGATGTAAATGTCAATAAAGCTCCAGGCCCCTTCATATTTTGGGCCAAGACTGTCCATCTTTCCCTATGCAGGCTGGCAGCCTGACTTCCATTTATCTACTCTTAGGAACATGTCCTATAATAATGATTGTCTCTGGAGACCGTTTAGAGTGATTGAAAGCAGTGATTGGGACAATGGGCTGCTGAATTTCATTGCTGGATTGGGTTGACAGGTGACTGCTTTTATACCCTTTAATCTGGTGGGGGAGGAAATAAAATACATACACTTCTATCTAGTCCACAGACAGTCACCTCTAGGTTGTAAGTCTATACTGGTACTTTTATCATTCATTGAAACAACTTGAGGACACTGGTTTATTGAACATTTATGGATCCCTCCAGTGGATCTTGTTTTTTGGGGTGTGTGTGTGGGTGTGTGTGGGTGTGTGTGGGTGTGATTTTTAATGAGAAATCGTGTGCTTTCCACAGAACTGCAGAAATGAGTGTGCAATCGTTTAAAAATTAGTCTTGTGTGTGAATTCCTATCTAATTCTCATTAGGAATTTCCTTTTAGAGAAGTTACCTGCTTACCTGGAATTAGAAACTCTATGTCCTCTAAGTAATGCTCAAAGAGAGATGGCTGAAGCTTGAACTTAAGCATACTAAAATTAAAATATATTGCAAAAAGTTAATTGGTGGACTCTTCTTTTGTGCATATTTGTAGTATACATATGATGATATGTATCAATACATATATAGAATTATATATGTATTATATACATATGCATGCATGCAATATGCATATATATGTACGTATTAGTATAGTATGGTAAATGTGGAAGTTTTTGTAGTTATTGCTGTTTTTGCAAACATGGTCTAAAATGCATTATGCTGCTTACATCAATTCATAGGACACATTGTATAGCATACTGCTGTTATATATGGCTTTGCAATGTAGTGATTTCTATGCATATCTTAGTTAATTTAATTTTAAAACCACCTATAAAGCTTGTGGGCAAGGAACTGTGCTAAGCATTGAGAATACAAACAAGAAAATAATACAGAATTGTCCTCAAAAAGGTTATAATCTAATTGTTTTACATTCCTTCTTATATCTTTGAATTCCACTATAGTACATACAGGATACCTAGAACATAATAATAGATGCTCAATCAATGTTTATTAAATAAATGACTGGTGTGGAAACAGTGCCCTCTTGATAATCTTTCCCTATTACAGTGAAGAAGACTGTATATCATCAATAGGTGCACGAGAAAATGATTTGACCATGACCTCAGTATGACTGAATCTGATATATTATGGTGCTTTAAATTAACTATGTCTTTGTTACATCTCTTTTTGGAAATTGTGTTCCCTACCCCTCAAACCACAAAGTTTTGTGATAAAAATTCTGTGACCTCTTTCTCTCTCTCTCTCTCTCTCTCTCTCTCTCTCTCTCTCTCTCTCTCTCTCTCTCCCCTCCTCTCCTCTCTTCTCCTCTCCTCTCCCTCTTCCCTTTCTCCCCCCAATCTCAAATCTCTGGGCTCTCCCAGGAAAAGTGGGAAGTCATGGTAAGAGCAGAAATTCTGGACCTGATATCACCAAACTGTGGGAAAAATTCACTCAGCACCAGCATCTGGCTCCCTGGCAGACCCTAAAGGCACTTGTGTCAGTAGCTTTAAAGCTCCCCATGAGTCTGTGCAGTTGCCTATGGTTACGCTGCAGATGGGTTCTGAGTTTCCTGATCTCTCTCTCTCTCTCTCTGTCTCTCTCTCTGTCTCTGTCTCTCTGTCTCTCTTTCTCTCTTTGTCTCTCTCTCTCTCTCTCTCTCTCTCTCTCTCTCTCTCTCTCTTTCTCTCCTCCCTCCCCAATCTGCCTCTGTCTCTTTTATAAACTATCTTAGAATTATGAATGGAAATATTGCTTCTTTGATTTTTGTGATAACATTCCCCATCCCCTTCTTTTAGAAGGGTCACAACAAGTTTCTATTTAATTTTTTTGTTCTTAGAATTTTACATCATCCATTGAGATAGTGGGAGACATAGAAGGATTTCCCCAGATCAAGTCTAGGAACTACTGCTTTACAACCATTTCTAAATAGCTTAGTTTCAAAGACTTTATTTTTCCTTTTGCCTGAGGTTATATAGAAAAGCAGGAATTTATAAATGGTATGTGTTCCAAAGTTTATTTGTTGGTCAGTTATCAGCACTTCAGAATGTCCTTTCCCATAGAAACAATGTTACATATGTCAGTTAATTTTTGAAGATATCCCACAAAAGTCTACTCTGCACACAACATAGCTTAAATACTGTATATTTCCATGACAAAAATACTAGTTAGCACAAGACAAACAGAACTGTATGACCTAAGACTTAAAGGGACCATAGAGATCTGTAACAACTCAATTCAGCAAGCATTTATTAAGCACATGTTATGTATAAAGCACTGTATTAGACCTTGGAAATACAAGAACAAAATTAAACAAACCCTGTCCTCAAGGAGCTTATATTTTACTTGGATTGGGTGAAAAATGATCAGAACATTCAAAATAATTTAAGTAGGCATATAGTTAAGGTGGAGTATCAGAAAAGACCTTCTAAGAGGTAATCACTGAGCAAAGGAGATAAGGACACATGTTTCCAACAAAGGAAAACAGATTTCAGGAAGGCAAAGAAAGGAAAGGTGGAATGATGAGCTCCATAAACAGTTAGGAGGTTACTCTGACTATTAAGTTAAATATTTGAGTAGGAGAAAGATGAAATAAGTGTGGGAAAATAGATTTGGGGATGTTAAATGAAAGAATGAAGAATTTGCATTCTATCCTACAGGTAATAGAGAATCACAGAAGTTGTTGTTGAACAGTGGAATGACAGAGTAAGACATATGCTATAGCTTTAATCATTGTGTGGGGTGTGGTGGATTGGTTGGTATAAGAGACTGGAAATGAGCAAGTCAGTTAAGAAGTTATTGTGATACCGGCAGCTAGGTGGTGCAGTGAATAGAGCACCAGCTCTGGAGTCAGGAGGACCTGAGTTCAAATTTGACCTCAGACAACTTAACACTTATTACTCATGTGACCTTGGGCAAGTCACTTAACCCTGATTGCCCTGCCTTCCCCCCCCCAAAAAAAAAATTTAAAAAAAGAAACTGTTGCAATAAAATATGTGAAGGTCTATGTGGGATGAAGCCCTGATATAAGGTAGTACTGAACAAAAGGAAGGTCTGAATCTGATAGACTGAGTTGACCACCTGGCCAGAAAGAGGAAATATATACATATATATATATATATATATGGGTTTTAGGAAACAGATCACAAGCCTGACACAGAGGCATAATAGTGATGGTAGAATTTAATCATCTAGTCATGGTATCAGGACAAACTTCCTAATAATTAGAGCTGTTAAAAATTATATACTGATTCAATAAGTCATGAGATTTTCCTCCTTAGAAGTCTTCAAGGAGAGGCAGAATAAATACTTATATTATGGTGGAAGTTCCTTTGAAATATGGGTAGGACTAAGCGGGCATGGAAATTTCTTCCAACTTTCAAATTTTGTGATTCTGTGATGTTTTGAAAGCAGAATCAGCAAAATTTGGCAACAGATGAGATATTTGGAGTAAGGAAGATCACACAATCAAAAATGACTGTGTTACAAACCTGGGTTGTGAGCTGTCAATTGTTGCTCTTGTTGTTTGACCTTTTTTCTCAAAGGGGACCATGACATCAGGAAGGTGATGCCATAACTTGTAAGTGAATTGGATGTAAGAGAGAGGGCTGTGCAAAGTCACCAGCATCACTAGAGCCATCTGAGTCTTAATAAATGTTGACTGAATGACTAATGGCTGCCTTCAACTGAAACAAGAAAGTTTTCAGGTAGAACAGTTTTTAGGACCAAATATCAGGAGTAAGTAGTAACACTGAGATTGGAACCCAGTTTCTATGGCTCCAACTCCAGTGAGATTTCAACTAGATGACATAAGAAATTGTTTCGTATTTATCTTGAATACTGTTGCTTTGTAGAAAAAAACAGTTTAATTAGAAGAATATAATGAAATAAAAGGAGCTTCTCTGACAGGTTTATAAGTAAAACTCTCACAACTCAATCTGAACCTACCTTTACATGCTTATTACTAGTGCTATTAGACATACTCTTCTCTCACTCTTTGACCCAGATAAATTGTCATCTAGCTGTGTCTCACACAGGGAATTCTCTGTCTTCCATCTTTGATTTAGATTATATGCCTGTCCTCTATCCCTGGAAATTATCTCCTCCTTTTTTTCTGCTTTTTGAATCCTTTGTTTCCTTCAAGATTCAACTCAAGCATCGCTTTTCTACATGAAGCTTTCCTGATCCCCCCTCCCCACATACCTTCAATTCCCAGTGCTGGTTTTCTCAAAATTGTCTTGTATTTATTTTTACATGTGTTGTATACACTTACTTATGTAAATGTTGTTTCTTTCCATAGAATGTATTATCCTTGAAGGAAGGGATAGTTTCATTTTTGTCTTTATATTTCCAGTATCAAGCACAGGGACTGACACATGCCAGGTATTAAAAAATGCCTACTGATTAATTGACCTATGAGGATTTTAAAGGAGAATTCTAAGCAATTTCAGGGGCTTCTGGATTTGGTATCATTTTTTATTATTTCTAATGTAATGGGGGGAGGGCTGGTGCATGTTTAGAATTCCTCAGAGGGGATCTCCATGTGGTGAATGCTTCAGAGAAGATGGCATCTGCCTACATGGAGGATTCTAGGGAGCTGCTTCTGGGAAAATCATGATGACTCTCAAGAGAAGTGCCTCAGAAAGTCAGCCTATGGAACAGACATGGATATTCTGTTCCTGGTTCTGATCAGCTGTCCCCATGTTGAAGAGAATGCTCTTTGACTATTTGTTGGGACATTAAAAAAATCTATCATCATCAGTTACTATCACTTGACTTCAGTGCTCTTAGGGGACATTGGCAACCAGTGAAGTAAATGGAAGCTATGACTTTGTGAATTTGAAAGGTCCAGAGGCATCTTCAACATCCCTTGAACCCAGAATTAAGGTTTTGCAACCAGAGTAATATCAATTCCCTAAGAAGCAAAGAGTGCCCTTTAAGAATCATCTTTAATATATGGATAGAGCACATATCTGGTTGCAAGCTGCTTTGAAGAGGGAGGGGGAGAAAATTTAAAACTTATAGAAGTGAATGTTGAAAAATAAAAGTAAATAATTTAATAAAAAAAAGAATCATGTTCACAAGAGGATTCTGGGAAGATGATGGAGTAGGTCAGAAAATTCCAAGTTCTACCCCACAAAAGAGATAAAATAGCACCTTAGGGACAACAAAGTACAATATGGGTAAAAATAAATAAGAATAGAGGCACAACAAAGGTCTTCCTGAGACAATTTGAGAAGATAAGAAGAAAAATAACAATATGGGGTTTGGTCCCTATGAAGAGTAAACTGCTCCAGGTTAGGGTCTGCTTTAACAGCCTAAAGCAAGCTGCATAAACAATACCTGGCAAGCCCTGGGGTGTAACAATAATGCAATATTCAAAACACCCACAGTGGTTATGAATATGCTGGTATAGTTGTGAATCACAAAATGTAGCAGACTCTCCACACGGAGGGCAGAACCAAAGCCTTTATTCAAATACCAGAAAACCAAGTCCCAGAACCAAAAAGCCAAGTCCCAGAACCAGAAAACCAAAGTCATTGCAGTAGTCATGAAGTTGATACACATGGTTAATGCAGTGAACACCCACATTCCCAAGCTTTCACAATAGAACTGGCTTCCTCAAATGGGGATCTTTCTCACTCAGGTAGCTCCTCAGCCTGATTCTTGGAAGTTCTCTGCAAAAGTTCCCAGAATGAGGGTCTGTGCAGAAGTTGCAGCCACTAGGTGCTCACTGAGAGAAATTCTGATTGTCCTGGTAGTGCTCTTCCTTATATACAGCATGGCTCCTCCCTGGTCTGCCCCTTCCTGTTACATCAGCAACTTCCTCCCAAGATGTTAACTACTTCTGTGTTAAATAGCTTAAACAAGGTGTTAACTTGAAACAAGGTGCTAAGCTACCTGCTTACTTGCCAATATAAAGGCGCATGGAAGATCTTCAGATTCCATTAACATTACATGGGATTAATTGGTTTGGGAGGTTGCCTTGGCCACAAGAACTCTTACCACCAGGATAGTGAGAGAGAAACATCAAGGGAACCTCTGCTGACAAGGAATGCCAGACCAAGCTGTTCTTCAGAGGTGGGGTGGAGGGAAGAAAGATCACACAGTACATGCCTGATAAGTGCAGAAGCAGTGGGGCAGAAAGCCCTTGACTGTGGGCGCTTACAGGAGGTTGGAGGTTTGACTTTGGTTCCAAGCTAGAGGGGAGAACTGAAGATCTGGGACAAGAGGCATCATCCCCATACCCCAGGGTTAGAGGAGATTACAAAAATTAAGTTATTGTCACAAAAAATGTACAGGCAAAGGAGAAAGAATCCAACCATAAAAAGCTACTATGTGAATAGAGACGACTGGGGTTCATTGTCAGAGGAGGATATTGACGTAAAAACCCCAAAGAATAACGTCAAACGGTCACCTGCCCAAAAAGAATTCATAGATCTTAAAAAAGATTTTTTAAATTTATTAATTTATTTTTAGTTTTTAACATTCATTTCTATAACATCTAGGTTTTCTCCCCTTCCCTTCCTCCTCCCTCCTTTCTCCCCAAGATGGCATGCAATCTGATATAAGCTCTACACATACATTCCTATTAAACACATTTTCATATTAGTCATGTTGCATAGAATTGGGAGAAACCATGAGAAAGAAAGAGAAAAAAAAAAAGAAAATAGTCTGCTTTCTTCTGCATTCAGACTCCATATTTCTTTCTCTAAATGTGGATGGCATTTTCCACCATGAGTCCTTTGGAATTGTTTTAGGCCCTTGCATTGCTGAGAAGGGCTAAGTCTACCAAAATCAGTCATTGAATACTATGGCTCTTACTGTGTACATTGTTCTCTTGGTTCTGCTCACTTTACTCAGTATCAGTTCATATAAGCTTTTTTAGGATTTTCTGAAGCCCTCTTGCTCATCATTTCTTATAGCACAATAGTATTCCATTACATTCATATACCACAACTTGTTTAACCATTCCCCAATTGATGGGCATGCCCTCAATTTCCAGTTCTTGGCCACCACAAACAGAACTGCTATAAATATTTTTGTACATGTGGGTCCTTTTTCCCATTTTTATGATCTCTTTAGGATACAACCCTAGAAGCAGAATTGCTGGGTCAAAGGGTATGCACACTTCAAAAAAGATTTTTTTTTAAATCAAATGAGAGATAGAGGAAAAATGTTTTAAAAAATAAGAATAATCCAAGAAAAAGAAGATTATGAAAGTCAATCAATTAGAAAAGGAGAAATAGAATCTTAAAGAAGAAAGGGACACCTTGAAAATTAGAATTGGACAAGGCAAAGTCAGTGAATCATAAGAGATAAAGAAATAATTAAATAAAATATGAATAATGAAAAAATAGATGAGAAAGTGAAACATCTTATAAGGAAAACAATTGATCTGGAGAATAGATCAAGAAGAGAAAACATAAAAATAATTGGGCTAACTGAAAGTTATGATCAAAAAAAGAATCTAGATACAGTAATACAAGAAATAAATAAAGAAAATTGTCCTAAAGTCTTAGAACAAGGGGGGAAACTAGAAATAAAAAAAAAAATCCATTGATCATCACTTAGAAGAGATCCTATGAAGAAAACTCACAGGAATATTATAGTCAAATTCCAAAACCTCCAGCTCAAGGATAAAATATTAAAAGCAACAAAAATAAAACAATTTAAATATGAGGGTCCCACAATTAAAATCACACAAGACCTAGTAGCAGAGATATTAAAGAACCACAGATCTTGGAACACTATACATTGAAGAGCAAAAGAACTGAAAAATATCATACTCAGAAAAGTTAAGCATAATCCTGAATGGGAAAAAAAAGGACATTTGATCAACTTTCAGACTTTCAAAACTTTGTTTAAAAAAAAAAACCTGTATTTAAATAGAAGATTTGACATACAAGAGCCAACCGAAATATAAGGTATATATACTGAAGACTGGTTACAAGGAATTCACTAAGGACAGACCATTTACTCTTTGTATATGTAAAATTCAAAGCATATGCCTAAGATTCTTATTGATAGGTGGGTTCTCATAAGAAAGATTAGGGTAAACCTGAGTATGATATGAATTTAAAAAGTAAAACCACTTAGAAAAAGCTAAAAAGTGTAATTATTGTATATAAATGAGGTGCAAGAGGAAGAATCAATACAGAGGAATTTGATAGGGGAGGAAAGCTGATGGTTCTGGCAACCTACTTCCATCAGGAATGGATTTAAGAGGGAACAATACATACATATTTGGAAGAGTATAACAGTCTTCTAAATTCAGAAGAAATAAAATGGTAAGGGGATAGCGAGGGGGGGAGAGGACAAGGGAGGGATCTTTAGGGGAAGGCAGAGGGACTAGGTTATAGGAGGCTACAGAAGGGTCTTTAGATTTATGGGAAAGGGCGAAGAGGGGAAGGATCCTTAGAGGGGTGTAGGTGAATAATAGCAGGGCAAGGTGGTGGGTAGAAGTAAAGTAGAGGAAACAGGAGGAATAAGAAACAAGAGATACGCAAACATGAAAACAAAGATCAGTAGCAGAATTTGTTTGGGAAAGTTCATATCTATATATGTATATGTGTATGTATATATCTATACCTATACAGAAAAACATCTGCACTTAATTGTAGACTTCTGGGGACTAGGGGAGGGGGAAAAAAGTAAAAACAAAAAAGTGCCCAGCAGAGACCAAAGGAAACTTACAAGGAAGCAAAGACACACAACTCTCAATACAATGTGTAGTATTTATCATACACCATTCTTGAGATGAAAATGTATTGTTAAATATTTTTAATCCCCTCTTATGTTCTGTTATGCATATGACATCCTTTTTTCTCCTTCTTACTTTGTTAATAAATTCTAATATTTAAGTTTATGACATGTTTCTGTTTCTTTTCTCTATTTTGTATTTGTGTTCTGGCATTTGAATCTAAAATAAAATTTTTTAAAAAAGAAAGAAAAGGAAAAAAAAAAAGAAGAAGAATTATCTTTAGGACCACTAGGACCACAGCCCAACTATAACTGACATGGAGTACCTGGACATAAACTTGTTGGGATCAGTGCTATATTGAAACTGAGTTAAGTTTTAAGCCTACTTCTCTAAAGGCTAAAGGTGGTATAGAGGAGAGTATGCTGCTAAACTGCTGGGGAGGGAAGGGATGTTTATATGAAATAAATGTCCTTTAATAAAAGCTATGTGGCAAGGCCCATGTCATGTGAGGGCTGTCCCCCACATATGGCATGAGGGCATCTTTATGTGACTCAGAGGGAGGCAGAATAGACATATCTAGCTTCTTTCTTCACTCTTCTCCAAAGGAGATTTTACTCTCTTCCAGGAGGGGAAGAAAGAAGACAGAGTAAGCAAAGAGGCAGTTACTCTGCTCTCTTTGGGGATGGGGATAGGGGGAGGGGAGGGAATCTAGACTAGAATTATATTTATCTGCTCCTTTAAATATTATTAATCTAGGAGATGTGAGTTTCATGTTCAAGCTAGCTTCTGATCACTGTCAATTTTAGAAGGGAAGGAGGACCCCAAACTCTATATCTGAGCCTTCACCCCTTTCCCTCCAAATACCGGTTCCATAATGAACATGCATAGCAATCATCAAAGAAAATCCTTTTATACAAATCAGTACCAAAACAGAAACCAGAGAAAGTATACCTAGGAGAACATATATGAGACAGCAAAAATTGAAGGAGCTCTCCATTTGAGAGCAAGGTAACTCAGCTCAATGGAGAGAATCTTAGATCTTACCCAAGGGGATGTGCTCTGAAGTCTTTATTCTAGCAAGCTGAGGATACGAGAAGGCCCCTGACAACACAGTAAATGAGGGCCTAAAGAAATGGTAGAGCAAAGAGACACCCCCAAACCTCTCAGGGTACCCTCTGGAATTCTGAGAGGATAATGTAGCCAGCATGGCCTAGAGAGAGTGGGGCAAGAACACACTTGAGACAACAGTTTTATTGAGGGGAGAGAAAATATGCATTTACATAGAGTCTACTATGTTTAAGACACTGTATTAAGCTCTTTTACGAATAATAGCTCATTTAATCTTCACAGCAGCCCTAAGAAGTAGCTACCCTTTTTATCCCCATTTTTACCATCAAGGGAAATGGGAGGGCAGAGTGAGAATAGAGATTAAGTCACTTGCCTGGGGTCAAACAGCTAGTAAGTGTCTAAGTTCACACTTGAACTCAAGTCTTCATGACTCCAGTACTCTATTCATAGCACCACCAGTTAATTGCCTTGCTAGTTTCCTCTTGCCTTAATATAGATTTATCACTTGGATAATAGTTTCAAATATTAATCCTTATTAAGTAATTTAATAAAGGCAGGGAAAAAGAGAGACATTGTCTTGAATTAACTGAATAAGAAGCAAAAGGAAGATATAAGAAGCAAGAGCCTTACAGATTTTACAAATAATGATGTTTTATAAATACTCTTTACAAACTTTATCTCATTTGATCATGGCTGTCACCTTGTGAGGTACTAGTTTTGTTAGCCCCATTTTAATCAAGATGAAACCAAGCCTTACAGAGGTTAAGAGACTTACTCAACGTCAATTTCCCAATCAGGAGCGGAGATAGGAGTCAAATCCAAGTATTTTTAGTATAAATCAATGGACATTCCACCATATCACGTTTTGTTCCTCACATTGAGAAATTACCTCTTATTTAGTTAGTTGCAAAAGAAAAGACAGAAAGGGAAAGGGGAAATGTGGCATTTGCCTTATTTCTTCAGAAGGAAAGAAAAGGAGATTGTCAGGAAATATTTTCTGAATTGGACTGGATTGATGCTGAGTCTGTTTTTTTGTGCTTGACACCAGGTAGCAGCAGAGATCCAAAACAACTTGGCTCCTGTCTGGAGCAAAGGAAATAGTATAGGTAATGGAAGGGAAGATACACATATTGTACAATTCGTAAGTATGGTATGTTCAAAAGTTGGATATTTGTAACTTAGTGACTATTTGCCTTCATATTCTAATTGGTGTAATTTCATAAATGCTTTGCATTGAGTATACAATTGATTCATAGATATATCAACTTTAGAAGCCCAAGGGGAAACTGAGACAGAGAAGAGTTAAGTGACTTGCCTAAGGTCACATAGCTATTGAATGCCTGAGGCAAAATTTAAACCCAACTCTTTCTAACTATAGGTCTAATAGTCATTCCTTACCTACACTACAGTGCCTCTCATTCTAGCAAAAAAAGGGAATACGTTGGAGTTTCAAATATGTAAATATAGTGAATGTCTATTAATTTATAATGATTGTTATTTTCCACAGTTCATAGGTGCTAAGTGACTTGACTTATACCTGCTATTGACTTCTCTCTCTATTCTTTCCACATTCTCCCCCCAAATCTGTTAATGACTTCTAAATAGAAATTCATACACAGAAACACTTGTGTAACCCTAGCAATGAAAAAAGGTCTATATCTTAAATTGGGGATACTTTTGTTACTATTTAGGAATCTTTGTTCTGGGAGCCTCTTACTTTACCTCTCATTAGCCAAATGAGTCAAGAGTTTAAGTTCAGCTCTCTGGGAACCAATTCCACCTTTCAACTTATTTTTCCCTGTATGGCTAGCTAATGAGCCAAGTAGAAAATGAGGAGTCATTGATACAACTTCCTAGGGTGAATTAACAATTTAAAGGGATCAAAGGGCCATGTTGATGTAAACATCAAATGGAAAGGACTAGAGCTGGAGTAACTCCAATTGGAATCCAAATGACTTTGGCTACAATTTAAATGGGTCCTTAAAGATTTTATCAAGTGACATTAACATCAGTTGAATCCCATAGGATTATACTCCTGTCTCATGGGTTGAGATTTACATCATTGGAGAGGGAACTTCTGAATAATTGAGATCACAGAACTATTTGAGGACTTGAGTTGACCTTTTGAGTCAGAATCATTAAATGACATTGACACAAATAACATCTCTATTTTTTAAGGAAAATGTGAACCTTTAGGAACTAAGCATCAAACTTTAGGCATTTCCCAAAAAGTTTAGAAAAGACCAAGAATAACAATGACAGCAACAACAAAAATACTAATTAGCATTTATATGGGGCTTTAAGGCATGCAAAGTTCTTTATGTGTGTCATTTTATTTGATATTCACAACAACCTTGTGAGGCAGGCATTATTATTATCTTCATTTTTATAAATGAAGAAACTGAATCTAGTAGAGGTTGTTATTTGTCCTGGGTAACACAACTAGTAAGTGTCTATGGTAGAATTTGAATTCAGGTTTTCCTGATTCTCAGACAAACCCTCTGCTAATTATGCCATCTAGCTACTTTCAAATGTCATTAACTTTTTTGTATACTTGACAACTGGACTGAAAAGTGGGGCTAAGGAAATGGAAGAAATGAGAAGTTCTGCACTAGCGGCTCCTTGTATAGGCTAAGCCCAGTCCTCTTCCTCCATTCCATTTGACACCTTAACTAACAATTCTAGTAAAAATGAAGGAAAATACTCACTCTAAGGTAGGCAATAACACTAGAAGTATCTGCTTCTATGGTTAATTCTACCAAGAATAATAAAAATGAATATTTATTAAATGCCTACCATGGGTAAATGATTCAAAGAGAGAACAAAAAACAAGCCATCCTTGACCTCCAGGAATTTGCATTCTATGATTCAAACAGACTATAAGAAAAAAAGACAATGGGTAGATCCAAGATGGCAGAGAAAAAGCAGTAACTCACCTAACTCTCCCCCAAACTCCTCTGAACACCTATAAATAATGTCATAAAACAATTCCTGGAGCAGCAGAACCCACAAAAAGAGAGGGTGAAATAATTTTCCAGTGACAACTTGGAAGGTCAACAGGAAAAGTCTGTCATACTGATCAGAAGGAGATTTCAGGGGGTCTCTTTGCTGGCACTGGGGACAGGACTCTCTTGCTTTGCCCAGACTCAGATCTGAGTCATAGTCTGGGATGGCAGTCTCAGGGCAAGAAGGAACACTAGCATACCAAAGCTTGTAACCACAGTGAAGTGGGGGTACTCTCCTTACACTTCCAGGGCAGATAAGAGTGCTTATTGTCACTCACAGATTAAAGCACAGGCCAGGTGAGTAATAAACACACTTCTCCTTAGATTATACCACCTTGAAAGAATTGAAAACTTACAGGTTCCCAAAAGTATAAAGCGTCCTAGAAGGAGAAAACAGCTGAACAAAAACTCTGGAGGTTGGGACAGTGTGTCCTCCACCCTGGAAGTAAAGCGCTATTTTAACAAAATGTTGTGTGTTGTTGTTGTTGTGTTTTAAGAGTCAAGAAATGGGCTGGAATATGAGCAAACAGAAAAAAAAATTCTGACCATAGAAAGTTACTATAGTAACAAGGAAGATCAAAACACACACTTAGAAAAAGATAACAGAGTCAAAGTTCCTTCATACAAAGCCTTAAAGAAAAATATAAATTGGTCTCAGACCATGGAAGGACTGAAAAAGGATTTTGAAAATCATTTGAAGGGCAGCTAGGTGGTACAGTGATGAGTTCAAGTCCAGCCTCAGACACTTAACATTTACTAGCCATGTAACCTTGGGCAAGTTACTTAACCCCAATTCCCCTGCCTTCCCCACTCCAAAAAGCAAAAAGAGAGAGAGAGAGAGAGAGAGAGAGAGAGAGAGGAAGAATCATTTGAGAGAGGCAAAGGAAAAATTGGGAAGAGAAATGAGAGTGATGCAAGAAAATTATGAAAAAAGAGTCAACCACTTGGTAAAGAAGACACAGGAAGAGTAGTGAAGAAAATAACACCATAAAAAACAGACAAAACAGGCAAAATGGGAAAAGAGGTACAAAAAAATCAATGAGGAGAAGAATGCATTCAAAAGTAGAATTGGCTAAATGGAAAAAGAGACATAAAAATTCACTGAAGGGGGAAAAAAAACAGGTTCAAGAATGTACAATTTCTATAACACGTTCAGGAAAAGAAGTTGTGGCCCAGAGACATAGTTGACTGTTCTCATCACCAATGTGACAATTATGATGGTGAAGGGTGCGGTTAGTAGAGCTAAGCTTACCCAACCCACTTCTCTCAATTCAACTTGATTCATTGAACATTTAAGATGCTACTGACGCTTTTTATTTTTATATCAGTTATTTCTGCATATTACCCCACTCCCTCACTTTCCATACTGCAAATGCTTTTCTTTGCAGCAACGAAAAATGCTTAAGCTAAATTAGCTGGTACAATAACTGCATCTGACAACACATTCAATATTCCATACCCAGAGTCACCTATCACTCCAAATACAGGAGCAAAGTGTATTTCCTCATCTTTTTGCTTGGGGCAAGACTGATCATTACACTTGATTATGGAGTCCAGCTTCATTTTATTGGGTTTTTTTTGTTTTCATGACTGTACTCATGCATATGTTATTTTCCAGGTTCTATTTTTCAGAATTCCTCATATAGTGATTTATGACAATGCAATCATATTTCATTACATTCATATATCAATTACTTCAGTAATACCCCAGTGATAGGCCTCTACTTAGTGACTGGCATGTAGTAATATTTAAGAAATGTTTGTTCACTATTTCAAGGTTGTTTTTTTGTCCTACCACAAAACTACTACTATATATCCTTGGATGTGTAAGATGTTCTTAATTGTCTTTGACTTTCTCAACATATAAAAGTCCAGGAGTTAAGCATATGGACAATTTAGTGAATTTTCTTATATAATTCAAAATTTCAGCAAATATTTTTTGAGCCTTGCTTTGTGTGCACCATTGTATTAAGTTCTCAGAAACAAGACAGGGTATCGACTCTCAAAGAGTACTGAGAAGAGACACTGACTACATTTCAAGAAGTCATCTAGTTCATGGATGGATTAAGTGGAATAAGCATATTCCAATGGCCCTCTAAAACTGAAGAAAGTGCATACTCTTTTGAGTTTAACATCTAGGTAGTATAGCATGGGGTAGAGCCTGAAGCAAATCTTAAAATTTTAGAGTTGGAGTGGTCCTGCCTAGGTTGGTTGGAATGATCATTTAGGTTATCTAGTTTTCCAATAAATAAAGCCCTTTTTATAATATACCTTACAAATGGTCTTCTAGTCTCTTGTGAATACTTCCGATGAAAAACTCATTATCTTGTGAGAAGTCCATTTTTAGACTTCTGAAAAACTAATTTTTAGAAAGTTCTGCCTTATATTGAAGTGAGATCTTCTTCTCTATAATCTTCTTTTATCTATAAATTTTCTCTATTTTACCCATCAATCTTGTTTTTTTCTAAAATCAAGGATAATCTCCAAAATCTCCAATTACTGAAATGTACTTGTGCCCTATTTGTTGAGAACCCTTCTTTCCTTTAAAGTCTGGATGAGATACTAGCTCCTTTATCAGGGCTTCCCTAGTGATCTCTTCTTCTTCATTCCCCCCCTATGCAAAGTGGAAGTGATGCCTCCTTTCTCAAATTTTTCATAGCACTATTTCATCCTCCTTTATATATGGTTACACATATACCATGTATTATCCCTCCTATTAGAATGAAAGCTCCTTGAGAATAGGGTTATATCCTACTTATCTTTGTGTTCTTAAGGGCTAACATAATATTTGGTACATAGCCAATGAGAGATGTGTGTGTATACACATAAATATATGTGCATATACACATATGTATGTCTATATGTGTATGTTTTCACATTCAAATATACAAACACACACATATAGTGTGTGTGCATTTTCATATATAATACAGTCAATATGTCTTTGTGCCAAGTTGTATACTAAGCACTGTTGATACAAAAAAAGACAAAAAAAAAATTCCTTGCCCTCAAGGAACTTACATTCTAATGGGAAACAACAAAGAAGTCAAAAAGTAAAAAAGAGGGGCATCAAGAAGACCTGAAGTAGAGGATATGGAAGAAACTCCCTAATGTCTACCCTTTACCCTCTCCACTCAAAAGAGGGAAGACTCCCAAGGGACACCAAGGTGGTATGCACACACATATGCGCACACACACACATACGCACACACGAAATGTGAAACACACATATATGTGAAACTCATACTTCCTTGTGTATATAAATGTACTACGTGTGTGTGTCTATACATATAGACACACACATACGTATCATAGATAATGTGTGTATATATGTATACATGTATGTGTACACATACACATCAGTATATGCACCTTTCTTGGGGAATACCAGCCTGCTGGCTAGATAAAATGCTTACAAACTACCTACAACTTCCTTCCTTCTTCCACCTGAGAGTAAGTGTTCTGAGCTAGCTGGCACATGAATAAAGTACTAGACTTTGAATGAGGAAGACTTGAGTTTGAATCCTCCTAGAGATACCTACAAGCTGTGTGACCCCTGTGTAAGTCACTGAAACTATCTGGTTCAGTTTCCTTACTATAAAATTTGGGTACTAATAACATCTCCTTCCCAGGGTTATTGTGAGGATCAAATGAAATCATATTCTCACATCTTAAAACACTATGTAAATTCTAGTTATTATGATGCTAGTCAAGTCACTTCTTAGTTTGAGTCCAGTTCCTTGTATGTATGAAATAATGTATGTGTCATGCTTTGTAAACCTTAAAATTCTATATAAAGTTCAGGTATGATTTGTATTATTTTATCAATACAACTCCAGCTTTCAGTGTTCTTGATCTTTTCTAAATTCACACAGGATTTACCTGTGTAACTTCTTTAGCATTTCCTTTATAGCTTCTGTGGTTAAAGGGGAAATGATGGATCTCAAATCAGATCATTTAGGATCAATACTTCCTTCTGAAGCTTTTTACAAGTTATTACCATTGGGCCACCACGTAATCTCTCTCAGTCTCAGTTTCCTCATCTATAAAATTAGGGGACTAGACTAGATATCCTTAGAGGCCCCTTAAATTCTAAATCTATGTGTTTGTGAATTGAATATTTTCATTTGTATTGTTATGTGGGTATGTATTCTCTCTTTAACTAGATTGAATTGCTTGAGTACAATAAATATTTTGAAGTGAAATATTGATTAAATGTAGTTCTAGGTCCACTAACACTATTTCCATAGCCATGACCCTGAGTCCCAAACCCAACAAATCTTCATTTTCTGGGTGACTTACAGCATTTAATATTCTGTGCCATTGCCATGTAATTTCTAAGGAGGAAATAATGGCACTGGATGCCCTCCAAGGGTTGTTGTGAAGGATACGTGGTGGTTTATTATGGGGGTGGGGGAGGGAGTATGCATTTCTGATCCCTCCTGGCCCCACCTTAATTTGGATGCTCTAACAGTGACCTAGTCAGAGTTTCTCTACTAAATTACAACCATTCCTACCACTGGGAATGAGTAACAACTGCACTTGGAAATGATCCTACTGACAAGTAAAAGCCACTCCCAGGGAGTAAAGTGCTCACTCCTGTGAGGCGAATTATTTCTGCCAATGCAGCTGGGTATCATTGAGGGTCTTTTTACTTGCCTAGATAAGGCTCGCCTCCCTCCAACCCCCATGCACTATCAAATCTTTGCACTCTTAAAAAATATTATGTTCATATTAGATCAACCAACTCTTACCTAAGGCAAATGAAATATATTCTGTTCAAAAAAGCATCAGAGTTTGGGAAGGAGTGGATCAGTTCTGCACCATGTAACAGGTTACATTTTCCCTTCTCATTTCCCTTCTCATGCTTTGTGTCTCTTTTCATTTTTATATCCCAGAACATATATTTGTGCTTCTATTTGCGTTCGAATCCTAGACCTTGGGATATTTATTTTTCAACCTTATCCCCTGCCTTAAAAAGGTATAATTTGTTGCCAAGTTTTAAAAACTTTTTAAAAGAAATAATAAAAATAGACAACAAATTAATCATGAACAAAAATTAGCAAGGATTAACTGGCAGTTGACCAAACTATAAGCAAATCATACGTGCTTCCATCATTCATTGAGTTCATTCTGGATGACATTTATCCACTGAAAGCAATACTTATTCCTCTTATATTTCTAATTTAGAGCAATTATAAGGAAATAAAGATCCAAAGACCAGAGTGTGAAAACAATATATAATCATCCCCCATTTTTACTTTAACTGGTTTTGCTATAAAAAGAAAGTATACCCAAATCATCAATAATCAAATACTTCCCCCCAAAAATAGTTGAGAGTTTAGCATCAACTGAAATCTTACAATATCCCAAGTCCTATAGTATCATCATCATCATCTCCATCATTTCCATCTTTCTCTCCTCTTTCTTTTCTTCTTGTTCTTCCTGTTTTTGTTTTTCTCTCACTACTACTATTTTTTTCTTGCTGTTTTTGTTGTTTTATTGTTCTTTTTTTCTTCCTCTTCCTCCTCCTATACTTTCTATTCTTCTTCCCAATTATGTCCTCCATTAGAAAAAATGAAGGTTAAGTGTTCCTAAATTTATCTTTATTGATAGTTAATAACACTGATATTTAGTGAAATATTCCTGGCAAATTTATTGGCCTATATAAGCACCACAGCTCTATCTCTCTTTTTTTCCCCTTTTTTGAGGGCAGTTGAGCTTAAGTGACTTGCCCAAGGTCACATGGCTAGGTGGTTTTTTTGTTTTTTAGTGTTAAATATCTGAGGCTGGATTGAACTCAGGTCCTCCTGACTCCAGGGCTGGTGCTCTATTTACTGCGCCACCTAGCCATCCCCGACAACTTTATCTCCTTAATAACTTAACAGCATAGTATAATTGATCAAACACTGGACTCAGAGATGGGAAGGTTTGGGTGTGAATGCAACTTCTGACACTTCATAGCTCTGTAGCCCTTACAATATTATTTAACTTTTTGGCCTCAGTTTTTCCTTAAGAAAAATGGGGGTAATAATAGCACCCACCTCAGAGGGTTGTGAGGAACAAATGAGATATTATTAAAAATAAAAAGTATTTTACAAATCTTTAAGTCCTTTATAAATGTAAGCTACTATTATTTTTATGCTATGCATATACTGGCACTGCGTTCCCAACTCCCACTAACATTAGCAAACCAGGGCCCCATAGAACCTCTTGTCCTTTCAGGGCTCTAGGGAAAACCATGAAGGATTGGGTTGTAAATTATTACGACAGTTTACAAGATTCCACCAGTGTGCTTTTCATCCATTGAGTGTGAGCTGATATATGTTAGCCAGCTAAGATGAATTAGCTCTTAGAAACAGACATCTACTAAAGTTGTATAGAAAGAACAATTGGTAAAACATCCCCCAAAACCAGGGTCACTCTTTCTCACAAGTACCTAAAGAGTCCAGGGGAAATTGGGCTCATGTTAAGAGAATGTATGTGACAAATAGGTAGCATAATTTCTGTTTCTGAAAGTCTTTTTCTTCCGTTTATGGCATTGTTATGGAGTTTTACTTAATGATAATGTAACTGGGCTCCTTCAACAACCCTGAAGCTGACTTTCCTTAATTTGTCTAGCTTCTCTTTGCCTTCTAAACAGACACTACTGTTGGCTGTTGATGTTCCAGGGACACTCTCATGGAAAGTTTAAAATCTTCCTAATTTTCAAATTTTACAAGGTCAGATTGAAAGAGGGGTAGCTCTTTTCCTATCTCCCCTCCATCAACTCCACCCACTCTCAACCAAGTTATTCTCTTTCAAGCTAGAATTTCTTTTACCACTGAGCTGCCCTGCCACTCCCCTGTTTGCATTCCTAACTGCCTTGCTATTTTATTTAAAGACCTATAGGATATGGCTGAGTGTCCTTGATCAATCTCAATATATTTCCTATGTAACATTGAGTTTCAGTTAGTGATTTTTCACTCATCCACCTTTTGCTTGAAGATCATTAGTGAGGATCAACTTAATACATTTTAAGGGAGTTCAATCCACTTTGGATTAACTCATATTGGTACAAAGAAAAAAAGATCTTCCTTACTTTGGTGCTAATTCTGCTTCTGCAACTTGTACCTCTTGCTTCTTTTTCTCTTCTATATGAAAAAGATGAATAAATCTAATATTTTTTTCTATAGAAGAGCTCCTTTGAACAGCTGTCCCCTACATTTTTTCCTCTGAGCTAAATGGCTTGAGTTCTTTAATGGAACAGTCTTGTAGGGTTATCCAGTTCTGAAAACTCTAGCTTTACAATGTTCTTCCTAAGATGTTAAATGAATATAGTACTATACATGTGAAGCTCCCAGGGTGGCATACAAGAGAATGATGTCCTTTACAATGGACTTTTAAAGACATTCATACCCTAAAGTCTTCCTATCTTTTCAGTCTTATACTTTGTTCCCCCATGTACTCTATGATCCAGCAACCTTCTTTCTGTCCTGTTACATGACACTCAATCTCTCTATTCTATGCCTTTTCCTTAGTTTTCCCCAACACCTGGAATGCTCTCCCTCTTCATTTCTGTCTTCTGGCTTTTTTGGCTTCCAGAAGACAACTCAAATCCCCCTTTCTGTCGGAGGCCTTTTAGAGACTCGTCCACCATTGCTGCCTATTCACGTCTGCTACCTTCTTTCTGACATTACCTCCTATTTATACAGTACATACACAAACACACACACACACACACACACACACACACACGAAATATCTCTGTCTTTATATTCTCTCTCTGTCTCTTTGTCTCTGTCTCTTTTTCTCCTTGAGGGCTGCCATTCTTTCTATCCATAGCCCCTTGTAGACGGTTTGGAATATAATGCCTTTTATAAATTCTTGTTGTTAATTATGTTGCACATTTTTTAAAAGATTGAATTAGAAACTGTAGTAAATGTTTTGGTGAAATATAGGCAAGCTATATCTATAACATTCCCTCTTCTACCAGTGTATTCACTCTGTAAAAAAAAAAATAGGTTAATATTACATGACCTATTTTTTGTGAACTCATGCTGGAACTTTACTATAATTTATTTTTGCCAATTCATGCTGATTCCTTTTAATAATATTCTAGGAAATTTTAGGAATTGAAGTTATACTCACTGACTCATAATTATCAAATTATATTCTTTTTCTCCCTGGGGAAATGCAAACATTCGCCCTTCTTCAGAGAGAAGAGGACATTATACTGACTTTGGATCCTTTGGTATCAATACATAAGATATCGACTTGACTAGTTCCAGCTGTGGAATATATGGAGCCATGGGTTATTATCATCTATATCTCCATAAAACTAAAACCAGAAGCTAGTTCATCAGGGGCATTCATCCTGACACTTGTTGATTGGTTGGAAATATTTGCCATATCTTCCTCAACCTTAGAGAACAGTTGCTAAGACCTTCTCCCAATTTGATCGGTGTAACCTTTGTTTGTATCTCATCCAGAAGCAAAAACAATCCCACAACAATTCCAACACCCAAAGTTTCAGATCATGGTCTTGTTTGTATGATCTTATCCTTTCCCTTCTACCCACCACCCATGACAAATCAAGTTCTAGTCCAGGGTTGCAATCTTAATCACAAAAGAACATAAATTGTGTGTCATTATGAAGAATATGTGAAATCAACCTTTTGATTCAGAATTGTTATATAAAACAAGAATCAAGCATTAGGTGGTATTTATTTTTGTTTCAGGTCTCAAATCTTCCTGCATTATATTTGACCTCTTGTGTATTTAACCCTTTCCTTTTATTCAGCTATCTCTATATATGTTCCATTTCCATTATAGGCCCAAAGATGTGAAAATCTTTGAAGATTCTATTCAATTTTTCATCTTTGAATTCCCAATTTCTGCTCATGGTAGCCACATACTACATAGTTTTAGGTTTTTTTTAAAGCTCTTCGGTTTTGTTGTTGTAGTTGTTTTTGGATTGCCTTGACTACATCTACCTTGTGGACATCTATGATTGACCACATTGTTGTTGTGGCATCTAGTGATCAGCATACAGCTGTTTGGACAGACGGGACTCAAGGAAAGGGCCCTGAAACTTCATTCTCAGTAGGCTGCAGATGCCTTGGTGTCACGAATAATTCCCAAATTGCATTGCTTTATTTCACCCTGAAATTACAAACTTAAATGGAAGCATGGGTTGCCTTGAGATTGTACTAGTTTTTCCCCCCTAAATTATTTCTTATGTGAACTTGTTTAATGTTTTTTGATAATAGGTCATAGGCAGCCACAGAAGAATATAGTTGTTCGGAGGCCTGCATGATAAGAATGCTAACACCATGATATAAAAAATACATTTCCATGACTGATTAAGATATTATTTCTTCTCCCATTCTTTTTAGAATCCATAAACTGAATCCAGATTCCTAAAATTTTGTACCTGAATGAAAATTTTTCTATGGGAAATATGACGAAAATGATTTTTTTCAAAATAAGTTTAGTAAATCCTGGGCTTGTTTTACACACCAGTTGAAATATTGTGTTTCTCTTTCCATACAAAGTAGTATTGATAAGTGTAAGACTAATAATTGCTACTTTTGTCATAATACATTTCATTTTTAGAGATTGATAGTTGGCATGCCTAGAGGAAAGATGATAAGATTCCATCTTTGCACTAATTGCAAAATTAATTGTGAATGAAACTGAAAATGTGGGAAACTTAGATGACAGGCAATGTGACTGACCATAATGGCCCCCTCCTTAAATTTACACATTTCACAATAAAGTACTTAATGAAAATACACCCCCTTTATTGTTCATTTAAAAAAGTATTTTTAGAAGTACATAGGGTTCACCCGACTGCCAAAGGGATTGATAACATAAAAATTGTTAAGAATATCTGCATAAACGGAAATTGGAGTTTTACTTCACCTACCAGGGAAATCCCCAAGAATTACTTAAGCTCAATTTCTACACCCTTCTGCATGGCAAGAATGATCTGACTTTATAGATTGCTGCTTTGGAGTATCAAGCTCATCTTTACCATAATCAAATAAACAAACAAGGAACCAGTAACTTCCACCATATCAGCTTCTCAAGTAAAAGGAACATTTACTGACATAACAAATTTAAGCCACTTCAAGTAAACAAGCACTTATTACATGTTTACTTTGTTTATTACATGTTTACTTTGTGAAAGCACAGTGTTAAGCAGTGGAAACACTAATACTAGGATAAAAATAGTTTCTGCCCTCAAGGAGCTTATATTCTAATGCAGAAGATAACACCTAAAACAGCATTCTCAGCCTTGTTCAATCTGTAACAATGAAAATACATCCTGCATATCAGATATTTACATTATGATTCATAACAGTAGCAAAATTATAGTTACCAAGTAGCAACGAAAATAATTTTATGGTTGGAGGTCACCACAACATGAGGAACTGTATTAAAGGGTTGTGGCATTAGGAAGTTTGAGAACCACTGCTCTAAAAGAAAGCTGATTCAATAAGGGATCATTGGGACACAGATTAAAAAATAGTAAGAGACTAAACAACTTAATCTTAAAGAATGTCTTAAAGAACAAATCATGGAAACAAAAATTTCATTTAAGAGAGTGATAATGAGACAGCACATCAAAACCTATAGGATATAGCAAAAGCAGTAGTTAAAGGAAAATTTATACCTCTTCATGTTGCCTTATAGCAACAAAACAGAAGAAAGAGGAGAGCAAGGAATTAGGTATGTAATTTTTAAAAATTGAAAAAGTAAAATTAAAAATTCCCAATTAAACACCAAACTAGAAATCTTAAAAGTTAAAGATGAGATGAATAAATGTAAGTGTAGGAAAACCATTGAATTAATAAATTACACTATGAATTTGTTTTATGAAAAACCAATAAATTAAATAAACCATTGGTTAATGTGATTTTTTTAAGAGAGAAAGAGAGAGAAGGAAACTATCACTAGTACTAAAAATGAAAAGGGTGAATATACCACAAATGAAGATAAAATCAAAGAAATTATGAGTTATTTTGCCTGCTTATGGGCCAATAAATTTAACAATTTAAGTGAAGCTGAAGGATATTTAGAAAAAACATAAGCTGCCTAGAATAGCAGAAGAGGAAATAGAACATCTAAATAAATCTATTTTAGAAAAAGAAATTGAACAGGCTATAAAGCTTGGAAAATTGCATGAAATAATGAAAACCGAAAAGAGCAAAACCAAGAGAAAGTTGTACACAGTAACAGCAATATTATTTTAATAACAACTTTGAATGACTAAGTCATTTTGACTATTATAAATACTACTCAAATCAACTACAAAGGACTTATGAAGAAATATGCTATTCACTTCCAGAGAAAGAACTGATAAATAGATGTATAGTTTGACTATATGTGTGTGTGTATTTGTGTGTGTGTGTGTGTGTGTGTGTGTGTGTGTTGGTTTTTTCTCCCTCCCTCAGCAATTCACCCTAGAGAAGACTACCATTAGACACAATGACTCCTTGAAAATTAGAATTGGACAAGGGGAATAACAAGAGACCAAGAAATAATAAAAAACTAAATGTAAGGAATAAAAAAAAAAAGAAGAAAATGTGAAACTTCTTAAAGAAAAGCGAGTGGGGAGGCAGAGCCAAGATGGTGGAGTAAAAGCAGGTACTTGCTTGAGATCTCCCCCAAACCCCTCCAAATGTCTGCAAAAAAATGACTCTAAACAAATTCTAGAGCTGTAGAACCCACAAAATGACAAAGTGAAACATATCTCCAGTCTGAGACAGCCTGGATGGTCAACAGGAAGGGTATATCCCTCTGCTCTGGGAGCAGAGCACAGTCTGGCATGGGCCATGCCAGCACACTGATGGAACCAAAGCAGGCCTCAGGGGACTGAATTGCTGGCCGCTGTAGAGCTTTCCAGACTTCTAAACCCACAAACACCAAGGACAGTATGGAAGGTCAGTGGAGGAACTCTGTGGGACCTCAGTGAAAGAGGAGCATGGTCTAGCCCCAGCCCCAGGGTGATGGATGTGGCTGTGGTGGTGCTGGCAGCAGCAGCAGCAGCTGCTGCCACAGCTCTGAGTCCACAGATGGTGGGCAATCAAGCATCTGATAGGAAACCTCTGAAGCCTGGGACAGGACACCTAGCCGCCACCCCCACTGACCTGGAAAATAAATCCACATGAGATAATTTAAAAATTATTGAATTACCTGAAAGCAATGATGAAATAAAGAGTCTAGACATCATCTTTCAAGAAATTATGGAGGAAAACTGCCCTGATACTCTAGAACCAGAGGGTAAAATAGAAATTGTAAGAATCTACTAATCAACTCTTAAAAGAAATCCCCAAAAGAAAATTCCTAGGAATATTCTAGCCAGGTCAAGGAGATATTCCCAGGTCAAGGAGATATTCCCAGGTCAAGGAGAATATTTTGCAAGCAGCCAGAAAGAAAAAATTAGAGTATTTATGGAAATATAATCAGGATAACTAACACAAGCTCTAGAAGCTTCTACATAAAAGGACTGCAGGACCTGGAATATGATATTATGGAGGTCAGAGGAGCTAGGATTAAAACCAAGAATTACCGACCCAGCAAAACTGAGTATAATACTTCAAGGGGGGAAATAGACATTCAAAGAAATAGAGGGGAGGCAGAGCCAAGATGGCGGTGTAGCAGCAGCAACATATCACAGCTCTCACATAACCACCCCAAAATACCCATAAAATAGGACTCAAAACTAATCCTAGAACTCCAAAATGCACACAAAGATACTTCCCACTAAAGTCAGCTTGG
>CM053587.1:150157512-150194145 GCA_028646515.1 Pseudochirops corinnae | reverse complement strand
CCAATCAAAGAAGCAAAAAACAAAAGTCCCTCACATAATTCTATCACCACTACTGTATTTCTCTTCCCCATCATGTGTAAACCATTTGAAAAAGCCATTTAAACCAGGTATCTCCATTTCTGAGAACTGCTCAGAACCTCTTGTACTTTCTGTGTTGTGGTAAGAAGGATCCAGATTCAGAAAATATCATTAAATTTGGCATTAAAAATAACACATGAAATTCCAATGGAAAGAATTCAATGATTGCCCTCAGGAAAAAAAAAATCAAGGCTGCAAGCTCCAAGATATATAGTAGTTAAATTTAATGATTCATTTTGGGAACAACAAATTCTAAAATCAATTGGGAGAAAGTTAAATACAAATGAAAGAACAAAAATAAACAATGCAAGACTATTCTGCAGCTACAAGAAAACAGGAGGAACTGGAATACTATGTTCTAAAAAGTGATGGAGCTCAGAATGTAGCCCAAGGTGACTTACTCTGTAAATCTAAGTTCAACCATAGTGAGAGAAATGGAGCATTCAATAATAAAGAAGAGTTTGAAATATTTTTAGAAAGAAAATCAGAACTGAAGATATTATTTGCTTCTCAAACATCCCAAAAATAGAAATGCAGAAGGCGTGAATAAATGTGGTCAGCAATAGCAACAGAATAACAAGAGAAAGGCCAGTAAAAGACTTCTAAATGCACACAAAAGAAGAACTCTGAACGAGATGACAGTGAAGGGGCAGATGGGAGGCATCGTGGACAGAACATGATAACATCATGCCTACAGGTAAATGAATGTTTTGCTTTGTTTTGTGGGACCACTTTACAAATGATAGTGGGGGAGAGTAAGTGGATAGAAAAAAGTTTGTGACATGCTGGGGTCAAATCAAGGGCTAGTAATGAAAAGAAGGTAACTTCTCAGGTGATCCCAGAAAAGTCTGCAGGAGAGTAAGTGAGGAAGACGGGTAAAGATTGAAAAAGAAGAGCAAAGAAGAATAAGACATTATTTCGGTGGTAGGGTGGGGGTTCAACTGATGAATGCTCTTATGGGTGAAGAGAGATGATTTATGAAGGGAGATGAGGACCTTACACTGGATATGGCCTAGAAGATTTGGTGCTTAAAAAGTCTACTTGTCCTACATTTAGAAGGGAAGGAATTGGAAACCTTAGGTATGTTTGGCACCTGGAGGTATGAGAAAGCATGGATCCTGAAAGAAGATTTTGAGGCAAAGGTAGGATGAGGGGAAAGAAGATTAGCAAGGAAGGATATATATACAGATCAGTGGTAAGATGCATGCTCATGAATATGGTTGAAGAGAGGCCCTCCCATGAAACAGTGTTCTCTTTGACACCTGAAATAATGCTGTTTTGGAAGTAAGGCACAGTGGAAAATGAGAAACCATGGGGCAAGCCCTACACAGTAGTGTCAGAAAGCATCTAAAGGGGAGAGCCTAGAGTGGATACCTTGGAAACCTGGAAGCTTTAATTATATGTGGAATACAGAGAACAGATAATTATAGGGGTCATGAATCAGAGAATGAAGGTCTAGAGTAGACAGAAAGGATGAATAATAGAGTAAGAGAAGTACTTTTTGGGAAGAGGCACAAAAAGTTTAAAAGTTAATGAATAGGACTAGTTGAATGAGAGGAAAAGTGTGTGTGTGTGTATCTGTGTGTGTGTGTATATCTGTGTGTGTGTGTTTGTGTGTAGGGGGAGAGGAATTATATAACCAGAGAAAAGCAGGAGAGAAAGAGGAATTAATGAATAAAACCCCAAAGGGATAAAGGTAACAAAATAAAGGAGAGGAGTAGGAGTCAGAGAGACACCATAGCAATACAGCCTATAGGGGGAAAAAAGATTGAACTAAAGTGATTAAAACAAGATGATACCATATTTACAAAAAAAAAAGAGGGAAAAGCATAACTCAAAAGAGAACAATATTAGATACAAATGGAGGAAAATAGAAACCAAAATCTTATAACTTTAAATGTGAATGTCTTAAACAATCCAATAAAATGAAAAAGTGACAGATTGGATGAGAAAAATCCTTGCTGCTTCTAGGAAATACACTTAAAAAACAAAGACACACAAAAAAAATAAAACTGAAGGATGGAGGAAAAATTTAATATGTATCCAGTGAATCCAAAAAAAAGCAAGTTACAGTCATGCTATTATGACAGCAAAAACAAAAATTAAAAGATAAAAAGGGGATAATACAATTAATAGGCATTAGCATAGTCTGGCACATACCAGACTCAATCTAGAGCTACAAAATTTCTCTGCTATCTTGGCAATATGATTATGAATGAGTATCAGATCATTCTATGACTCTCTGGAAGAGATCTACACTGATCCTGCACTTCATTCCTGATTCTGCAGCCCATTCCTCCACAGCCACATCAACCTTCAAGCCCTGGAAGACATTAGGGAAACTACAACCCTGTGCTTCACCAGTGTCCCAACCCACATATTGAGGATTGCCTCTCCCAGAGTACTATTTCAGGAAAAGTCTCAGGCATGTTTAACTTCACTCCTTCCTCTTTGGCCATTTCCTCCACTGCCTCTTTACCACAGACTGCACCAGAGCCCTTATCCTTCCTTCCTGCCACACTCCAGTTCCTAAACCACAAAAAAAAATGATTAAATAAACTGCCATTGTTCTTGCGTGGAGTGGGTCAATATACTCCTTATGGTCCCACTCATCAACCCTGTAACATTCTGGGCCACAGACCTTGTCCTTGGCCACCACTCTACTTTGTATATTGTTTCTCCTGTTTAAATGTTGGGTCTTTGAGGGCAAGAACTATCTGTTTTTTTTTTAATATGTTTTCCCAGTGTTTAGCATAATGCTTGGCATATAATAAGCACTTGATTAATGTGTTTTTCATTCATACATTCATTTCTATAGCTTCTTATTGCCATCTTTCTTCTCTAGGTGTTTGACAAATCCTGTGTCTTAGTCCAAAGGCTCAAGGATGCCCATGTCTCTTCTCCAGTCTCTCCTTCTAAATCCTTAAGAAAAATTGCTAACAATGCATTCTTTAAAACAGAGGTAGCAAAATTACATCTCTTTTCACTTCTGAGAACCCCAACTAGAATGCACTCTGGTGTCTTTAATTTCTCATCTACCATACCAATTTTGTTGTTCCATGGTGATATGAGGTAAGCAATATGGTCTCCAGGAATAAGATGTTCCTTCCATCTTCATCAATGTGAGATTCAAGAACATAGAAAGGCTAATGATAGAATAATAATCCTATACATGAACATAAAGCTTGAAAGTTTAGAAAGCATTTTCTCTGCTTCTGATATAGATAACACAAGTATTGCCCCAAGACATAATAGATAATGTTTCAGGCCTGGAGTCAGGAAGACTCCTCTTCCAGAATTCAAATCTGACCTCAGACACTTACTAGATGTATGACTCTGGGCAAGTCACTTAACCTTGCTTGCCTTAGTTTCTTCATCTGTAAAATAAACTGAAGAAGGAAGTGACAAACCACTCCAAGAAAATCCTAAATGGGGTCATAAAATCAGACACAACTGAAATAATTCAACAATATTGCTGACCTCACTTTACAGATGAAAAATTGTCTCAAAGAGGTTAAATGATTTGTGTTTAGTTACATATCTAGTAAGTATCCAAGTTGAGACTCAAAGGAAGGGGAGAAAGGAATAAATATTTATATAGTACTTCCTGCATTCTAGTCACCATGCTAAACACATTTTGCAAATATTATCTTATTTAATCCTCATAACAACCCTGGGAAATAGGAGCTGTTTCTGTTTTCCACTTCAGAAAATTCAGGTAAACAAAGGTTAAATGACTTGTCCAGGGTCATACAGACAATAAATATTTGAGACTAGATTTGAACTTCAGGCTATTACAATGGGCTAGGCATGAGGTAATGAGGGCCTGCACCAAGGGGATAGCAGAAGAGACAAAAGATATTTTAGAGAGCTGTTATAAAGGTTCTGAAATTGGTGGACTTTGACAGCAGGCTGCATTTGGGAGGGGGGTGAGAGATAATGAGAAGTCAAGGATGACACCTCATCTGTGAGTCTGGGGGTCTGGGAAGGTGCTGTTGCCCTTGACAGTAATAAGAAAGTTTGGAAGTAGGAAGATTTGGGGGGAAAGATAAGGAGTTCAATTTTTAACACATTGAGTTTAAGATGTCTGCGGGACCTCAAGTTTGAGACCTGAAAGGCAGCTGGAGATGTGAGACTGGAGGTCAGCAGAGTGGTTAGGGCAGTTATGTAGAACTGAGAATTGTACAATGAGTAGAATTACTGCACATGATCCATCTGTGGGCATTAGAGGGCATGACCTGAATGAGGATCCAGCCAAAGAGACTGAGAAGGAATAGTCAGAAGGAAATCCAGAAGGAAATCTAGAAACCTAGAAAGAAAAGAGTATCAAGGAGGAGTGTGATCAACAGTGCCAAAGGCTGCAGAGAAGTCAAGAGCATGAGGATTGAGAAGAATGATATTGATGATTTTTAGGGAAAACAATTACTTCCACTTAGGACAGTGGTTCTCAACCTGTGGGTCACAAACCCTTTGGGGGTTGAAGGACCCTTTCACGGGGGTCACAGGGGTCACCTAAGACCATCCCAAAACACATATTTCCGATGGTCTTAGGTACCAAGACACCACTCCTCTATCCATCCCCAGGCAGGTCCACCTGCATGCAGATACACCCACATATGAGTATTAAAGGGTCACGGCACTAGAAAGGTTGAGAACCACTGACTTAGGACATGTTGAGTTTGAGATTAAATAGAGAGGATCCTTTTTGAAATTTTAAAGAAGCGGTTGATGATATGCTACTGTAGCCCAGGAGTGATTCATCTTGGATTTATAAATCTGTAGAAATGATGATTGAACCTAAGGTGAGATGACTGAGAGATTGGAAAGATAGGAAAGAAGATGGCTCAGTACATAGTCTTAGGAAACACCCAAAGATAGAGGACAGGATAAGGGGAATGACCCAGAAAAGTAAACTTAGAAGAGTTGGTCAGATAGGTAGGAGAACTAAAAATGAGCAGAATCATGAAAACTAAAGATAGAATATTTAGGAGAATTGTATGGTGGATTGTCAAATATTTATTTCAATAGGGCTTTCTCTTTATTCTTTTTTGTATTTTGAATATCACCTGGACTTTTGTTCTAACCATTTACTGATTTGACTGTAAATAGATAGCTATTTAATTCTAAAATGACTCCTACATAGGTTAAATAAAATGTCATATAATTTAGTCATATGTTGCCTGCCTGCTATAAGATCATCACTTTAAAAATTATGCCACTACAGGTCTAGAGATGTAAGAGATCTCAAAGCCTTTTAAGTCCAACACGCCTTAATTTCCTCAGTTGAGGAAGATAAGACCCAAGAAGTTTAAGTGATTTGCATAAAGTTGCATGGGTAGTAATCATTAGAGTTAGGATCTGAAGCTAAGTCAACTAGTCGAAGAGTCCTTGTTCTTTCCACTATTCCATGCTATCTCCCATTTTATATGATATGGACCAATATGAATTGATGGATGTGGCTAAGTCAGGAAGAGTAATGGCAGACCCCATCTCTGACCTTGTTGGTATAGGGAAGGGTGTGGAGAATGCATTCAATTTTGGAACTAACTTGTTGATTTTATTATATATTTTCTAAAAAAAGCTGTAGAGATTCGCAGTTTCATATACAATCCTCTTTTTCTGTTCATGTATATGAAAATATATTTATTAATGTTTTTCAAGCAGAATAAGAAAAAATAAAAATATTTTAAATGAAAAAAATTAAACATTTTAAAATGAACCAAAGTTCACTTGTTCCACTTTGTGATTTTTGCTAAAGATGATAGTATTTCTTTTAAATAATCATTTGCACCAAAAAAAAATGACTAGAATCTAGGTCTCCTGCCTGCCATTTCAATGTCTTTCCACGATACCAGACCAGAACAGTTCATCCTTTGAGTTGAACTTCAAGTTACCTAACCACTCTTACTCCAGCCCTAATACTGCTCCATTCTCCAAAATGTTTATTTTAAGATTAAAAGACTGTACCTGGCAAATAAAGAAACAAATTTGCTTTTAAGTTTAATTAATCAAGCCTGAGCAATCATTTTTGCAATTTGGAGATTAACTATCTAAGTTATATTAACAGGATATTGAAGAATAAAATGACTAAAAAAGTTTTGGAGTGTGTGTGTGTGTGTGTGTGTGTGTGTGTGTGTGTGTGTGTCCTTTCTCTCTATTTTTTTTCATGATATCTTCTTATGGCTTCCTTAGATTTTTAGGACATCTTATGAAAAATGGTCAGGTCTGCTAGAGGAGAAAGGCAATTAAAAATGTCAACAAGTTTAACATTATTTTTTGTTCAAAGAAATAGAGACAAACTGAAAGTCATTTCTGATTATAGGGATATAAAAATGTCATAATGTGTACATTTTTATCCTATCTTTGCCAGTACTTAGTGCCAGGCTCTCCTCTGTCTGATTAACATGAGATTACAAAAATCTTTTGACCCTCTTGAGCATAGCGTTGTCTTTCATTTCTCAAAATATCTCTCTCCTTTTCTCTCTCTCTCTCTCTCTCTCTCTCTCTCTCTCTCTCTCTCTCTCTCTCTCTCTCTTTCTCTCTCTCTCTCTTTCCCTTTCACACACACACACACACACACACACACACACTCATAAAGAATATGCTACCCAATTTTTTTTTTTGATCACTTAGAAAAAATGCTAACAGTTTGAATCATGGGCCCTGTTGTGGGGACTGAGTTAATTAAAAACCTGATGTATACATACAGCTGATCCTACTCACCCTAATGAAGAACATTAATTCTAGAACATGTGTGGCTGTACTCACATTGCTACAAATTACTAGATTTTTTCCTTTATCTGTTTCCAAGAAAGTCTCCCCCGGTTAGTTAGGAAAAAAGAAAAATATGACGCCTTAGTTCTAGGCAGCATAAATTATACACATCAATCAGAGGAAGCTTAAATTAAAATACACATTTGGCAAACAAATATGAATATGTTGATCTCATCTGTGAATCAAAATGATTTAGTACCAGGACTGACCCCCCACTGTTCAACATGAAGGTCACTGAGAACAGCTTCATTCTCATTGAGAAATGTTGTCATGTCTTTTAAAGACACAGTTTTATACATCCCCTAATGTTCATTCCAACTGGTAATACCAATGTAGAGGGACTGATTTATTTTATAAAGAAAATACAGGACTCATTTTTATTTATGTAATTCAAAACAGATAGCTAAATTAAAATGTAAAAATAAAAAATATATATATACAAGTGGTTTATGGTTCTGGGCTGAGGATTTTCCAATGTGTTTATGATATTTTCCAATCTAGCAGAATACTATTTGTGAAATGGAATGCTACACCTTTCAGATATTGAGTGATCATAAATCAGTCTGTTCTTATCACCCTCTGCATGCTTTCTTGCTGTAGAGATGATAGCTACTTGAGTATGTGCCCATTATGAGGCAAGCCCGTCATACCGATAATCTTGGGCCTCTAAGATTGTCATCCCTTGCAAATATCTGAGGTATACAGAGAGATTGGGAAAGGCAGTGATCTTCCTGGAACTTAAGTAGGTGTCTTCTTAGAATATGTCATTTTGATTTAAGTAATCCAAATTGTTTTCACATTGCATTTTCCTGCAAAGGTTTCATTCCTCAAACTAGAAGTTGTTACAATGACTCTACCCATAGTAAAAAGATTTGAAAGCAATTTCTTGACTGAGCTAAGACTCCATATCAGAGTAGTAGCTATGTCAGCAGGAGAAAAGATCAACCACAGTCCAGGTCAGAACCATTTCTGGCAATGGCTGGAGGTGGAGGTAGATGGGGAGAGGAACAAGGGACAAGGGAAGAAAAAGAGAAATGGGTCAAAATTCGAAGCAACTTAATTTTCTGCTTGTTCAAAAGCCATAATAAAAGGATAAATTGAGCAAAATATTGAAACTAAGGTAGAATGAGAGACAATTCTTTCATCTCAAGAAACAGAAAAGAGGACTTTGCTAGTATAGTTATCAAACAGGTGAGTTTCTAGGTTGAGATTTGGGAGTGGAGATGAAAAGAATTCTTTTTATTCTAGGAGCACCATAGGGCCACCCAGATGGCCAAGAAATGTCATGGGAACATAGGAACATAGATTTAGAGTTGGGAGTGGCCTTGGAGGTCATATAATTCCATCACCCCATTTTTATAGATGTGGAAACTGAGGCATCAAGAAGTTTATGTGACTTGCCCCAGGCTTAACCACTATGTCTCAGCTGACTCCTCCCTCTACTTCTATGGATTCCTCCCCCCACTGATTAATTTTGCCCAGAACCTCCATTCTGGGGACAGGTCTCAGCCAGACCAATTATCCTCAATTTTCCAGATTTAGCCACCATGTTTCTGCTTCCTGACAATATGTCCTTTCTCTCATTGGCACATTCTTTGAGGATCTTCCATTTTAAAGGGCCTCAGAGCAGTCATCTCACATTCTCCAAACTTAGACACCATGCCCCACCCAGAAACTTTCTTCTCTCCACTTCTTCTCTTCAGTTCCCCCTTTGTATGTTGTCTTCCTCCATTACAGTGTAAGTTCCCAGAATGCAGTGACTATCTTTCTGTTTGCTTGTGTTTCCATTCCCAGTGCTTCGCATGGTATCTGGAATGTAGTAAGTGGTGAATAAGTGTTTATTGAATGACTTATCCAGGTCACACCACTCATTTCAGCAGTGGAATCTAAACCTAGGTTTTCCTGACTTCTAGTCCAGAACTCTATCTACTATACCATGCTCCCACTTACCATCTCATAGCAGAGTGAGAAGGCAGAAGCCAAACTCTATCCACTTTACAATGTTGTCCATGGTCAGACCTATATGAAAATGACAGAGAAACACCATGGGCTTCAGAAAAGGAAAGTCGTAGGACCTAAAAGATGCTTGAGTAAAATGTGTAATATGGCTTGGAAAGAGTTGAGACAGGCATTGATAGAGTATCCACATTGACTGTTAAGACAACTAAAATGGATTGGCTGGATTATAGTCTGTTCATTTGGTGCACATAGGTATGGGCCTGAGACTGACTTGAGTACAATTTTGCCTTGTGCTAATCAGAGAGTTGGTTAAATGTTCATCTAATAAATTTTTTCCCTCAGAAAGAAATTGAAGATAAATAGCTCTAAGAGAATAAGCAGAATTATTCCTTGTCCATTGTGGTATCTTCTTTGGGACATGACCTGTAGAAACAGTTCTCAAGCAACCTTTACAAAGCCTCCCCACACCAAAGCAATTTCTTTGAGGCCCTTCTTTTCGTGGGCACACACCCAATAGTGCATATGCTGAGAGCATTTCCACATACAAATCTGATAGTTAAGCACACCATTACCCAATTTGCACATGCAAATGTATTAATTGTGTTCAACTGGGTGCTTGGGGAAATCTGGCACATACCCAAAATGGAGGCCTCTTAAAAACATGGCCAATATTTCCTTTTAGACTCAGTGATCGGTGATACCTTGCTTCTATCCATATCATAGCCTGTAATTGTGTCAGATTTTGGGAAAGTGTGTGTAACATATTATTTGCTAACCTCTCAATCTTCTATCTATGGGATAGGGTCATGTTATTTATTTGTTTCCTTTTTCTTCAATTAATTGGACATCATTGTCATTTCCTCTGAAGTAATTCACTATTCCAGTTCTTGGTTTTAAAAATCATCTTCAATTAAACAAATTCAGATTATCTCATTATATCATATTCTCATCTAGAACTTGAAATGAGAATTATTATGAATTATTGTAATAAGTGATTTGTGCTTTTGAAAAGACTAATATTACTGTTTATATCTATATGCATATTAGTTTACTCCAAGAGGCATTTGATTATATTAATTACCTGTGACTCTCCACAATAGCCATTAACTATTTTTTGTCTTTATTTCTCCATTAGGATGATGTTGGAAACACATGAATACTCAGTCAAGAAAATACAGCCTAGGTTGTAGGAGAAAAGCGATATTTACTATAAACATACTTTAAAGAATAGGTGATATATAGGAATTGATCCTACTTCAATATTCTCTTGGGGGAATTAAAGTAGAGAAGAATTAGAAAAAGTGGGGGCAGGAGGGAATTTTTTGAGTAAGAAAGAATAGTGATTGACTCAGATCCTTCCTATTCGAGGGACCTTGAGCAAATGAGTTTAACTGGTTGTGGATACAAAAGTAGGGATAGTGTCTTTGATAGTATTCTGGGATTACTGGAGCATATATAAATCAAGAAATTACTCAGTAATCATTTATTAAATACCTACTACATTCCAGGAACTGTATTAAGCTCTGCAGACCCAAATATAAAGAATAAAGCCATCCCTACTCTAAAGGCAGGGTATACACATAGGCATTTATACAAACAAGGAGGGAGTTGGGGGAGAGGGGCTGACACTTGAACCTTACTCTCATCTGAACAGACTAAAGAAGAAAGGAGAGAGACAGAGAGAGACAGAAACACAGAGAGAGAGAGAGAGAGAGAGAGAGTTTTGTATAGTTCACTCAGCAGAAAAATAAGAAAGAGGAGAAAGGGGCAAGGAGGAATTAGAGGGAGGAAGATTTAGGGAGGTATTAGTTCTAAGCAAAGCAAACTCAAAGGATGCACAAAAATATTTATAGCTATTTTTAAAGTGTCAATAAATGTGCATCTGAGGAGATGCCCTCAAATTGGGAAATGGATGAACAATTTATGGTACATAAATAAGGTTGAATATTATTATTCTGAACTCTTATCAGCATAATGACCAACCCTAATTTCAGAGGACTAGGGACAAAATATGCTACCTACCTTCTGATATTGTAATGATAAGGGAATTTGAAGATCTTCCCTGTCTCTTAATGGATCTCTCTTGGAGCTCAACAAGAGAAGCTTGCTTAGGGGAGGCTTGTTTTACAGGAAGGCCCATACCTTTTGTTACTTTGTAACTAAGCAGTGAGTCACAAAAGTTGTGTCCTCCCCTGAAGAAGTGTGTGTGTGTGTGTGTGTGTGTATGTGTGTGCACTTTGGAGATCATTTATGGAAAGAGTTGTGTGATGTGATTAGATGAGACTCTGGGTAGTCATTGAGATCCCAAGCTTTGAAAACCCAGAAGTAGGTACTTCTCTCTCTGGTAACTAACTAGGTATGAATGTAATGATCAGACAGCTAGAAGCCCTGTCTGTTGGTCTGTTGAATTGTGTAGTTTTCTCTGTATTTTTTTGTCTGCTTGTAATTTCTTTACATTTTCTGAAGTTCAGGGTGCTAATTTTTTCCCCTGAACTAGGAAAATGATATATGTTTGATTGATTAAAGTAAGATTGTTGACCCCTTTTGAGTTGCTTTCCTTTAGAAAAGCAGATCAAAGAACTTGTGATAGCAGCCATCCTGGGTATGCTAGGGTGCTTATTGTTACAGATACCAAGGTGAAGGACACAGAATGCAGAATGAGATAAATATTTATTTTAGATGTAGTCAATATGGAAATGTGATTTGATGGTCTATACATGTTTGTAAGGGGTTTTGTTTTTCTTGTGTCCTCAGATGAGGAGGAAAGATTGGAGTGGGAGAGCAAGAATGCCAATTTTGACTGACTAAAATAAATTGAATGCTTGATTTTTTTTTTAAAGAGCTTGTCTTAAATTTATTTGAGTGCAGGTAATGTTATCCCACAGAAATTTTTCTATACTTGGGAGTTGAATACTGGGTATAATTCCAGATTTGGGATGATTCATGCCGGTTTGGGGATGCTGTAATGACCCCTAGTTTCTATCTACTAGCACAAGATCTTTTAACTTCTCTGAGTTGTTACAGTAGTTATTAATATTAACAGGAGTTATGGTGAATGAAAAAACTTGGCCAAAGGGTAAAGGACTTAGTTTCAGTTTTTTCACCTATAAAATGAGGGAGTTGGACTACATGAGTCTAGCTCCATGTATGACTGTCAACCTTACTTTTAGATAGATGATCAGTGGTATTCATCTTTGCCAACATTATAAAGACCAAGGAGTCTTCTTAATAGATCACAGTAAAGGGGTTAATGTACATAAAACTTCGCAATTATTTAAAACTGAGCAGAAAGCTATTACCAACAGCAAAATAAAAAACCTTAGCTTTTTCATCTTGAACTTATACTATTTCTGTATGAATTAATTAAACCTGAATTGGCATAAATTAGAACCACAGAGTTTCTAGGGTAAATAACGAATTCACCATGTGTGATGTTAATATTGGTAACTACTATAATAACAGTGACCACTGGGATAACCTTAAATGATACATTAGCCAACTAAATAATTGCTATTTAGCTTCACAGATCTAAGACCTTTGTGATATAATCATGTCAGGACATAGATACAAAGTTAAAAACATTTGATAGAACTGCAGAAAGATATGGAAACAGTCATGAATATACATTAAAAACTTGTCACGTCTGTACATATGCATTTGTATACATATTTATAACTGTATTTGAGTAAAATTTGGTTTCCTTTATAATTCTACATATTTTATTTTAACTCATTTTTTAAAAAATATTGTAGGAATGGGGCCATAGGCTTCTTAAAGGGCCTAGACTGCTAAAGATGTGTGCAATGATAATGCCACCAAAAAAAAAAAAAGATTTAGAACCCCTGCTTCCAAAGGAAGGGATTTATATTGTATCTTATAGGACAATTACTCCAGTCTCTATCTAACAAGGAAGGATAGATGATAGCCTCTGTTTTCCACATGGAAAATACAATATCTCTATTTTCTCATTGCAGAAAGGAATGAGAATTATGAATAGAAATAACAATGCTTGATTTTTCCCAGTTTTGCTAATATGAACACAATTCCAAATTTCTGTGTTAAGTCACCAAAAAAGATGGAGTACCAGACACTTTTCCCTGTGCCCACAAACTGTAAAAACAAAATAAAGCAAAAACCAAAGAGAAATTAGACACTAGAGTCAGAACAATTATAGATAAATCCCATAGGACAAAAATAAAACCAAAAACAACCAAGATGCACAACAAAGTAACAACCTTATGCAATAGCAGTGGAGAATGTTAGTCCTTAATCTTTCACTTAGTATCTCTCCTCTATCAGCCTTCATACTATCAAAGGGCGCACAAGCATAATCACAAATCCCTGCAGGGATTTCACTACTATAAAGATTCTTCTGTCTCACCCTACCTTTGCCCTTTCCCTACCATCCTGTTACAAAAAGCAGCATATAGGAACTTTACCAAATCACATAAGGAAAGGGGAATATGGGGAGAACACCCAGATGTCTATAGGTCAGGAAACCTTAAAGTGTCAGAAATTCTGACAAGAACATCCACTCTGTTTTCCCCTAACCCTGAAAAAATATAACAAAACCAGCAGATTTTGTTCATTCAAGCCAGTCAGAGAACTGGGGCAGAAGACCAACTTGTGTGACTATGTTTGGCTAGAAGGAAAGATTCCCCCAAATCTGGGCAGGCGGAAGGGAGAGGGTCATTCCTGCCCCCCCCCCCAAGCCCCAGAAACTTCTTGAAGAAGGGACCTATGTTGGTAAAAAAGCAAATTCTCCTGGTGGGAAGAGCATTTTGACAGCATTTTGTTCCAGCGCTGGGGGGTATATACTCTAATAAAGGGGAAGAAGTCAGAAGTAAGTAACAGGGGTTCATAATGAAAATAAGACAAAAACCAGAAAAGATTTCAAAGAGGTAGAACATTCAACTGGAAACCTAGAACAGAAGCAGATAAATCAACATGAAAATATTGACATTGGAAATATGACAATCAACTCATCCAAAATATTTTTTAAATTTATTTATTTATTTTTAGTTTTCAACATTCATTTACATGAGATTTTGAGTTACAAATTTTCTTCCCATCTCTCCCCTACACCCCACCCCAAAATGGCAAGCATACTGAATACCCCTTCCCCTAATATATCTCTTCATCCCCCCTTACTTTCTTGTAGGGCAAGATGGATTTCTATTCCCCATTGCCTGCTATATCTTATTTCCCGGTTGCATGTAAAATCAATTTTTTTTAACATTTGTTTTTAAAACTTTAAGTTTCAAATTCTTTCCCTTCTCCCCTACTCACCCACTCTCACTGGAAAGATAAGCAATTCAATAAAGGTTATACATATGCAATCATGCAAAATAAATAAAAGTAGTTATAATGTGAAAGACTAACTGTATTTCCCTCCATCTTATCCTGCCCCCTACTTTTTCTATTTTCTACTTTGACCTTGTCCCCTTTCAAAAGTGTTTGGTTCGGCCCTCCCTTCTATCATCCCCACTCTTTTCACTTTCCCCTCTACTTTCCTGTAGGATAAGATACCCAATTGAGTGTGTATGTTATTCCCTCCTTAAACTAAATCCAATGAGAGTGTGGTTGACTCATTCCATTTCACCTCACCTGTTATGTAAACAATTCCACCTCATTCTATCTCTCCCCGTCTCCTTCTCCCAATATATTCCTCTCACCTCTTAATTTTATTTTTTTATTTCATCCCTTCACATTCAATGTACCCTGTGCCCTGTCTGAGTATACATGTACACACATATTCACACACACATATATACATATAGACACATACACTCACCTATATATGTATGTATACATATATATACACACACATATATATACAGATACATATACATATGTATGTTTATACATACACACACACACACACATATTCCCTTACAACTATCTTCATACTGAGAAAAGTTTAATGATTTACAAATATCATCTTTCCATGTAGGAATGTAAATAGTTCAACTTTAATAAGTTCCTTATGATTTCTCTATCCTGTTTATCTTTTTGTGCTTCTCTTGATTCTTATATTTGAAATTCAGATTTTCTGTTCGGTTCTGGTCTTTTCATCAAGAATGCTTAGAAGTCCTCCACCTCATTGAGTAACCATATTTTCCCCTGGAACAATATCCTCAATTTTTCTGGGTAGGTGATTCTTGGTTTTAATCCTAGCTCTCTTGATCTCCAGAATATCATATTCCAAGCCTTTCGATCCCTTAATGTAGAAACTGATAGATCTTGTGTTATCCTGATTGTGTTTCTGCAGTACTCAAATTGTTTCTTCCTGACTGCTTGCCATATTTTCTCCTTGACCTGGGAACTCTGGAATTTGGCTATAATATTCCTAGGAGTTTTCCTTTGGGGATCTTTTTCAAGAGGTGATTGATGAATTCTTTCAATTTTTATTTTGCCCTCTGGTTCTAGACTATCAGGGCAATTTTCCTTGAGAATTTCTTGAAGGATGATTTCTAGTTTCTTGTTTTGATCATGGCTTTCAGGTAGTCCAATAATTTTTAAATTATCTCCCCTGGCGCTATTTTTCAGGTCAGTGTTTTTTCTAAGGAGTTACAATGAGCTTTTGAAATTCCTTTTCCATCTGACCAATTCTGCTTTTTAAGGTATTCTTCTTCCCATTGGCTTTTTGGACCTCTTTTGCCATTTGAGTTAGATTATTTTTTAAGGTGTTATTTTCTCCAGTATTTTTTGGGGTCTCCTTTACCAAGCTGCTGACTCATTTTTCATGATTTTCTTGCATCATTCTCATTTCTCTTCCCATTTTTTCCTCTATTTTTCTTGCTTGATTTTCAAAATCCTTCTTGAGCTCCTCTATGGCCTATGATCAATTCATATTTTTCTTGGAGGCTTTTGATGCAGGAATTTTGATTTTTTTTTCTTCTTCTGGTTCTATGTCTTGATGGACTTTGTCACCAAAAATGATTTTATAGTTTGATTTCTCTTCCTCTGTTTGCTCATCTTGCCAGTAAATTACTTGACTTTTGAGCTCTTTGCCACGGTAGAAATCTGCTTCCAGAGTGGAGCGTGCTATGTCCCAAATTTCTGGGGTTTTGTGTGACTGTTGTCAGAAAGCTATTGTGCCTTCTTCTAGGCACCTGCCTCAAAACTATCAAGAAGACTGCTTCTCTACAGCCTCAAAAAGCTCTGCCATGCTAGCATTCCTTACCCCAGGACTGCCACCCAAGATTGTGACCCAGATCCACACAGGTCAAAGCAAGAGAATCATGCCTCAGTACAAGTAGAGAGATTCCTACAAATGTCCCTGCTTGGACACTTGGTCTCCCCATGGTTTGTGGGCCAGGATCTCCAGAAGCAGCTGCTGTCACCTCTGCTGCCCCAGGGGCAGGGACTAGACTATGCTCTCCTCTCACCCAGTTCCAACAGAGTTCCCCCACTGACCTTTTACTTTCTATTTGGCATTTATGGATTGAGAAGTCTAGAAACCACCACAGTTGCTGGTGATTCCCTCTCCTTAACTCTGCTCCAGGCTGGTCTGTGACACAGGTCTGTGCCAGCATGGCCCACATAGGACTGTGCTCTGCTACCAGCCCAGTGCAATATATCATTCCTATCCATCCACCAGGCTGCCTTCAGTGGGAGATTTGTTTCTATCTGTCACTATGTGCATTCTGTAGCCCTAAAATTTGTTTAGAGTCATTTTTTACAGGTATTGGAGGTGGTTGGAGCGAGAGCTCAAGCAGGTTCCTGCTTTTATTCTGCCATCTTGGCTCCACCCTCCCCCAAAATATTACAAACCTCTCTAAATAAATAGTTGCAAGGCAAAAGAAATTGATCAACAACTGATTAAATACTTGGGTGGCAATGGATTTCTAACAAAGCATGGTATTCTAAAAGGATATTCCAGATGGTTCAAAATAATAAGAATAAGTATCTCGAGAGAAGTTAGAAAGGAATAAAAGGTCAAATGTATAAGCTGTAGCAGAAATAATTAGCAGAATAGAAAATCTTGACTCCATGGTGACAAATCTTTACAATCAGTCAGTCAATAAGCTCTTATTAAATATGTATTATGTGCCATACAATCTGCTAAGCACTTGGAATTCAAATGCAAGTAGAAGAAAGACAACCCCTGCCTTGAAGTATCTTATATTCCAATGAAAGAGGACAGCACATAATAGAAAGATCAAAGGGGATGGGAAAGATATCAGCCTGGGCCCAGGTATGTCCAGAGAATTCATTGCTAGCTTGTCTTCCTAAAGTGAGATCCCAACTTAGATTACATAACAAATTTGTAGTGGACCCCATCGGCATGGTATCATGATTTTCTCCAGCTCTAATCAGCAGCATCTGAATAAGAGCAATGATATGGTGACAGTAACACAAGGTTGAGAACTGTCAAGGTTCAATTTACCATAAGATGAGAGAACAAGTGAATCAAATGCAGAGATGAACGTAGAACTGAACTGTTCCAAGAAGTAAAAATAGGAATGGGAGGAAAGTATAACCATTGTAGGGATGATAGGTTGGGAAAGAAATAAAGAATGGATATATTAGAGGTCATAGGTGAAGATGAATAACAGGATTAATGGTCATGGGGCAGAGAGGAAGATTTGCAGAAGGGACAAGAAGGTCAGACACATAACAAAATGACAAAAATCAGCAAAGTTTTAGGCTAAAAAATGAACCCATGAAAATCAACAGGATTTCTATTCAATGAAAACAAAACATCCAAGTGGCAATAGTAGAAAAAGAAATCTTATTCAAAATAACTACAAAATGTATAAAATATTTGGTAGTCAATCTAACAAAGCATATTCAAAATTTGTTCAGATTCAATTAAAAATGCCTGTTAAAGAAATAAACAGCAACTCAAATACTTGGAGGAATATTCAGTACTTATGATTGGGCTGTGCTTTTCTAATAAAAATACTAATCAAAGTCAATTTACGTATTTAATGCTAACTCTCCAAGAGATTCTTTTCAGAGCTACAGGAAATAATAACACAATTCATTTGTAGAAGCAGAAGAATTAGAACAGTGGTTTTCAATCTGGGGTTCATGGATACTCAAGAAGTTTGTGAATAGATTTTAGGGAGCAGTTGTAGAATTAGATAAGGTAGAAAGTCACATTTATTTCCTTTAACTTTTGAAATCTTGTGTATTTTATTTTATGCATTTAAAAACATTCTGCAAATGAGTCCATAGGCTTCACCAGATTTTAAAAGGGATTTGTCATGCAAAAAGTTTAAGAAATCCTGATCTAGAAAATCAAACAAGACATTTAGAATCTCTGGGCTTTGCTTTCTTCATCTATAAAATAAGACAACTGGACTAGATGTCCTTCAATTTTCTCTCCAGTCCTAGTTCAATGCTCTTATAATCTTGTAGTATGATCTATGAAATATTATTCTGGTTCTCATGTTGAATAGCAAGAAGGATATGAGGCAATTCAGAGCAGAGAATAGAATGTTGAGTTTGGAGCCAAGAAAGGTGGGAGTTCAGATCCTGCCTCTGAACACTTACTTAGCTGTGTGACCATGAGCAAGTCACTTAACCGAAGACTTACTTTCCTCATTTCTAAGATGAGGGAGGTGAACTACATAAACCCCTGAGGACTTAGCCAGATCTAAATTGATAATCCTATTATTTCATGGACTAAAATGATATAAGGGGAAGATTTCTGAGAATGGAATGAGAAATTTCTAACTTTATCTCTTTGCTTTAAAATAAAAAGTAGAATAGATTTTGGCTTGTGCTCGCTAGTTGTGACTAAATGGAGATTGCCTTAAAAAGCTAAATGAAATGAATAGTCCTGCAAAGGAAAGAAAAGGAATTGTTCACGAGTCCCTAGAAACCAGCAAAAAGCATCAGAACTGTTGTTTTCAGTAATAAACGTGATGGCTTTGTTAAAATCCCCTATACGAGATGCTTACTATGCCTTTGGTGTCCCTACAAGGAAAATTAAAATCTGAACACACCACATTGGGGCCAATTTGTTTCCAAGGAAGTCAATTATTAATATAGTATTTAGGATTTAATGAACTATGCCTATGTGGATGGTGTGCAGCAAACAGAGCTCAGCATCATCTGAGAACAGGTGTCCATGTAAGCTTGCCCCATACGTTTACCAGCTGATTAGCAACCATTAAAATAATAGTCATCTATTAAAAATTACTTTGTCTTGAACTGAAGTGGGAATATATGCTGCATTAGAGCCTCCTTTGGAAAACTCACTGTCTATTGCCTTGACTTTTTTACTTTTTCAGCTAGGGGATGAGAAGGGAAAGGGAGGGTCCATACACATATGTATTATTTCATTGGTGCAGAGAACTCTTTCCACAGGGGCAGCTTTGCAAAACTTTTTTAATGTAGTCTTCAAGTTCCCTGGGTGTAATGGTAATGGGAATTTAAAGATCTTTCCTGCTTTGAAAATAAACTCTGCCCCCTAATAGGCTGAATGTAGTCACATGGAGGAGCCTGTGGTTGGAGGAGTTTGCTAAAGGGTGGAGCAGAGCCCATAGGAAGCTGGGAGTCAGAGCCAGAGAGCCGGGGAGAGAGAGGACACTGAGGCAAGAAGTTAGTCAGGTTTGTGAGTAAAATATTGATCTTGTATTGGTTTGTGAGAAGGCTAAATGATGGCATGGCTCTCAGTTACATTGTGGTGCATTAACTTCTACATTGCTATGATGGATTCGGTTTCCTGGTGTTGGAATTTGATTTTCTGGTGCCTGAATAAATGTTTTGCTTCTATCCTCTACATGGAGAGTTTGTTATATTTTGTGATGGAGCACCATTCAGGGATATTTATAGTCATGGTCGGTATATTTATAGTGACCATGGGCACTGTAAATATTGCATTGGCACTATACTGGGACACTGACCACTCTTCATACAGGTAGTATATATAAAAAGGGAAACTTGAACTCAGTTTTCCTGACTTCAAAACTCATTCTAGTCACCAGACCACCCTGCCTTTAATGCCCCTTTAGTGTGGAAATTCCTCGATGGAAGCAACTGCTTTAGGACTTTTGTCTTTCTTTGTATTCCCAGTACTTAGTATAATACCTGACACAGAGTAAGCATTTAATAAGGGATTGTTGATTGATTGATTGATGCCATTATAGGAGAAAAATAACTAGGATCAAGTTTGAAACCAAAAAGTCTGTTTGCCCCTCATTTCTCTCTTGATGGCTCCTCTATAAGGATTGTTCCCAGCATTTAGGGACCCTCGATTCCTCCTTGTTTCCCACCTTTCCTTCTGGATTTCATAGGGAAAAGCGAATAGACATGAACCTAGCCATTTACTCAGATGCAGTTAGGTGGCACAGTAAATAGAGCAATTAATCTGAAGTCAGGAAGACTTGAGTTCAAATTTAGCCTCAGACACTTACTAATTATGTAACCCTGGGCAAGTCACTTATCCTTTGTCTGCCTTAGTTTCCTCATTTATGAAATAGGATAAAAATAGCACCCACCTCCTAGGGTTGTTGTGAGGATGAAATAAGGTAATATTTGTAAAGAGCTTAGTGCAGTATCTAGCATATAGTAGGCACTAAAAAATGTTCCCTTCCTTCTTTTTTCACTTCTTTCTTCTCTTCCTTTTTGCTTCTTTGAAAATGATGAAACAAAAAAAAATTACTGGAGACGGTCCCACTTTGTCCCTCAGAAACTTGGGGAATCCATGGAACTTCAGTAGCCCCAGGAAACCCCAAACAATCTTGCCAGATGCCATAATGTCTCCTATGAAACCAAAGAACTCATGGCTAATATGGTCAGGAAGTTATGATCATATTTGAGACTAACATTAGACAAAACTGTGATATAACTTGATTTCCCAAAAGTTCCCATTACATGTTTTTCTTGCCCATCTTGATGGCATTCCCTGTCAACATTCTCAACTGTCCAGTACCTTCGTACTTTCTCGTCCCAACTCTCAAAAAAACTGCTCTCAGGAAATGACTTGAAACTAACTCACATAAGACTTTTTTTAAAGATTAGAAAAAACCTTAAGAATAAGAAATTCCAATAGTAATCAAAACCTTAAGCTAACAGAATGAAGCTCTAAAAGTATAATTTCATGTCTTACTTAGAATATAGAAGAAGTGTTGGAAAAGAGAGGGACTTCTTAGAATCCTTGAAATAACACCACACAACCAGTCACCTATTTCATTTACTCTTTAAGGTCATAGGGAACCATGGGCAGGTAAATCACACTACTTGTAGGGTCAGAGATCTATAGCTGGAAGGCACCTTAAAATAAAGTTAGAACAATTGTCTCATTTTACAGCTGAGGGGACTGAGGTCGGAGAATTTCAGAGATAACAAATGGCAGATTCATGAGTCAAAGTAAAGTCCTCTGACTTCAAAACCTACTTGACCCAACTCCTTCCCTGAAGTTTAATATTTATACTGTTTCACAGAGTTACTAAGGGGCTTTAATGATATGGTGTATTCAAAGTACTTTGTAAAACTTAAAAGTCCTATGTAAATAGAAATAATTTTTATTAATTCACCCATGATCTTAGTGGGAAAGCCTCTGGTTTATGCCCATTACCTAAAATGATGTTTCTTGGTTTTGGATAACGATTACTTACCATAGTAAAGAAAAGTTTGTTTAGGCCAATGTTTTGAACAGAAACATGTAATTCTTTTTCAAAAGCCTTTTTTATGCATTGATAATAAGAATTTTGCTGTTCTTGTTATGGTCTATTGTGTTAATAGTTTTTCTGATATCTAAACCAGGTATGAGTCTTTCATTCCTGTTTTAAATAGCTGGCCACCATGTTTTTGTAGCATCTTTGCAAATACTTAATTTCTAATTATTATACCAATATTCATTAGGGATATTGTTCTGTAGTTTTCTTTCTCTGTTTTGACTCTCCATGGTTTAAGTAGTAAGTCTCTGTTTGTATCATGGAAGGAACTTGTTAGGATCTTTTCTGTTCAGATTTTTCCAGTGGTTCATGTAATATTGGAATTAATTGTTCTTCGAATATTTGATAATGTTCACTGTAAATCCATCTGGTCCTGGTTCCCCCCCACCCTTTGGGAGTACATTAATGGCACATTCAACTTCCAACTTTTTTTATTTTATGTTTTTGCAAATATTCATTTAATTCCATCAATGCATTGAGCAACTACACTTCCAGAGGATCAATGAATGATAAAGCCTGTTACCCACATCCTGACAGACAGGTAGGTAAGAGATTCAACATTCCAAATAAGACAGGAGAAGGCTAATGTGGGAAACTGCTTTGCTTGAATGTGCCTATTTGTTACACATTTTTTTCTTTTTTTAATGAGAATGGGAGAAAATAAATATTAATTAAAATAAAAACAAAAAGTAAATGAGCAGACATTATTAAGCAGTCATGAGTAAGAGAGAATTCTGCACAACAAGCATTCTTAAAGTCAGCTTTCTGCCAGGCACTGAGTAAGGTCTAAGGGAAACAAAAAGAAATAAAAATTAGGACAAAATAATTCATTGCCCTTAAAGAGCTTACAGTCTGCTGGAATAGAACTAGCTGCTTGTTAATAGCAGTTATTTTTAATTAGTCAATTAAGGGAGAGGTGGGGCCCTGGAATTCAGGGAGAGGAAGAAATGGTGAGAACCAAAGGACTTTTTACCCTGAGGCTTTCATAAAAATTGAGAAAAGAAGGAAAAACCCAATATCCATTCCAGAAACAGGCTACCTTTTTATATGCTGAATGCTTATTTAAAATAACATTTTTGTTTTAATTTCAAAAATGGGACCAGAACGTTGGCTAGATTTTCTTAAAGTGGATGGTTCCACTTTTCAAATGAAGCCTCAACATTTGAGTAAACTCACCAGGATTTCAAGTGAAAGCTTTAACAAAGAGACTGAAGGGTGGTCCCAAGAAGAAATATCTATAACATTTTATATATAAAGTTGAATTCTGGTTTTCTGGGCTTACAAGAAAAGCAGAGACTAGACGAGAAAGTCGAAAACAGGATATTGAGAGGTAATCCACTTATTCTGAAGACAATTGACTCCCCCACCCCTCCTCCCACCCACCATCCAGCTTTTCTTGGCCAATATAAAACTATGTAACCTGATGCATCCTACTTGTGGATTTCTTTTGTGACTCATACCAAAAATCAAGTCATTTTCTTAATGTCGTGGGATAATTAGGTAAATGGCTTCTCTGGAAAGAAAGAAGGCCTTTTTTCACTTATCTTTTATGTACTTTGGTAAGTTAATACAGCTGCCAAAAAGAAGACAGAAGGTAAAAATAATTAGGTGTCCTTGTTGCTGCTGCTGCTGAGTCATGTCCAACAACTCTCTATGACACCATTTGGGGTTTTCTTGGCAAAGATACTAGAGTGGTTTGCCCTTTCCTTCTCCAGCTCATTTTACAGATGAGAAAACTGAGCCAAACAGGGTTAAATGACTTCCCCAGTGTCCCACAGCTAGGAAGTGTGTGAGATCAGATTGAACTCAAGTATTCCTATATCTAGGACCAGTGCTCTATCTACTGCACCAGTTAGCTATTAACATATTTTATATTCTTGCCATCCTTTTAAAACTCGGAAAAAAGTTTCTCTGATTGAATTGGAAGGAAAGACTGGCATTGGCTAACCAAAGATTAGTAACATCCCTGGAGGTCTTTAAAGATTAAGCCTGCCAAGCCTTGGGATCAGTTTAAAGAAGTTGAGGTGTGAGTCATGAAGCAGTTTGCTGGTTGACCCCAAACCAGATGGCAGAAAAAGGGAAGGAGAGGATTTTATGTTCCCAAACTTCAACATTGGTCAAGGCATTCAGAAGCAATGTGTTGTAATGGAAAGAGTACTGGGTTTAGAATCAGATGGCCTGGGCTTGAATCCTAACTCTGTTACTTTCCACCATTGGGGCATTGAGCTTAATTTCTCTTCATATGTAAAATAAAGGTGGTTTTTAAGATTATATATAAACGTATATCTATGATCCTATTATTTTGCAGAGAAATTACTCAGCTGTTAGGAAATACGACAACCAGCTGGGGGAAGATACACACACTCTCTTAAGAGGCCCAGACAGTATTTGAGACAAGAAGCATGTAACGTGACCCTTGGGGCAGAGAAGAGATTCAGCCATGAATTTGTGAGAGAGTAGACAACAGATTCAAGGGGGAAAGGATATTTTCTGGCTATGGTTCTTATTATACCCTTTTAGTCAATCTCTTTGCTTTGAGCTAATTAGACATACTGACTACTGAAGGCAAACTCAGGAGTAGGAGTTCATGAACTTAGTTATAGGAGGGTAGACTTGCAACTTGTGATAAGAGGCATCCCCTAGGGACCCCCAGAGACCCAACTTGCAAACCTGTAAGTACCGAGTTATGGAGGCAGCCCAGAGTAGATGACACATAAAAATGAAACAGAATTCAGCCATTGGATTTGCAAAATAGATGTTTCATATAATCATGGGAAGATAGATTTAGAACTAGAAAGGACCTCAGAAGACCTAATTCAACTTCTTAGTTTTATAGTGAGGAAAGTTAGGCCTCAAGGCAGGTTAGATGATTTGTTCAAGGTCACATATTTCAGTTAAGATTCTGACTGATATCAATCTAAGGACAGCAAACTGCATTGGGAAAACTTTATTATAAAGCATTACTGATGGTTATGTGCCACCAACTCCTTCCCTTAATCCAGAAGACGCCATATTTTGCCCCAATGTAGCCAAAAGGAGAATAATGAATAAAAAAGCATCTTATCATTGGAAATCAGGAAAATAATCTTAGTAAATCTTAGCTGTAATAACCCTTGAGCCTGTATAAATTAGGTAACATATTTTTTCCCATTACTTATCTTGCTTTGAATCTTATTCTTAAAATTACCTTGCAATTTCCCTTTTCTTTCCTATTCTGTTCTTAGTCTCAGTGTCCTTATACGTAAAGCAAAGGTCTCTATTCTTGTTCCAAAATTTAACAATCAACTTGACAAATATTTACAAATCAAGCATTCTATTAATATACATGAGTAAAGTTACATGTATAGGAATAAAGTCGGATGCCCAAGGCAATCTGGTCTACTCTGCATTCTTACCTACTTGATATGTGATGGACCTGTGATTTCATTATTTTGATTACCACACACTTTCTTCTCTTGTGCTATTCTTATTCATGCTTTTTCCACAAATCTTCCATGGAGAAGCAGTGGGGACTTTATTCTGCTGCTTTTAATATTTCAGGGGTACAGATCTAGTAACGGGGCTGCTCCAATTGTTGTATCTCATTTTCACTCCATTCCTAATCTACCTCCTGTTCTGACCATTTACTTTATTGATAATGTCTTTTCTATGCCACTTCCTTTAATCAAATTGTCAAATAAATTGAGGTTTTGTTTTGTTTTTTTGCTTTTTGGAGGGGAGAAGGCAGGGCACTTGGGGTTAAGTGACTTGCCCAAGGTCACACAGCTACTAAGTGTTAAGTGTCTGAGGTAGGATTTGAACTCAGGTTCTCCTGACTCCAGGGCCAGCACTCTATTTACTGTGCCACCTAGCTGCCCCCAAATGGTCAAATAAATTGGAAAAAATAAATCTATTTCCAAATTCCACACCTCTCATTCCTCAAAAAGCATGCTTCCAAAGGAGAACATGCTTAAAAGAAGCTAACCTACTCCAAATGACAGAGTTTGCTTCTTTGTTGGATAATAGATGGTGAAATTTAATCACTAAGGAGATGATAAAATTAAATTGTAAAGTAGAAGCCAATCAGGGGCTTTTTCATAGAGAAAAGAAGTCAAGATGGGGTACTCAGTATGTTGTGCTCATTTTATAAAGTAGGGGGTTCCACATTTTCTTCTGGGGAGAGGAAGGAGAAATTCTTTTTCATTAACAATAATATTCTACTTCCAAGAATGATATGAAACAGAAGATTAAGCAGGAAATCCAGCTATTTTATTGCCCCAATGCATTATTCATTCTCTTGACACATTATGTTTTTAATTAAAATTGCACGAGTTAATTAAACTGTTCACTAGGCCACTTTTTGTTTTTTTTTTTTCCCTTCTTTTTTGCTCGGGTGGCTGTTTGCACTGTTTTTCTTGGGGAAAACTAAACTACATTTCAATATATGCCTGGCTTTGTCAGCTCAGATTACAGTAAGTAGTAATACTCTCCAACCCTTTTGACTACAGAAATTCTAATTCCTAAAATATCCATCCCACAGTGACTTGTAAGGATTAGTCTTCTGCCCCCAGGATCAAACTAACACACTAAGGGCAATAGCAGTTGGGTCTTGTAAATTTGATGCAATAAGGTCCTGAGAAAGACAATCAATACACCCCATTAACATTGTAATAAAAAGCTTCCAAAGGCAATGTCATAAAATTAGTGGACAGGGGGCACACAACATCTATGACAAGTCAAGGTGGCGTGTCCATAAGCAAAGACATGTTTGAAAACAATGAAGCTTAATTAGGGAAAAATAAGCAGATCTTTTGGTGTTATTTGTATTTCCATATAAATTAGATTTGTCAGAAATCTCAAGAGTCAAATAGCCCAAAAGTCTTGGAGATAGCAATGCCACCCAGACCACTGGCCCCTGTGGTCCAGCCCAGGCCCTACAGCTTTTAGTGAAGGGAACAAGAACTTTGGAGGCGTCTATCTTCACCACTACAAAAACCAGAAGGTGACCAACAGTCAGTTGGTCTAGACCTGACCTGCACAACTTGATAGTAGGTAGGGGCCAAAATTAAAATAGGCTAAACTTCTTCAGGTCACAGACAGGAGGCATCCCCTAGCTCATTTTCCAAGGAAAGGTATAATTTTAAATGATTAAATTATTTTGCAAACGAACCATATTTTTAAAAAGGAAATTTCAATTAATATTAATGAATTATGCTTATTATTTAAGATTTTTATTTATGATGCAATCCCTCCTTTCAGATTAGAAACAGAGTGACAATGGTTGATAGCCATGGGTCACATGATAAACAGGAGAAAGTACGCAGTGGCAACTCACCTACCAAGTGACATGACAGGCACAATAGCGACTAGTAGAAGGCAGTTAAGTGGGGCATGGACAAAGCACTTATTACATCTTACTTTCATTTACATCCTCTACATTTATTGTGGGTCACTCAAAATCCTTTGGCGAGCTGCAAGCGGATCTTAGGGCTGTGTGTTGTGCAGGCCTGGTCTACACGGTAGAAATTTTTAATCCATTTGGTTTTTCCTATATTGATTGTCAGGCTCCACTCTTTTGAATGGTTGTGAATCTCACTGAGTAGGATCTATAATACTCTGATGTGATGCAAATGCCTCAAGTCATGTATAAACAAACATCCATAAACAATCTGAAGTCCTCACCTTCTAGAGGAAATCACTTTGATTTGGACTGTATTTGTCTCATTCAAACTCCATTCATATTTCTTCATTGATTTTCCTCTTACCCCCAATGTAACATTTCATTAAAGAATGTCCCTTTTTGGGGTGGCTAGGTGGTGCAGTGAATAGAGCACCGGCCCTGGAGTCAGGAGGACCTGACTTCAAATCTACATTAGCGGCCAGTTTCATATTGTTGACAAGAGTCAGATTCAGAATGACTATTTGCACCTGTTTATCATTTCACTTCTTAGAAGTTGGCTGCCACTTCCTTAGACCTTCTGGTTGATTTACTGTGCAGATTTCAGTATGGATACAAATCAGCTCTTCTACTACTTTGTCAATTAGTTGACCAGTGGATGAGGTGGTCACATTCAGAGTACAAGTAGTTAAACAATGCTGATAGATCACTTAAAAAAAACCTATATGACTCTTCACAACCCTAGCACTCCTTTCCCGTCATTACTGCTGAAGTGGAATGGGGTCACACACTCCCAAAGGCTATTCATATTTTATTTCTTTTGCAGGTTGCCATAGCCAAAGTAAACACCTCCTAGAGTTAATTCAATAAACTTTGGAACTCTCATTCTTGTGGTGAAAATGTCAGACTAGGTAGGAATAGGCAGTGGGGCTAGGCTCCAATTCCACCTCTGGTATTTATTGTCTGTGTCATTTAGGAAAGTCACTTTACCTCCTGGGTCTCCGTTTCCCCACATATAAACTCTAATGTCCCTCCTAACTTTAGTTCTATGTTCTTATGAGAAGAAGACAACACAACAGAAAGATAAGGAGGACACATTTTTATACTTGGTACAGGGGGACTGTGACTGTGACTGTGACTGTAACTCTCACTAGTGGTCCCCAAGGAAGGATTACCACAGGTTCAAGATAGTACATGGTTCTGTACTTTTAAAACTCTAGTTGACACACTTTTAATAGTGCAATCACCTTGCGTAGTCAGCCAAATGACACAGATAATTCAAAGCAAAGGCATTTACTGAAATGGCATAGTATAGACCAGAGTAATAAAGCTTTCTCCCGTAAACCTGAGCGATACTATCCAAGAAATATACTCAGCATCAGTGGAGAGAGTAGGCACAGTCATGGAGTTCAATGGGAACATGTGTCTAGAATGACAAGTTCCTGGTAACTTTTTCTCTTCCCCTGGTATCATCATGCTATGGCCTCTGTGGCCACCATCTCCGTGGGGCATGGTGCTACACTGACTTCCCTGGGCCTGTTCCTCTCCACAGCTCACCTATCAGTTTGTAACTTTTACTATTTCTTTGTTTTTTGGGGTTTTTTTGCTTTGTGGAAAGGGGAGGGCAGGGCAATTGGGGTTAAATGACGTGCCCAAGGTCACACGGCTAGTAAGTGTGTCAAGTATCTTAGGCCAGATTCGAACTCAAGTCCTCCTGACTTCAGGGCCGGTGCTCTATTCACTGCGCCACCTAGCCGCCCCAACTTTTATTATTTCTTAAGGAACTATAATTCAACTACAGAAATTTCTAATTTCAATTTCAAATTGTTATAGCCTTTTGCACAGGATGGAAGCATAAACTTTAGCTTTAAAAAGGCAAAACAACCATAAGAACTGAAAAGAATTTTGAAGTAGCTGTGGTAACATCATATTCTGACCATATCAAGACTTAAAAACTGAGTTCCTGCTAAAAGGAATACTTCCAATATGGTGGAAGAAGATGATCTGTAACAGCAGGTACTTCATTACATTTTGTTTTGTTTTATTTTGTTTAATAAACGATTTTTTGAAAATTAGGAAATAAAATTTAGTAAACACACTTTTAATGGAAAAAATGAAAAACAAACTAGTGTTAGTTTGTTAATAGAAAAAAAATAACCCAACCAAGAATGATTGCACATTGAAGGCCACCTCATGTCTGTAAGAGGCAAAATAAATTTACCACACCTCCTCTGTCTGCCGGGTATGGTGCCTCCTAGTAGGTGATTGAATTGAACTGAACTGAATGGAATGGAATGGAATTGATCTGCTCCACTGTAATATGCTGCAAGATGGAAGAGAAGATCAAAAGAAATATTACCTCCCCTCCTCCCTCTTGCTGCTTTCTGAAAGAGGCACAATGGGAAATGCAAATACTGAATCCTTCTCCAGCGTTGAATTTCTCCTCTAAAACCAGCTTGCTCGTCAATTAGATTGGAATCTCCTTCGTGCGTGGCAAACATTTTTATCTGGGCTCCTTTTGTGTCCTTGGCACTTAGCACAGTGTCTGGCACATAGAAGTGCCTGATTAATTGATTGAACTTCTCATGACAACTTCCTTCTCTGATCTTGCCAGTCTTTTTTTAAGGACATCAGAAGTGTGGCTGATTCTACAACAAACCAACTAGGCCTCCCATAATTCTGTCAAAAGGATTGAGGAGCTTGAAACCTGAAGGAATAAAGAAGTGTAAACCCTTCTTTGGGACCGCTAAGTGGCACAGTAGACTCCAGACATGGAGTCAGCAAGACATCTTCCTGAGTTCAAATCTGGCCTCAGACATTTACTAGCTGTGTGACCCCGGGCAAGTCACTTAACCCTGGTTGCCTCGGTTTCCTAATCTGTAAAATGAGTTGGAGAAGGAAATGGTAAATCACTCCCATATCTTTGCCAAGAAAACTCTAAAGGGAGTCACAAAAATTTTGTAACAGCTGAACAAAGCCTTTCTTTGCCTTGATTCATCAAAATCTAAAAGGAATAGGGCTTTATAAGAAGCATATGGGTCACTTGCAGTTTCATAGCTTTGAAATTTGCAAATAGAACGTTGTGTCCTTGTAGTTCACCTAAAATATGGGGTATGATTCACTCAAATTTAGTGATACATGCTGATGCCTCCAAAGTAATATTTATGCTTGTAATAAGCTTGCTTTTATGCTAATGATGAAAAAAAAAGAATCAGAAGATCTAAACTGAGATCCTGATTAACACTAACTGTAATACCCTTCGCCAATCAATGAAACTTCCTGAGCTTCAGCTTTCTTATCTGAAAAGTCAGGATGATGATACTTCTAGTATTTGTCTCAATTATTAGGAAAATACATTAAAAACTCAAAAAGCTGGCATTTTGGAGAGATCACTAGACTAGAAGAGAGGAAACCTGGTTAAATGGTCTGGTCCCAGATATTCACTAACTATATGATTATAGGCAAGTCATTTTACATCTCTGGTCCTCAGTTTCCTCAACCATAAAATGGAAATGATTCTTGCACTTGCCACCTTAAAGGGGTATAGGGAAGATCGAATGTAAATCTGTCCATCTTAAAGTACAACAGAAATATTCATTTGGGGAGGGGAAACATTCATCTGTTAGCAATACTCAATTCAATTTGACAAGCATTTATTAAGTGCCTCATTGTGCAAATCACAGTAGTAGGCCCAAAGAGATTTATAAGAATTCCAATTTAAACAGAATTTTTAGTTTTGCAAAATGCATTTGCAAACCTCATGAGCAGTTAAACATAGCATTCAGTGCTTCATCCCTTGATTTCTTGTTCTTTCTTGGGAGTGATCATTTCATTTCGAAGTGCTGCATGCTGTCTCCAAATGTTTACCAAAGATTCTTAACCAGAAATATGCAAATACATTTCTTTCTTTGGGGTCAGATAACAGTATAATTTTCCAAAAAGGAAAATGGTTGAAGGGCTTTTTGAAAAATTTTTAGATCTCCTGGTCATTAGGAAACCCTTTACCTCAGAAACAGCAAAACGACTGACTTTATAAAGTGCTTTAATGCCACATTTTAGACACCTTCAAAACGGGGTGAAGATAAGGTGCCTGACAGCAGGGCTCTTATACAACAGCATCATTACACGGATAACTCCTGGAGTTATTCCATTTGCATGATCCCATTTGATTATTGCATTGGGAATCAAGTAATATTGTGTTTGGAAGCATTTCCATGCACTATCTATTTCCAACATAATACATATTTATGGATGTTTTATTCAGAATATGATAAGTCACAAGTTAATAAAAGTTTAATGGATTTTAGAGACTGGATGTTTTCTCCCTGCATGGTCAAGGCCAAATTATCTTGCCTGTGTACTTTAAAAATGCACACATAGGCACTGAGAATATAGATTCTCCATTAGTGCATGTAAAAGGGCATTTTCCTTCATAACTAATTAGGGACTTACATGATGATCCCCTTTGACCTGGAGCAAGAGGTCTCACCTAGGATCAGAAAATTTACTTTTTGAAAAACACTTTGAGAACTGTACTTCAACATAATTTATTTATTTTATAATCCTATTTGTACTTGTTTGTGCATTTAAAAACATTATTTTGAAAAGGAAGAGAAACATTATTCTTCAAGTTTTATCAGCTTGCCAAAGGGGTACATGACACCTAAAAAAGGTTAAGAAACATAGAGTGTCAAACTTCCAAAGACTCAGGATTTCATCACTATGGGCAGTCCTTTGACCCCTTCATAGATGAGGATGCTGCTGCTGCTGATGATGATGATGATGAAGAAGAAAGACAGTATGACATACTGGAATAAGGAAGATCTGGTTATAAGTCTTATTCTGACCTATACTAGCTGCACAATCATAGTGATATCCTTAATTTTCAAGTGTCCCCAGATAATGCTCTAACACCATAAGTTACATGTGATTTACTAATATGCATAAGTTACTGAAAGGTCCATATTGGAGTCACCCCATCACAATGAAAACGCAGGTGTAGACACAAAAATAATGGTAATGATGATAATAATAGTGATAAATATATTTTTCTAGACTTTTTTCTAGACTTTTAAGGTTTTAAAAGTGCTTTTTCAAAAGCATACTATTTGTTTACCATCACAATAACCCCATAAAGTGCTATTGTGCACCCATCTTCATGAAAAAAAGAAAAAATACAAGTCAGATAGGTTTAGTGGTTTGCCCCGAATTATTCAACTGGAGAGTATCTGAAGTGAGGTTGAGATAGTGTGGCAAAAAAAAGAAAGAAAGAAAGAAAGAAAAGAAACAAAACAAAAACAACCAAAACAAACAAAAAAACATCCATTACCTGTTGGCCAACTTTCTAGTGATAAGCCTTTCCAAATTTAGGTAGTTTGGTGCTCAAATGCAGATACACTAAGTGTGAGCTATACTCAAAGCCTTTCCAGCTAGGTAAAATCAGCCAAAGGTTGTATTCCATTAATACGAATTCAAGAACTCAATTATATATGCATCATCATAAGGTACTGAAGGAAGACTTCCAAATACGAACCTGTCATAATCTTTTGGAAAATATTTAATCACTAGCATTCAGAACTAATCTCATGCAAGTAGTAACTTCAACTATTGTATTTTTACTTTGCTTAAGTTACAACCTGAGCATAATAGCAGATGAAAGAGGTCTCTAGGTGTGACAACTAGAATGTAAGCTTCACCTTGTTTAGGGACTTTCTATTTCTCTAAAGCCAAGCACTTTCATAGTCAGTAGCCCATTGTACCTCCAACAATGTGGATCGTAACATAGTCCCATCTACCCACCCTGTTGGAACTATGTTCCCAACAAGTTTGTCATAGTGGGTCTGGCCAAAATGAAAGATGGCTAATAAAGTGGGCATTAGCTTTGGAATTGGGAAGGTGAGAAGTTCAAATCACACCTCTGTACTTACTAATGTAACTTCCTGTGTCATTTTCTGGGCCTCATTCTCTTCATCTGCAAAAAGAGGAGGTTGGACACCAGCTTCTATAGTCCCTTCTAGCTCTAAAACTGTGATCTTATGAACCTATGAAAATACTGGGACCTTTTCTTTCCTACTCTTGACATGAGGAGGATGCTGATAGAACGGTGCTTTGAATATAGCAGGTGCTAGAAAAGTATTTAAGTGAATGAAAGACACGTGAAGTGATCCAGAACCACACAATTTGGTCAGATTTATTTGTTTATTTTTTGCGGGCCATCTGTTCAGCAATGTAGGAATGGGAACAAGAATATTTTGTGGGAAATGAAAGCACAAGGTCAATATTTACAGGGCAACAGGACATTGATTGTTGAACTGGGACAACATTACATTTTGGTCCTACAGCTGGTTCACTGTAGTCACGTAAATACAGTGAAACATCCACAGTGTACTAGTTCATTCTTTTCCACAAATAATAGTGTTTATTGTTTTTCTACTGCTAATCTACAGTATTTCTAAAATACTATCTCTTCATTCTGGATCACGTGAATGCTTTGTGCCATCCAAAAGAATCTCTTAATGGGGGCTGGCATTCCTATTCAATAAATTCAGTACAGTTCAAAAACCCTGATGGACAGCTCAAGTGCCACATCCTACATGAAGCTTCTTCTAAATCATCAGTTGTAAGTGGTTCCCATCCACCCCAAAAATTATATTGTATACATTTTGCATTTAGTTATCTGCTGAGATATGTTTTCTTTGGGAGAGGAGATAAATTTAGATTAAAGCACACTGAGTTTGAGATCCCAGTGGGATATCCAAGTGAGAAGAAAGAAAAGGGTAGGTAAGGGAAGACAAGGCAAGGAAAAGGGCCAAGAGGGGATGGAAGGGAGAAGATAAGTTATTTTGTTGTTGTGGCACAATGACCAGTCTCCGGACTTTCACTTGCATTTACTGGTTGAACCCAGAAAAGGAGACCGCCACCTCTGATTCTATGTATAATTCTGTGGATCTCCTAACAATAGCCCAAATGCTTCTCATTGACAATAAAACAGTAAAAAAAAAAAAAAAAAAAACCTCTTAGCAAAGGCATTTACTAAGAGACCATAGCAAAAACAGTAGCTATAAAACATTTCCCCTCCCCCATAAACCTAAGATATACTCTCCAACAAATACACATAACATATCTAACTTATAACCTTCTTGAGAAGTTGCTGTTAGATCCTTTGGCCAATGGTGGAAGTAGGGGAAGGGAAGAAATCTCTTTCTTCTTGTAGAAATCTCCTTCATAAAATGCTCCAGAGACTGCATTCCTTTAAAGTCACAAACTGGTTTTTAAATGTTACCGAAGGGTGTGCACATCTGCAATGAGGAAATAGAATGGTGTCTTCTTCAATCAGAGAGAAGTGATAATAGATTTTCAGGCAATAGATTCATCTTTACAATTTGTTTAATACTTTCTTTAAACTTCATGATTATATTCTGGGGTGAGGAGTTTGGTCAATACTCATTAACAGAAATATACTAAAAATGACTTTGAAAAAGAAGTAGATGAGAAATCTAAGAATAGATCAGGGCTTGGAATAGAAGCATGATGTATTGATGGGAGACATCAATTATCTGGACATCTGCTGGAACTCTCTTTCACTCTATCTCTGCCAGAAGAAAAATAGTGAATAATGTTTTGGCTTGTTTAATGATAATTTTACCCTTCAAAAGGCGGAGGAAGCAAAAGTGGAAACTGATTGTGTATTTGATGCTCATTAACAAGTAGTAACCAGCTGCTGAAATAGAAATAAAGGGAACTTTGTGGGGAGGGAAGAGACCATTATATTTTAAAATGTGATTTAAAAAAAGGAAGCCAGGCATAGTCTGCCACACACTAGACTTTGCAAGAATATATTTCAAAAGATTCAGAGAAGAGATGTATAGGATTATTCACTAAATTTCTGTAAGATGTCTGCCTTCAAGAATCAAATTTTAAACATATAACAAGAAATAATTCTATCAAGAAGTAGAATAGGAATTGCCTATAGATATGAAGTAGAAACTTGGCAGATTCATTGACCAATTTAGATTTTTTTTTAAGTTACGTATAGATGATGGAAGCAAAGAGAAGTAATGGAGGATGAATATAATGGAATGACATGGTCAGGGAAATGAGAATGCCAGTAATTCAAAAGATCTCAATAAGCTAATGTTAGCAAGGAACACTAACAACAGCAAAAAAAAAGTTAAATTCATTTAGCTCTATTGGGGTAAAACGGGATAATCAATGAGACAACTGAATTCTACTTTGGGTATATGGTCAATTATAAGTAATGATTGACAAAGGGTTTAACTTTTATTTTGTTGATTCCTTACCCAATGGAAATGGCCTTTTGACTGGAAAGAGAAAAATAAAATGAAGAAGAGGAAGAACAAGTTAAATGGGTAGTTAGTAGAAAAGGTTTCACTTCCTTTGATAAATTACCACGCTTAAATGAAACTACATGCTTGAGAAGAACAGGCAGATGTGATTACTAGGTTACTGTCATTTTCTTTAAACAGCCATAAATCTGGGAACGGTGGAACATAACTGTAATATCTCAGCAGGACCTATCAGTATAAAAAAAATGAAAAAGGTAAAGCTACAATAAATGAAGAAATAAAAGAATCTGAAATTATTTTGTGTCAGTATAAGGTTGCAACATTTAAAATAGTGGAGAAGTGAACATCCTTGCTTTACCCCAGTTCTCACTGGGAAGGACTCTAGCATTTCTTTACTAAAGATAGTGTTATGTCTCAGTTTAAGCTAGATACGCTTATGATATTAAAAAATGCAGTCAGCATTTTTTTAACCATAAAAGGTATTTCCTGTATTTCTTAGTATAGACATGTGCTTCTTAACTTTTAAAAATAATTAATGATATGTTCATAATTTTCCTAGTATTGAATCAACATTTTACAATTTACAATTATACATTGTTTTTTTAAGGTTGATCATAGATTACCTATAGAAGATCTAGAAGCAAATGAATACAACAGTATAGTACTTGATAAGCCATAGGACAGATTGCTGGAATAAGAATTGACTAGTTAAAACTACTCCGAAAATTGGAAAGCTCTATGGGGGAAAAAATGTTTCTGATAACATCTCACAACATATATAACAATAATCTTCAAATGGTTGCATAGCCTGGTTTTAAAAGGTAAACAAATGAGAACAAAATGAGATTTACTTTTATCAGCTAAGAGAATAGTTCTTGAGCAAATAAGAGATAGAAATGGCCACTGGAGATCAAATGGACAGTTTTAATTTTTTTTTAAATGGGGGAAAATTGCACAAATGAAAACAATGCAGTTAGAAGTAAAATAACTAACTGGGGACTATGTTTGCAGACACGTCCTCTTATAAAGGTCTGATACCCAGTATATAGGACATTTAGTTAAACATTTAATATAATCCATTCCCCAATAGATAAAGGGTCAAAGGATATTAATGGCTTGTACTCAAGGAAGAGTACTCAAGAATCTAAACTTTCAACAAATATATTAAAATTGCTCTGAATCACTTAATATAAGACAAATGCAAATTTAAAATCTCTGAGCTTCCTATGACATTAATTATATTGGTGAAGATAACAGAAAAGGAAATTTATTTTTTGGGAGTACTGTGGGAGAATACCAATTGAGTCTTCTTAGAACTGGAAATTAGTCAGGAAGGCAATTTGGAACTATGCCTACAAAATCACTTACCTGTACATACCTTTTGAGCCAGCAACACCCAGTTATATATTAGGCATGTATCCCAGAATTTCAAAGGAAAAGGAAAAGAAAATTTAAGTACAAAAGTATTAAAGTTTTTTTGTTGTAACAAAGACATAGAAACAAA
>CM053587.1:150140729-150157012 GCA_028646515.1 Pseudochirops corinnae | reverse complement strand
AAAGTCATTTGCTTCCATTTGCTCCACTCTAATTCTAAAGGAATTATTCTCTTCAGAAAGCTTTTGAGATTCTTTTTCCATCTGGCAAATTTGACTTTTTAAGGCATTCTTCTCCTCATCAGCTTTTTGGGCCTCTTTTGCCATTTGAGTTAGTCTATTTTTAAAAGTGTTATTTTCTTCAGTCAGGTTGTTGACTCTCTTTTCATGATTTTCTTGCATCATTCTCATTTCTCTTCCCAATTTTTCCCCTACTTCTCTTATTTGATTTTCAAAATCCTTCTTAAGTTACTCTATAGTTTGTAACCAGCTTACATTTATTTTGGAAGCTTTTGGTGTGGGAGTTCTGACTGTGTTGTCCCATTCCATGCTTTGATCCTTTTTGTCACCAAAAAAAGGAATCTAAAGTTGCATTGCTGGGTTTGCTTTGTTTCCTTTGCCTACTCATGTTGCCAGTCAATTACTTGACTTTTAGGTTCAGTAGAACTCTGCTTTGAGAGGGGAGAGCTCTGGCCCAAACTTCTGGGGTTTTTACAGCTGCCAGAGGTTTTAGGAGGCCACTGTTTCTGCCGCCCCCACCAGCTTTGGCTCACTGAATACACACTTCAGGACCACCCCCCAAGATCATGATGCCTATCCAGGCAGCTCAAGGCAAGAGCATTTAGCCTCTGAATGATTGCTTGGCTCCCCTGCAATCTGCAGGCTGGGAGCTCTGAAGCAACCGTGTGGAGGTGCCTGCAGGTCCACTGCTTCAGCCGCTTCTAGCCCTGGGGCAGTTGGCCAGATGCTGTCCTCTGAATTTATCTTAGTTTTGCTGACCTTTCACTTAGTCCTTATTTCTTATGGGTTGGTAAATCTGGAAACTGCCACAGCTGCTGGTGATTCGCGCTCCAGCCACGGCTTGTATTGGCGGGCCCAGGGTTCCAGGCATGGGGATTCTGGAGCTTTAAAATTTGTTTAGAGTTAAATTTTATAGGTATTTGAGGTGGTTATGGTGAGAGCTGCGAAGTTTTGCAGCTTCTATGCCACCATCTTCTCTATAAATTCTTTATTAGCATGGAAGCAATCTTAATGAACATACAGATAGGTAATAGTCATGAACTGACTGAAAATTCTGCTTTTTAAGTGGGCTTGATCTTAATGTCAAGGGAACAGAAATTTCTGTACTCAAAAGTTTAAATAAAACTTTAGTTCATTGCAAAGCAAATTTGTCATTTGGTCATTGTAAACAAAGGAAAGTGTCCTTTGTGTTGTCTTCATTATCTCCTTTTTAACTTTATCACATAGTACTACACGCCTCATACTCTTCTTTTCACAAAATTTACATGGCAACCAACTATACTACTCATTTTTCAACATTCTCATCTTTGTCCATCCTATCTCTTGGAATTTGCTCACCTTGTCCCACAGGCCTAGAACTATTTAGAACAGTACAAGTTTTGGAATGTTCAAAGGGACTTGTGTATGGTCTGGTGTCAAATAGTTAGTGGTCACCATCCAAGAGCCAATCTAACAAAATCTGAAAAGTTTTATTTTAAGAGTGACCATGGGTTGATGAATTTTTTCAAACACAAATGCTCTTAGAGACCACCTATCAAACCACAGAAAGGTTGTACTTCTTTAGTGTCTGTCTAAGATACACACACACATACACACAAACACACACCCATGTATGCACAAATATACACACACATACACCCACTGATACTCCGATAGGACCAGCTCTATGATCTGTACACATCCCACTGCATAGCATAGTCCAAACAATGTATATTCTTCATTTAATAACTGTTTTTTCCTATATAGATAAATAGGATGTACTCTTTTGAGTGTCTAGACATCTAATTCAGGAGTTTCTGTAATGTTTCAAAGTTTAATGCAAACAATGTCATTTGCAAACAGGAAAATCTGAAAAACTTCCACATTTATAGGAAATCCCTTGTCCATTTGGACTTCATACACACTAGGAACTTAATAAATATATTTTTTTAGCTGAATTGAACTTTGTCATCACCCACTTTCCCCCGGCCCTCTTCATGTTTACTGGTTGAAGAGAATGACAATATTTCACTTTAGATATCTCTCTGAGTCAATAGGCATGTTAGCCAATTGTATTGAACAGGAGGCTATTTTTTCAATAATAAATAGGATTGCAAATGTTCACATCTTTTTGTCAAAGTAATTTATCATTGAACTTTTCATGCTGTTTTGTTTATAAATGATGAACATTTGGGGGGTTCATTCTGGTGGAAACCCTAAGGACAACACAGTAGAAAACTAAATTTTGATTTTTAATTTATTTTTAGACATGCAGAGGTCAAAATAAGGTTTTTTAAAACAAGGAAAGAGAACATATTATTACGTTGAACACAAACCACATTAAAATAGGCTTCAAATGCTATATATCTCTCCTTAAGAATTGCGTCCCACTCATCTCTCCACCCATTATGCCTGATTATGGTATCATAATTGTATATATATACATATATAATTGTATATATATATATATATATATATATATATATATCTACATCTATCTATCTATCCATCTATCCATCCATCTATCTATCTATCTATCTATCATCTATCATCTATCTATCTATCTTTCTATCTATCTATCTATCTACATATCCAACCATACTAATCAAAATCTGTAAGACAAGATATATCACATGGTATGTTCAATAGGAGAAAACAATGAGATCTGAAAGTTAAAAAAAAAAAGACTAACATAATATTAGGTTGATAAACTATACTATCCAGATTGAAGAAAGATTAGAGTTCTGTTGCATTCTGCTCTGGTTAAATCATTTCTGGCATATTGCATTCAATCCAGACTTCACATCTGCCAGTGCGGTCCAAAATTTCAAGAGAAAAAAGATCAAGCCATAGACTGATTTAACTACAGGGTTTATTGATAATATACAAACCTATCTGTTAAGAAAACAATATAAATATATGTACTCAATCTACCATAAAACGTTGGTTCTGATTCATAGAGAAGAAATGCCTACATGAGAGTCTCAAGAAAGTCAGCCTTGCCCAGAGCTCAGGCTATTCTGAGTGTTCAATGTGTGTTCAGGGTAGTACTGTTTTATACTCAAGATGCCAAAGGGTCGAGTGTGCTCTTTTACAAACACACAAATCTCAGATGATCAGACCTCTGCCCCCTCCTCCCTACACTCAGATGCTCCCACCCACCTCACTCACCTCCTTTGGAGTACACCAATCATGAATAAGCCAAATGAGGATCAGTATAAGGTCTGATAGACTTATTCTGGTTTCAGTGGTTGCTTTTATGGACTGAGGTATTATAACTCTTTCTATGTACATGTCACTCCTCCACCCTCCGGAGGAAGAGATATAGTCTAACGAATCAGTCCACATGATCATATTTTAAGAAGGATACTGACAAACTGGGTTTGATCCAGAAAAATGGTCAGCCTCTGCGAGGTTTAATTGAGTAAATAAAATGTTTAACAGAGAGAAGAAGACTTAGGAGGGATGTGTTCACTGTCTTCTAGTTCTACTAACTATCCACATCCCACTGCATATCATAGTCCAGACAATAGACACTCTTCATCTAATTGGTTTTTCCTAGACAAATACAATTAACTCTTTTGAGTGTCTATGTGTCTAATTTAGGAGTTTCTACAATGTTTCAAAGTCTAATACAATGTCATTTGCAAACAGGAAAATCTGGAAAACTTTTAAATTTATAGGGAATCCCTTTTCCATATGTATTTCACAACACACTAAGAAGTTAAGAGATAAATACATAGAGACATAGACATTGACAAACACAGTTACAGGTATAGATAGATACAGATGCAGAGTAAATGGGAATAACTTTGAAGTAATCACACTAGAAACAGGCATTTGAAAGGCCTCCTGTGGAAGGTAAGATCTGAGCTAAATCTTGGAGGAATCCAGGACATGCAGGTGAGGAAAGAAAAAAATGTGGAAACTTAATGTCATTAAAAACATTAGGGCTACCTAGATAGCCCCTAAAGCACCCCTGAAATCATTTCATACTGTTATGTGTTAAGTTCAGCAGTTCTCAACCAGTGGGTTATGTTCAATTTGTAACAATGAAAATACATCCTGCATATCAGATATTTACATTACGATTCACAACAGTAGCAAAATTACAGTTACGAAGTAGCAACGAAAATAATTTTATGGTTGGGGATCACAACAACACGAGGAACTGTATTAAAGGGTCGTGGCATTAGGAAGGTTGAGAACCACTGTGTTAAGCATATATATATATATATATATATACGTACAATTACCTTATCGTAATTTTGCCTGCTCTTCTCCTTCCTAACTCTGGAACCAAATCACTTTACATCTTCAGTGTCTGCCAAAGACACACACACACACACACACACACACACACACACACACACACACACACACACACACACATACACACTTATTCTGATGAAAGCAGCTCTATAAGCTAGTTCTTTTAGGCTGTAAACTCCTGGAGGGTAGGTACTATTTTTACCTTACTTTTTGTCCCCAGAGCTTAGCATAGTGCCTAGCACATTCTAAGCACTTAATAAATGCTGATTGACTGATTTACACAAAGAGCTATCTTGTGGAAGAAGACCTTTTGAGTTGATTTCAAAAGGACAGGGCTGGGGGCAATAGACAGAAGCTGCAGAGAGGCAGATTCTGGTTCGAGGTAAGGGGAAAAAAAACCCTGCCTATTAGACTTGTCCAAAAGAGAAATGAATTGTTGCAGGAGATAGATGGTTTCCCTTCCCTCAAAATCCTTGAACAGATGTTAGTTGACCACTGAGCACATGTATTATAGACTGACTTCCTGTCCCAAAATGGGTAGGGCTACCTAGATAGCCCCTAAGGCACCTCTGAAATTGTGATGTTGTGATATGTTAAGCATATATAAACATATGCATACATATATATGTACACGTATGTAGATATGCATACACGTACATACATATACACACATACACATGCATATATATGTGTGTGTATTTTATACACACACACACTCAAACTTTTATAAGGAGGCCCAAGTGCTTACTCATGCTGCAAAATAGCTGTTTTCATATGTTGGCTGCATATTCTATTCTGCTTTTCCATTTTAGAAATGTTGAAAGGAAAGCTTTTGAAGCCCTATTTTAGACACTAAAATCCAATCTTTCTCTTTGTTAGCTAAATGTACAAGCCTGGAGGAGGATTTTTTAAAGTACATTCTCTTGCCTGAATAGGGAGTGAGAGGAACTGACAAAAAGATATGTTTAGGGAAGGATAGAAGGGAAACGCCAGCATACAATTGGGAGGGAAAGAGATCACAAGTGGTGTAAATGTTTTGCCACAACATTAATTCTGCTGCCTTATAAGACTATAATTAGTGCCAAGGTTAACCCCTGCTTGCATTCTTAAATTTTGTGCTTTGTCTGAAGACAAGTCCAAGGAGAGACTGTGTGTTCCTCAAGCTACCCTTAGCAAGCACTAATATGCCTTTGGAGGATGTTTTTCACTTGAAATAAAATTAAATGAACCTTTTAAGGAATAACAATAAAAAGAGTCCACTGGGTTCTAAGAATCACAGTACTTCAACCATCTCCGAGCAGTAACTTAACTATTGATATTCTTAATGGGAGATACTTCTCCAATGACCCCAAGTGAAGCACTCGAACTATATTAACTTTGTTGTTCTCAATATAAATGAAATCAGAGGACATAAATAAGTGGTAAGTAAGGAAGAATTGATCACTTTATATAAGAAGGATAAAGAAAGGAATAGACTGCCTTGCTTTTATCATGTGTCCCAAAGGCAATAAGAAACTTAACAAGCCTGCATAAAATGTGGCCTGAATGTGCTGGTCATTTTGTGAAGCAACTTATGCGACAACAACTATTTAGTGAAGATAAAAGACTAGAGAGCTAGAGACAGGTCATAACGAACTCAATCAGAGTCTCCAAACCAGCTTAAAATATACTTTTATATCTGGTTACTTCATTAAGAAGGTGCCTCAGGGAAGAATGACAAAAAAATTATGGCTTGAGATGAAGAGTTTAAATAAACCAAGAACTAATCTAAGATTATGGATCTGTCTATCACAAATGTGTTTTTTTTTTCTTTATAAGATTGTTGGAACAAATGTAAAAGGTATCTAATATCACCAAAAAAGAAATTGAGGATGTCTCAGCCTGGAAATGACTGATCACAGAATGGGAAGAGACTTCAAAGGAAGTTTAGTTTAATCTATACCTATATGAATATTGCCTCTACCATATCTCCTCAAATTGGTCATCTAGCCTTCGCTTGCAAACCTCATGTGAGAGGGAAGATACTGTGTCCAAAAGGAAACCATTGCATTTTTAATAGCCTGGTTGTCAAAAAAAAAAAAGTTTTTCCTAAGAGCAAGGCCAAATTTCATCTCTGAAATCCTACCCTTGATTTTTAGTTCTGTTGCTCTTGTTCTTCATTCTCAAAAAGGACCATGACATCAGGAAAAAGATTCCATGATTTGCTAATGAATTTGATTTAAATAAGGGAGGGCTGTGCAAGTTAACCAGCCTCACTTTCTCCTCCAGTGGAAGGCTGTAGATCAGGAGGGCTAGAGATGCACCCCCCTGTTGCTCTGTAATCAAGTCCTTTTTCATGGAACAATCTTTCAAACACTTGTAAACCACTATCATCCCATCCTCTTCCCAAGGCTTCTCTTCCCCTAGTGAAACATGCCCAGTTACTTCAACCAATCCTCATGGCATGAACTCACAAAATTCATGAATATTTCTGTTGCCTTTCTCTAGATGCTATCCAGTTTATGAATATTATTCCTAAAATGTGATCCCCAGACATGAACACAATACTTCAGATGTAATTAAACCAGAACTAAGTACAGTAGAGCTATTACCACTTTGTTTTCTGGTCATTTTACTTTTCATTATCCCAATCTAAGATTAGATATCTTTAGGCTGCCATGTTACACTATTGACTTTTTGAGGCTGAAATCCATTAAAAGTCTCAGATATTTTTATATGAATTGTTGTTTATGTCTCCATTATTTTGTACTAATTAAGCTGATTGTTTTTAACTAAAGTGTAGAATTTTATCTTTATCTCTATTAAGTTTAACTTAACCAGACTTTTTGGCTTTTAGATATTTTATGCCTCCTGACTCTTTCCTCCAATATTTGTTATTTATTCAGTGCAATGCAGCATGATGAACACGTCTCAATAGTTGACTATCAGGCACTTGCCGAAGTACTAAGGATACAAAAAAAAAAATACCAAAGACAGTCCCTACCCTCAAGGAGCTTATAGTCTAATGGAGGAGATTAAATAAAAATAGATACATACAAAGCATGTTATCTACAGCATAAGTGGGAAAAAAATAAAGGAGGAAAAAAATTAAGAGGTGTTAAGGAAGGCTTTCTGTAGAAGGATGGGACTTAAAGAAAGTAAGAAAGGTCAATAGTCATAGCAGAAGATGGAAAGTGTTTTAGTCATTGACCTCAAGCAAAGAAAATGCCTGGAGTCTAGAGGAGTGTCTTCTTGTGGAATAGCCAGGAGATTGGTGTTGCCAGATGGAAGATTGCCTGTTGAGGAGTAAGGTATAAGAAGACTGAAGAGGTAAGAAGGGGCTGGGTTATGTGAGTTGAGGTTGGAGTCATTTGAAAATTTGATTAGGTTACTATTTATGTCCTCACTCAAGTCATTGAGAAAAATATTAAACAGATACTAAACAGAATGGGACAAAGCACAATTCTCTGGGATATTTTAAGAGAGAACTCTCAAACTGCAAACTATTCATTCAACCAATTTCAAATCTATCCAACAGTTTAGTTTCTAGTTCATATCATTCCATGCTATCCACAAGATTAGCATGAGGGACTTTGTCAAATGTTTTGTTAAAATCAATATAACCACATCTAAAGCTTTCTCTAGATCTATTAGTTTAGTAACCTCACAAAAAAACTAGCTGGTTTTGAGGAAGTCAGGCTGATCCTTGGCTTTTTCAGTTGTTCAATTTTCATCCTTTTAAAAATTAGGTCCAAAATTTACCAGAATTTTGTCCAGCTCACTGACCTACAATTTACAGGCACCACTCTGTTTTTGAAAACCAGGACATTAGCCAATCAGCCATTTTTGTCCTGTCCTTTTCAGGCTAAGGACAATTATACTTTGGAGAGTAAATGAAAACAAGAATTGAATAGTAATCCATTATCATACTTCCATCTACCACAAGCAATGCTTCTATTTAATCTTTCCCCCAATGTAGCTTTAAAAAAATAAGAAACAAAAACAATAATATTATCATTCATTAATAGCTTTAGATCCTTTTGACTTTGGCACTTCAGATACTATTTACTTGATTGACAAAAGTCAAAATGAGTTGAAGATAGCAATGAATGTTAAGGATTTTTTTGTTGCTATTATTTTTAATTAATTTAATTTTCTTAGCTATGTTGAGAAAAAGATTAAATAGAACTACTGTTTATGGTAGATGGAATTATAATGATAGATAATAAGTAATAGTTTCTTTCTTGCTGTTGCTTTGTATTTTTTACGTGTATTTTCAAAATTTAGGTTGGTCAATGAGTTCTTGGTACATTCCTGTTCATCCCTTTAGATTATTATCCCTGTTTTTCCCCTCAGTAAATAATGATTTATTTTGTAACAAGATCTGTGTTAAGCACTAGGAATACAAATAGAGGAAGATAATATGCAAATAACTCTACAAGATATAGATAGATATATACATACTTACATAGACAGACATAGGCATAGATATAGATAGATACAGAGCAATTGGGAAGTAATTTCAAAGGGAAAACACTAGCAAAAGGAGTACCAAGAAAGGCCTCCTTCAGAAGGTAGGATCTGAACTAAATCTTGAAGGAAGCCAGAAGGTGAAGGTGAAGAGAGAAAGTATTCCAGACCTGGGGAAGAGCCAATGACCAAGAACAAAGTAGGGAAATAGAAAATCTATTGATGGAATAATAAAAAGGCCAATATCAGTAAATCATAGTATATATGGAGTATGGAGGAGAGCAAAGTCTTTTTTTTATGGTTTTCTTTTTTTTAAGTTTTAAAATTTATTTTAAACTTAAATACAAAATAAGAAAACAAACATTGTCATGTACACAAGATTCAATTCAAAACAACAAATTTTCATTTCCAGAAAACTTATATAATAAATACTCTACATTGTTTTCAGTTGTCCAGCTTTTCTTTGCTTCCTTATTGGTTTTCTTTTTTTCTCTGCTGTGCACTTTTTACCTTATTTTTCCCTTTCCCCTCCCAAAGAATTCTACAATTAAATGTAGATACATATACACATATACATATATACAGACATACACTTATAGATATCCAAACATATACAAACATACATACGTGTGTGTGTGTGTGTGTGTGTGTGTGTGTAAGATTGTTCTATGCTTATTTCCACCTGTCATCTGCTTCTCTGAAGGTGGATAACATCTTTCTTCAAAAGTTCAAGTCTTTCCATGTTTTTCTAAATCAGCCAGCTCATCATTTCCTACACCATAGAATATTCCAACTCAATCACATTCTATCTGAGAGATCATCTATGAAAATTTTTTCCCCAATTACCTGCATTCCTTCTATTCTTGGCTATATAGGTTTTATTGACACAAGAAAATTTTAATTTAAAATAATCAAAGTTATCCTTAAGAACTTCAATAATGCTCTCACTTTATAATATAGTTTAAGGTTTGATGCTACTGATTCTGCTTCCTTGATATCTTTTTCCCTCTCTGGTTTCTTTGGAGTTCCTTACCTTTTGTTCTTCCAAATGAACTTCATTATTTTTTAACACAGTAAGATAATTTTTTAGTAATTCAATTGGGATGGCATTTACATGAATACATTAGTTAGGTAAAATTATCCTTTTTATTATATTGGCTTTACCTATCCATGAACAATAAAATAAATATTGATTCAGTTATTTAGACCTTTCTTTATGTGTATAAAAAGTGCTTTATGTTTACGTTCATATAATTCCTGTGTCTATTTTGGCAAGTATACTCTAAGGTATTTTATACTGTCTAGTTATTTTAAATGGTCTAAGACAATATTAACTATGCCATATGGCTGACTCATAGTAAGTTTCTCTATTTTTCTCTTTTGATTAAATCTGATTTTAGCTTTAACTTTGTCTGAGATCATGATTACTATCTCTGCTTTTTTTTATGTAATAAAATCTACTCCTTACCTTATGTTTGTCAAATCTTTCATTTTTAAAGCATTTCCTGAAAGCAATACATTGCGGAATTCAAATTTTTAATCTGCTATCACTTTCCATTTTATGGGTAAATTCATCCCATTCATGTTCCAAGATATAATTACTTGCTATATATTTTCTTCCTATTTTTCCTTATTCTCCATCCTACCCTATTCCTGTCCCTTCTCACTCCTCTGGTTTACTTCTGCCCACTAACTTTCTCTCTTATTCCTTAACCTACCCACCCCTCCAAAAATTCCTCCCATATCCTCTCCCCCACACTATCCCCTTGTCCTCTTGTTTCTTTTTTAATTTAGAACTCTTATGCCCTTCTAGAAGCATATGTCATTACTCTTTAACCCATTCCCAATGAGAGTAAGTAACTACCCAACCTCTCCCCGCTATCTCCCCGCTAACTTCTTCTGTATCATTTTTTGTCCTTCTTTTAACCTTATTTCTATGTGGTAATTACTTCTTCTTAATCTCTCCCCACAGAGTTTCATTGTTTTAGAATCACCCAATCATACTCAGTTCAGTCCAAGTCTTTCTTTCAAAATACCCAAATAATGATGACAGTCATAAAAGAACTGATAATATTTTCATATATTAGAAGTAAACAATTTCACCTTATTGAGTCCCTCATAATTGGTCCTTAATGTTTACTTTACATTTTTCCTGGATGTTTTATATCAAAATTTCCCTTAAGTTCTACTGTTTTTGTCACAGATACCTGATTGAAGGTCCTTCCACTGTCAAGGGACACCAAGCATAGCTGGATTGACCAGATGGGTTCTGGACTGAGCTGCTGCTCTGGGGGAGAAGGAGCTAGCACACACCTAGTGAGTGTAGTAGCAGAGGAGCAGGGACCAACCTGGCTGTGATCACTTGTAGAAGAACAAAGTCCCTGGTTTCAGTTCCAGTCAACAGAGGACAGCTGTTGGGGGGCATCTCTGGTTGTCCTAGTCTATACTTTGCTGCTGGATCCAGATGGCCCTGGAGAAGAAAGTAAGGCTGGTGACTTTGCACAGCTCTCCCTTACTTAAATCCAATTCACTAGCAAGTCATGGCATCACTTTCCTGATGTCATGGTCCTCTTCAAGAATGAAGGCCAACAACAACCTGTGAGTAGCATGAGTTGCCCCACTAGGGACACAAATGTCTAGTTCCAGTTTGATAATACAGTTCCTTCCTTCCTTCCTTCCTTCCTTCCTTTCTTCCTTTTTTCCTTCCTTCCTTCTTTTTTCCTTCTTTCTTTCTTTTCTTTTTTTTTCCTTCTTTTTTTGACCAGAAACCCTAAGGATCTTCCTCTCCCAGACTATTTTTTTTTACTAGGTAAAAGATGCCATTTCTTACTTAATCATTGAATAGGTGTTGCCTTAGTCAAACTGAGACCTTAGCTTAAAAAGGCCATGGTCTCCCCCCCATGGGGACTATCTCCAGTCATTCTGTTCTATATCTTGGCATTGAATCCAGATGACTCTGGAGGAGAAAGTGAGACTGGTGACTGAACAGCCCTTCCTCACTTAAATACAATTCACTTGGAAGTCATGGCATTACCTTCTTGACGTGATGGTTCTAAGGAAGGACAAACAACAAGAACTAGGCTATTAGACCCCACAGGAGATAAGTTTCAAACGCTGAACTGCTTCCAATCCCAGTTGCCCCCAAGGTTTGTTGTTTATTGATTCTGCAGAGTTGACCTGGAGGTATTTGTACTTCACTGAAGATGAATCTCTGCCCCTGGAGGTCAGGTCTTTTCTGGGGTTTTCTTAGGTTGTCTTAGGAGAACTGCTTTAGCCTGACTTTTGTTTATTTTTGCTACTCTACATTCCCTCTGAGGTAATGTCCTATCTTTTTCTGTGGAAGAAATTTGGAGAGCTGAAAGTTTTCTGACCTACTCTACCATCTTCCCAGGATCCTCTATGATTGGGAGCAAAGTCTAAGAAGATTAGATCAGCAGGAAGGGCCTATGTCAGGAAGGGCTTTAAAAGTCAAATCAAGTTGTTTCCATCTAATTGTTCAGAATTTCATTCTGGAGAGCTTCCCTTCTTTCCTGGGTTGGTTTTCTCTGCAATATAACATCTTAGAACATAGGCTCTTACTTAATCTTTGTTTGAACATTTTTGAAATCTCTCCTGTACAAATGAAGTATTTATGTCATATTGTAGTTAGCCTCCTCTTTGATCATGATTTTTTGATCTTTGATTTTTAGAGTGGTTGCTTTCCTCCCAATTTTCCCATTTTTTACACCTTTGGAACCAGTTCCTCTTTATCATGTCACTCAAAACTAGTGGGAATGAAATGTCTCAATTGGCATTGTTTGAATATGTACAAATGTCTCAATTACAAAGAAACAAAATATAATGTAGCACCATTTCACCATCCTTGGATAAGAAAAGCTATTATCTATATATAGTGCATGTCACCTGAGGCAAAAAGCAGGAAATATTCAATAAAATCAATTCAGTTCAGACTATGAGATCCAGAATAGCAGGACTCTTCCTTGCTTCCTCCACCCTTTTAAAGATTAAATTATTTATAAGTCAAGGAAAGAAAGTGTTAGCTACTCTGTATTTGGCAGAGTAAACCCTCCAGGAGGCAGATGTCCAGATAATTGAAATCACCCATCATTGCTGGAAGCCAAGGTTACAATGTCTTTCCCAATGTCTTAAATTGTCTCTTTTTGTTCAGGTGGTCAGTAGATCATTCCTTTGTCAATATTACTACTCTTTCTGTCTCAACTGATCTTTACCTAATGCTCTCTATCATGCAACCCAACTCTCATATTTAGGCTTTTTTTATAAGGCCTTTACCTTTACCTCACCTTTTATCCATTATATTCTCTTTAAATAAGGTATTCTTTTGGTCATCATATGATAATTATTTTTCCCATTCCACCAAATCATGAGCTACCTATGAGGTCAAATTGCAGGCTTCTTTCTTGGATTTTACCTCCTATGAATTCTTAGGCATATTTATTGTTCTTGTCTTTATGTACTCTAAATTTCCTCTCAATTATTGAAATTTTTCTTTCTATATTATAGTTACTAATTTCTATGGCATCTAATTTGGTAGGTTTACAGAGGCTATTTTCTTCCTTTTCTTGCATTTTAAATCCCTTGTCTAAATTGGCAAGACTTGAGGCAAAAAAATTCTTACCAGCCTTCATTAGACATATTCACCCCTGGCCAGGAAGTCATCATTTCTATATTATAAGCCATGGTACAGAAATCTAAATTCTGTTCTTGAATATCACCTTTTTAACCAGGTGTACACTTCCCAAATCTGCCTTTCTCCTTTGAAAACCCTGGGCACAAATGACAGCAGTGATTAAAACATCACTTGTATTGTTAAGGTCTTTAGTTTCTCCTTCTTTGTAATTCTAGTCATGCTTTCTAGGTTCTCTTCAGTAGTCCCCATAAGAATCACGCAACTGATGATGCTACTATAGGTCATCAGTTTCAACAAATCTAAGGAGTCTCTCCATCACTACTCTTTAAATGCCCAGGGTACCTCTATAATTCATGGCAGGTTAAACAAAAGTTTCTTTGTTATCTCTTTACCCAAAGTCACCAAATATGATTATTCACCTATTCTCTTCTGTCTACTTCTAAGGGTTCCTGTAGATCAAAATATCCAAGGAATACAAAGAGCAGCTTCCTCTTAAGAGACTTCAACTTCCCTCATAACTCTGAAAGTTCAGGAGTTTTTCTCACTTTCCTCCAACAACACATTCTTCCACCCTCCATCTTCCTAAAAGAAAAATAAATCAATGTTCCCTTCTACGTTTTCATAGCCATTTTCTTCTTTGTTCTTTAACCTTGAAGCCCTTTCTCCATTTTTTAAAGGGATATTTCATTTTTCCCCCAAAGTTTGGAAAGTAGAAAAGCATGTTTCTTTTGGTTTTTATCCTCAAGATCAGTATTCTTAATAATTTGGTTTGGTTTGATTTCTTTGGTGTCTTGAACACCTTTGTTGTTCATGGTTCAATTTGGTTAAGCCTTGGGACTCCTCACAATAATGTTTTAAATGCATAAAATGAAATACATATGATTACATGGGGAATAAAATATATTGGAAAATAGCTACTTAAATATTTGGAATAGGCCAATAGCTTCACAGTGAACAAATCCTATAGATATATTTATGGCGAGAGTACTATTCATATAAAAGAGATCAAAGTAAATGCCAATTGAAAGAGAAGGAAGATAAGAGCATACACACACATATATATGTATGTATGTATATGTATGTGTGTCTACATATATACATACATATATATACACATACACACATATACAATTACAACTACTTCTAAAGGACTCACCCGGCTAAGCAAATTATTAACTGATTGTTAACTCTGAAAAATTTTAACTAGAGAAAAGGAAAAATGTTGATTGTGACTATCACCATTCCTTAGACAAAGTTCTAAATTCAGATTTCAATATCTTCACATCTTTAAAGCACTTTGAAAACCTTTAAGAATCATACAAACTATAGACTTTATGATTTTTAGAATTCTGAAAATCAAGATAGTCTTTGGCCTTCTCCAGTCCTGCAAGACCTTTCCTGTTTTCCATGGTCTTTAAAATAATGTAGTTCTTATTGTCCTGGAGACTAACTTCTAAGAGAAGCTAGGTTATTTTTCCATTACTTTGCTACCTTTCTTGGGTATCAATCCCCATCAGTCATTTTTGTTCTATTTTTTTCCAGTCATAAAAAAGAGAAACAAAATGAAAGCTGAATTGTTTTTCCTTCTGTCTGTTATATATTTGTATCACCCCATACACCTGAAGTAGCAGTCCTCTCTCTTCTTTGATTCGCTTTTCCCTGATGTAGCTAAAATGAATAAGCAAAGCCTCTTTAAAGTTATCCTTAGCTTTCCTGAATAGTCTCATCTCATTCATAGATTTAGCCCTGATGACATTATTCTTTTAGAACTCTGGTTCTATTTTGTATTTATTTCTCCATTCCTGGCCCTTGATTCCCTCTTCGGTGCCTGTTTCTTTTGAAGGATACATAGGAATACAACACACAGAAAGGTAGAAGGCAAGACATTTCAGAAATGGGAGTAGGCAGAACAAAGGTATTCATTCAAGTTATGGTATTATAAAAAAAAATCCAACAATTAAGTGCAAGTGACTTCATCTAAGCCAAGTAACATTAAGCTTGTTTAACAACTATAATTATGCTATGAGAAGGGCCTTGAAGAAAGAGCACACGGAAAAAGTACATTTTAATGAAATAGGCAAAGATAGAGGGTTCTGGTAGGGTGGGTGGGGCCAAGCATAACATCACAATGAGGCCCTAGGTAGCAAAGAGGAAGAGGTATAGAAAATGAGAATGGAGACAAAAAGGGAAGGCAGAATACAAATTTCTCCAAGGTTACAAGTGATGGCCTTAGCGTCTTCCAGTAGCTTCCTTTCAAGAAACAATACCTACACCCTTACTCTGAACTTTGAAGATTTTCATTACATTTTGTGGTTGATATGGTTAATTAAGTTTATGGTTTTCTTAATATTATTAAACCATTGCTGAAATACTGTTGGAGTTAAAAATCCGACATGATTATAATGTATAATCTTTGGATATCTTGTTTTAGCTTCATTGCTAATATTTCATTTTACTTTTTTGCATCCATGAGCATTAGGGATACTATCTCAAAAGCATTCTGAAGAGAATAATTCCTTCAGCATTAGAGTGGAGCAAATGGAAGCAAATGACTTTATGAGAAATCAAGATACTATCAAACAGATCCAAACAAATGAAAAAATAGAAGGCAATGTGAACTATCTCCTTGCAAAAACCACTGACCTGGAAAACAGATCCAGGAGAGATAATTTAAAAATTATTGGACTACCTGAAAGCCATGATCAAAAAAAGAACTTAGAAAGCATCCTTCAAAAATTCTCAAGGAAAATTGCCCTGATATTTTAGAACCAGAGGGCAAAATAGAAATTGAAAGAATTCACCAATCACCTCTTGAAAAAGATCCCCAAAAGAAAACTCCTAAAAATATTATAGCCAGGTTCTGGAATCCCCAGTCCAA
>CM053587.1:150122356-150140229 GCA_028646515.1 Pseudochirops corinnae | reverse complement strand
TCTACCCTGTCCCTGTCCCTTTACAGAAGTGTGTGCTTCCAGCAACCCTCCCTCCCACCTTCCTCTGCCCTCTGTCATCCTACCTTTCATCTCTATCTCCTCTACTCTCCTGTGCGGCAAGATATCCAGTTTAGAGTATATGTCATTCCTTCCCTAAGCCAAATTCAATGAGAGTAAGGTCGACCCTTTCCCTTTTGCCTTCCTGTTCTTCCCCTCCACTGTGACAATTATCCCTTGCCTCTTCTATATGAGATGATTGACCCCATTCTGTCTCTCCCTGTCTCCTCTCATTCTAATCATCTCCCACCTCAGAATTTCATCTTTTTAAAGTATCATCCCTTCCTATTCAGTTGCCCTCTATGTACACATATATACACATACTCAGATATGTGTTGATACACATATATAAACCCTTCTATATAGACATATGGTGTGGGAGTTCTGACTGTGTTGTGTTCCTCCCATTCCATGCTTTAATCTTTTTTGTCTCCAAAGAAGGAATCTAAAGTTTGATTGCTGTTTTTACTTTGCTTCCTTTGCCTGCTCATGTTGCCAGTCAATATACATATATATACATTTGTATTCCTTTCACCTATCCTCATATTGAGAAAAGTTTCATAAGTTACAATTATCATTTTTCCATGCTGGCATGTAAATAGTTCAACTTGATAAGTTCCTTATGATTTCTTTTCCATGTTTACCTTCTCATGCTTCTTGTATTTGAGTGTCAAATTTTCTTTTCAATTCTGATTTTTTCAGCAAGAATTTTTGAAAGTCCTCCACCTCATTGAATGACCATATTTTCCCCTGGAACATTGTACTCAACTTTGCTGGGTAGGTGATTCTTGGTTTTAATCCTAGCTCCTTTGATCTCTGGAATATCATATTCCAGGCCCATTGATTCCTTAATGTAGAAGCTGCTACATCCTGAGTTATCCTAATTGTGTTTCCACAGTATTCAAATTGTTTCTTCTTGGCAGCTTATAATAGTTTCTCTTTGATCTAGGGACTCCAGAACCTGGCTAAAACATTCCTAAGAATTTTCTTTTTGGGGTCTTTTTCAAGAGGTGATTGGTGAATTTTTTCAAGTTCTCTTTTGCCCTCTGATTCTTAAATATCAGGGTAATTTTCCTTGAGAATTTTTTGAAGGATGCTTTCTAAGTTCTTTTTTTGATCATGGCTTTCAGGTAGTCCAATAATTTTTAAATTGTCTCTCCTGGATCTATTTTCCAGGTCAGTGATTTTTTCAAGGAGATAATTTCACATTGCCTTCTATTTTCTCATTTGTTTGGATCTTTTTAATAGTATCTTGCTTTCTCATAAAGTCATTTGCTTCCATTTGCTCCACTCTAATTCTGAAGGAATTATTCTCTTCAGTGAGCTTTTGAGATTCTTTTTCTATCCTGAAAATTCGACTTTTTAAGGCATTCTTCTTCTCATTGGCTTTTGGGCCTCTTTTGCATTTGAATTAGTCTATTTTTTAAGGTGTTATTTTCTTCAGTCAGGTTGTTGACTCTTATCATGATTTTCTTGCATCATTCTCATTTCTCTTCCCAATTTTTCCTCCACTTCTCTTATTTGGTTTTTAAAATCCTTCTTAAACTGCTCCGTGGCTTGTAGGAAGTCTACATGTTTCTTGGAAGCTTTTGGTGTGGGAGTTCTGACTGTGTTGTGTTCCTCCCATTCCATGCTTTAATCTTTTTTTGTCTCCAAAGAAGGAATCTAAAGTCTGATTGCTGTTTTTACTTTGCTTCCTTTGCCTGCTCATGTTGCCAGTCAATTACTTGACTTTTTAGCTCTGTGGAACTCTGCTTCCAGAGGGGAAAGCTCTGTCCCAAATTGCTGGGGTTTTCATAGCTGCTGGAGCTATTAGGAGGCTGCTGTATCCCCCACCAGCTTTGGCTCACTGAAAATGCACCATAGGACTACCACCCAAGACTGCAATCTGGTTCCAGGCAGCTCAATGCAAGAGCACTTGGCCTCTGAATGATTGCTTGGCTCCCCCTGAAAGCTGCAGGCCGGGAGCTTCTGAAGCAGCCATGTGGAAGTGGCTGCAGGGCCGCTGCTTCTGTTGCTTCCTTGCCCTGGAGGCAGTTTGGCTGGACAGCTTTTCTCCCCCAAATTTAGCTGAGTTCCACTGACCTTTCACTTTGTCCTTGTTTCTTATGGGTTGATAGTTCTGGAAACTGCCACAGCTGCTGGTGATCCACTTTCCCAAATGCTCCAGCTGCGGCTTGACCTGGCCATCCCGGCTGGGCTCAGCTCCCAGAGTGCTGCAATGAGCCGTTCCTGCAAGCTGCCTTCAGTGGGAGATGTGTTTTTTTCTGTAATTTTGTGAGTTCTGGAGCCCTAAAATTTGTTTCGAGTCATATTTTATGGGTATTTGAGGTGGCTATGTGGGAGCTGCGGAACTTTCCTGCTTCTACGCTGCCATCTTGGCTCCCTCCAACTCAAATCATTCTTAAAGTCATTTGTTCAAATAGCATAGCAAGAGCTGGAACAACAAAATATTCCATAAACTTGGGACATAATCTACCATAGCATCTATTGGGGAGAGTGGACAAAAACATAAAACACAATGATAGCGAGGAACATGTGTAGAGAACAAATGTGGCTAAAGCAGGCCATAATTCTAGGACTCCAGGGTCTTCTCTCTAGAACTGTAGGTCCCCCATGTCTTTTTTCTCTCTCAAACTATCCTTGCAGTATTCACCACTGGGCATCATTACTGGCTTAGATGAGTAACTCTGCAGCTAGACGGGGCTACTCTGTTTCTACTCTGTTTCTAGGTTAGGTCACTTCACTGTTAGCCTGATCAGCCTGTTCCAGCTCTTGCTATCCTATTTGAACAAATGACATATTTCAAATTATCTCTTCAGGTTATAAACGTTGTTCTGATAATCACCAAAAAGCTATATGGTGCAGGGCTCCACAGTTTTTTAACTTCTAAATATCTCCTGTTTGTCATATGGAAATAAGCAGGTGAGAAACAAAGTACTGAGGTAGTCTATGATGCAAGGACAGGTCTACTTGTCTGCTATTTTTCTGGCTTTGCAAATTAGCTACTCAAAGCATTGTATTGTAACCTCCATGCCATTTGTAACCTATAATTCACCAAAGTTTGAAACTTGCTTTACAACTGCCCAGAGGCTTGATCAGCACTCAGTAGAACTGATATGTGTTTTGATGGATGGAGTAGGGGGGTAGTAAATATGGTCATTTCAGCACCTCCTTCAAGCATAAACATTGATGGCTGCTTTGGGCAGAGGCATGTGGAAGTTGCATAGGTTTTCCCATGGCCTGAGAAGAGAGATCATGAGAGTAGAGTTCCTCATGTCAACAGATGGCAGCAACTAGATCACAGATAAATAAATTACCTGCACAATCACATGGTAGAGGCAGATGTGCATCCCAATCATCTTCTCCAATTCAGGGAGCACAGTTCATGGGCAATCCTCCAATAGTCCAGAATCCTATGCAAAAGTGAGAGATTCTGAATTCTTTAGGCAGCATGATCCAGGAATTTATTCTTGTCATCACAGTTCCCAATTTCAAAAGTTTTAGAACCAGAATTTCTAGAAAAATAAAGGTCTGATGCAATATATTCCTCGGAGAAATATCTGCCACATAGATCTTGAACTATCTAATGAAAAAGGCACTACTGTTAGTGACCCATCTCTTTTATGACAAGGCAATCATGTTTATGTGAGAAAGAAGTCCTGCAATAGCAATTATGAAGCCTAGAAATCCAGGAAATGGAAATAAATTGGATGAAGCAAAGAGAGGCCAGGAGGAACTATGGTTCATTTTTTGCTTTTTTGGCCAAGATTTGGAAGTCAGTTTAGGACTCACAAGTTAAGGTCAGAAGCTGGATTGGCAGGGGTTAAGAAGAGAGTGGAAGGGGAAAATGTGGAGGCACCTATTATAGAGCTTAGCTACAAAGAGCAGAAGACATATAGAATGATAGTGGGGATAGAAGGACAAAGTGAGATTTTTTTTTTTCAGATTTCAGGAAAGGGGAGACGGACATATTTGTAGGAAGGAGAGAATGAACCAGTAGATGGGAAGAAATGGCAAATAAGTGAAAGAGTGAGGATGACAGATGGGGCAATCTGTTAGAGGAGACAAGGGAAGGAATGGGATCACTTGAACAAGTGGAGGGGTTAGCCATGGAAAAGAGTAAGGCTACTTCATGTGAAATTGGGGTGACGAAGGAGACAGTAGAAGTGGCATCTGAGTGATAGGGAAAGAGGGGAGAAGAATGAACTCTAATAAATTCTAATAAAAATAACAATATTAATAATAATTGGTGATTACATTCAGTCACTTTTCAGTTGTGTCCAGCTCTTCACGATGACATTTGGAGTTTTCTTGGCATATACTTGGAGTGGTTTGCAATTTCCTTCTCCAGATCATTTTACAGATGAGGAAACTAAGGCAAACACAGGCTTTAGTGACTCGATCAGGGTCATACAGCTAGTAAGTGTCTAAGGTCAAATTTGAACTCAGAAAGATTAGTCTTTCTTAATACAGATCTGGCACTCTATCCACTGGGCCACCTGGCTGCCCCATGAATAATATTATCCAACATTTATGTAGTATTCCAGGGTAGGCAAAACACACACATTATCTTGTTTGATCTTCACGATGGCCCTGGAGGGAAGATGCCATTATTACCCCCATTTTGTAGATGAGGAAACTGAGGCTGAGAGAGGCTAAATGACTTGCCTAGTAAATGTTTGAGGCAGGATTTGGAATATATTTTTAAAGAAATTAGGTTTTATTACTTTCATGCATATAGCATGGAATTAACCACTTTTGGACTAATAGAGGTCCCTTAGGAGACTTGTCTTAGTGAATAGATAAAGATTTGTAATTATTATATCAATTACATGTAAGTGCTTAAAATAGATTTCTCTCTTACCAATTTGTAACATTTCCATAAGAATTGTTAACATTATTCATTTTATCTGTCTATAAAAAAAGATTTTGATAAAAAAAGATACACTTTAATACATATTATCAAATATTCATAGTTGTCTTCATTTGTGAAGTTTTGCTGTAAATGTATTTACTATATTATGACTGATGTGGAGCTAAAAGCATAAGCAAAGATGGTTTAGATGCTGAATGCAGAATAGAGCTGCTTTTACTGAATGTGAGAAGTAAATATATTTGTTTTAAATTTCAATGCATTATGTAGATTGTTGCTTATTCTTGGCGCTGAAGCTGGTGGTAGTATTTCACAGACCCCTCGCTACTCTTCCCATGTTTATGTATTGCAACCTTTGTCTTTTCTGGTGCCGAGCAGCTGCCAGTGGGTAGCTCTTGCAAACCCCTTATTCAGGCCTTCCTGCTGTCTATTCTTGGCCATTTCACTTGCCCCTTTTCATTCCATCAAGGTCCTTTGTAGCTCTTACCAACCAGTGGGTAGACTGGAATCAAGGAGAGGAAGTGAAATTTAGGTCAGGCAATAGTAAGAACTCATATTGTAGTATACAGACCCCAAGTATAGAAAGCAGTTGCCTCATGATTGTCCCCTACAGCAGAAATCAACATTTCTGCTTTTTAGAACTTTTGGAAAAGTTACCACTGGACCCTAACTCCTTAACTTGATTACAAACTTATTGAGTCCAGGGACTATTTGCTTCTATTTTCTATCCTCCTAGCCCAACCCAAACATGGCTTTTGCCCCTCTGAAGGCTCAATTAAAATTACTAATAAACTGAACCATTCATAGAGAAGAGATCTAAAAGCTAAAATAAGTTTTCAGAACCATCTATAGATTTGATTTGTCCCATTCCATTCCATTGGACATATTAAGTACTTACTGTATACAGAGACCATTTTATGACCCAGAAAATATGAAGCCAAGAATAAAACTTCCCCTGTCTTCAAGGAGTTCATCACTTTTCTTCTTGTACAAGGGTAACAGACTTAGTTGGCTTTATTTGTAGATGCTGGCATCTTAAGAAAGGTTTAATCATAATGCTAGAAATTCTATGGCACTGATAGTGCCAGGAGTTCTTAATAGTTTAAAATGTTAACAAAGGAAAGAATAACTTTTTGGTACTTTTTTTTCCCCAGACACAGTAGAGATAAGGACTACACCTGTGATCTTATTCGTATAAAGTACTGGTTCTCAAAGAAGGCCCATGAAGTCAAAACATTTTTCACAATAATACAAAGATGTTTTAATTTCAAATATGGTGATTATCAATATATATAGCTAACGATGTTCTGGAGCCAGTCTGGACTAGTTACTGAGATTAAATCGCTAAATTTTTAGTGTGAGCATTTATACTTTAGAAATCTACAAATCAGGTTTTGATTTAATGTTTTGTTGATTGTCTAGACTTCAGGAAGTGATGGAGAAAATGTTAATAAAGCAGATTAAACTCTTAAAAGTGTTATCTTTCAAAGGGCTGGTTGTTAAACATTTACCAGCACACCCTGCATTTAACCCACATAAACAAATATTCTGTATGGGGTCAGTAATTTTTAAGAGTGCAAAAGGGCAGTATCACTACTAGGTCTATTTCCAAAGATGATTAGGGAAAAAGGAAAAGAACCTATATGTTGCTAAATATTTATAGCAGCTTTCTTTCTTGTGGTAAATATGTGGAAATTGTGGAGATGCCCATCAATTGGGGAATGGCCAAAAAATTGTGGTATGTGATGGCTACTACTATTTGACAAGGATTGATGAGCTCTATGAACTTAAAAAAACCATGGATAGACTTGCAAGAAATAATGAAGAGTGAAATAAACAGAACCAAGAGAACATTGTATATAGTAACAGCAATATTATTTTAAGAACTTTGAGTGAATAAGTAATTTTAACTATTATAAATACCCAAATTAGCTACAAAGGACATATGAAAGAAGACATTTTCTGCTTCCAGAGAAAGAATTAATAGAAGTGTATACAGAATAATTTTATGTCTATACATATACATATATGTATATACACATTTGTATCTAATGCTAGTCATCACTAGGGTAGGGGAGAGGGAAGAAAAAAAGGAAGAAAAAGAAATGTACATGGTAACTTTATTATGTATTTAAAAGAAATGGCAAGTTGTACATAATACACTTATAGTTTCATGTGCAAATCAACTTTTAAAAATTATGTTATATTATGGAAATACTGGCTTTATTCCATAAATTAAAAACAAAATAAACCTTTTTTTTTTTTAAAAAGAGAGTAAAAGGGTCCTGACACAAAAATGTTTGACAAACATTTGTTGTTGTTTCATGATTTTCAATCATTTCTGATTCTTCATGACCCCATTTGATGATCCTTGGCAAAGATACTGAAATAGTTGGCCCTTCCCTTCTCCACAGATTATTTTCTAGATGGAGAAGCTTCCTATTTCTCAGTTTCCCCTTTTTCTTGGTTGTATTATCCCTAGGAGAATGTTGGGGTCTGCTACTTTGTTATATTTATGGCCAGCTTCAAACATTTCAGGTGGTTAATATATGTTTGTGATAATCAGAAAGCTACTTGTTTGACCTTTGGATCAAGGGTATTCTGTTTTGTTTTGTTTTGTTCTTAATCTGAAGGAAGCTTCTTAGAACCCTTACAATCATGAATCTTGAATTGGTTGAGAAATGATCTGTGGACTAGAGAACATTATAGCTCAAGTTGGAATGTGCTACACTCTTAGAATATATCTGTGCAAGCTTTTTGTTAAAAAAAAAATTGGCAGGGGTGTGTTTATCACAAAAATAATTGATTTTATTTATTGAAATCATATTCTCTGTGATAGAAATATCCTTCGGGAGGGGATGGATGATAGTGCTCATTAGAATCTTTTTTCTTCATTTGTGAGCCAGACAGTATATTAGTTTGATCCAATTGCCATCTGCCATTCATTTTGTATACAGCATGCCTACAGAGCTCCATCCATATAAGGGCTGAGCAGATAAAGGTAGGCCATATTGTATTTATATTTGTAAATACTGTCTATATTAAATCACAAATATTTATGTGCCATTAAGGGTCTGAATAAAGGAAATATATAGTTAAAACAGATATGTCTTTCTTCTACAAAGCTGGGGTTGAGGAGGAAGCTTGGCTCGGGTGGTAATTCATTTGTATGACATAGCTACATATGTAATACGATTTTAGCGCATCTATTTTGGTTATATTTGCTATGTGCTTCCATTAGTACCTCCCTGGAAAAGCCAAGAAAAGCATTTTTGAAATGAATTTGAGTTGACACAAAAGACTGTGAACAACTATAAAGATACTCTGTTGAAGAAATGGATCTTGCAGATTCTCCGAACCATATCAGCCTCTTGAAGATATAGAAATTTAGTCCAAATCTGCAACACTTAAACAATTAAAAAAATTACATCATATTCAGTGACACTGCGATGCTTTTTTATTAATATAGAGCAGACAGTTATGTGAGAGAAAAACACATATAGTTTTCTATTGAAAATAACAAAATCTTTTAGGATGCATTTTTTTGTTTTCTTTGTTTTGTTTTTGGGAAGGATAGACTGTGAAATGTCTGCTTAGAAGCTAAAGTCATTGATTGATGGTTAGAGTACTAAGATGTACTAGAATTGAGCACCGTTTAGATGTATCCCTTTTCTTTGCTTGAAAAACTCCTGATACCTTATAAACAAAATCTCTATTCAAATTCAAGGATCATTTTAAAAGTCTAATGTGAAGAATCAAGAATAAGTTTTAATAAATCCTTAGAGAAACAAGTACAAGGAAAATGTTGCTGGGTTTATTGGGATAGACTGGATTGTATCCGTGTTAAAATCTGACACAGATCTCCTCCCTCTCTTTCTTGTGTATGTATGTATGTGTGTGTGTGTGTGTGTGTATACAGGCAAACATGGCATTCAAGAGAATGAAATGAAATGAGCCAGAAACTTCTCACATTTTGCTGGCATCTGTGGAGTGTCGCCATATGAGAACCATATGACTGCTGGCAGATTGGCATGTCAGCTCAAGCATGTAAAACTTGACCTTACTGAGCTCTGGGTTTATCAGTTTATAACAGGAATATTGATACAATTTTAATTGCACTCTTTCCATGAGCAAGGGCATTTTATCCTTTGAGATCCTTTTACCACCTTCCTTTCTGCCCTCTCTTCTCTCTCTTCCCATATTCCTGATGATGAAACAAACAATAGCAGGGTTTCAAAATATTTTTTGTACCCAGAAAAAAAGAGACTGGAAGAAACATGAGCAGTTTTTGCTATGTGGCCAGCTTGGTCAGATAAAGCCTGCCATAATCCATTATTGGTCATGGTTGCTGACTTCCCAGAATACTCTTTCAGGTGCTGGTCAGAGTTAGGGTAGTCATTAGGTTACAGAAGGGTACAACCATTTAGGCTAGAGCTAGACAGAGCCAGACAACAACTTACCTACAATGGTTACAAGTAGGTAATTGTGTCTACAGTAAGTAGCTCTAGGTAGACAGAAAGAAGACTTCTTGAAATTAGAGCTAGTTTTTTTTTTCATCGAATGAGGTTTAAATGCCTGGCTCCCTGCGTTATTGACCTCTCAATGTTTGCTCAGTCAATGGACTTACCCTCTCAGAGAAGAGGGAGCTCTTCATTGTAGTTTTATAACCATGAATGGGGATAGAATATCTATTTATTCCTACCAGTTTCATGGAGTCTAGGGTCATCTCGGTTTCTATTTTTATTTTTATTTTTTTAAAGATGAATGGGAATTCATGAATTGAGAACTGAGAAGTCAAAACCATTACTAGGCATCAGCAAAGTAGACATTATGCATGTTCTGTGTAATACCTCTCCTCCACCTAGTCACTCCCTTCTTTGTGACATTTTATTTATTCCACTCTAATCTAACTACCAGTTTTTAAAGTTCTAAATTCATGTAAGGAAAACATTGTGCTGGGTACTAGGGATATAAAAAAGCAGGAAAACCAATTCCTATCTTCAAGGAGTTGATGCTGAAATTTGAGGGGGTATAACATGAACAGACAAATATAATAACGATCATTGGAGGTAAAGGGGAGACATATTGATAACTCAGAGGCTAGAAAAGTTTTCCTTTTGGAGAAGGCATACTAGTTGGACTTTGAAGGAAGCAGAGGCAGGAGATGAAAGGCAATCAGACAGGACCGGTTGGCTAAAAAGTAGAGTGAGAGAAAGGTAATAAATACCATTCCATATTGTTTCCCTGTTTTTCATGGAAAGTTACCTTTTACTTATTCCTTCAAGGTCCTGTTCTTAGATAGACAATCAGATAAGCTGGTCCATATTAATGTGGTCAACCTGGTGGTTAAATGGGTTTTCTGTGTCACCTTTTTCTAAGTAACATATTTACAACAGTAACTCCAATCAAGCACTGGGGTTAGCCTTTAGGAGTGGAAGAGGAGATTTGGGGCCTGTTAGAATTCTTGATGCCTCTCATATCACAGCACTGACCTTGACTCTGTGAAAATTCCTTCTTAAAAACCAAGAACCCAAATGTAGGAAGTGAATAATGAAACATATGCTTCAGATATAAGCAAAGAAAATACTATGTTGGGAAGCATAGGTCATGATGATACATAGCAATGTGTGGTCCCTTGATGGGTATTACTATGTGAAATGTATTTATTAAAAAAAGTGCTACTAACATTACAGATAGATCCTACTTTAAGAAAACCTTATTACAAAAGTCCAGTTTGTTATACAGATGGATTAGAGGATGATTATTCATGTTACAAGAGGATTTACAGGGTTCTTTTGGGCATCAAAGAACTTCAGAAGCAAATATTCATTTACTTATTCTGAAATTACTAAAAACTGGTGATTTCATTGGTATGGGTGTTGACTTATATGGATCACAGTTCTTCTACAGATTAGTAAACAGTCTTAAAAAGTTGTTATCGTGGAAAAGGTAAGCACCACCATATAGTGATAAATCAATGATTGAAAAAGCCTTTATTTAGCATCTCTCATATACCAAACACTGTGTTAAATGCTCAATTCAAAATACTTAAATTCAAAAACAAAAATGAAATAGCCACTGTCCTCAAGAAGCTTACATTCCATTGGGGGAGACAACATGAACATAAATAAGCTTGTACAAAATAAACACAAGGCAATTTGAGGTGGGGAGGGCTCTGGTAGGTAGGGAAAGGAAGAAAGGCTTCATGTAGAAGGCAGCCATTGAGCTACACTTTGAAGGAAACAACGACTCTGAAAGAAGAGGAGAGAAGGGATATCCAGGCATAGGGGACAGCCTGTGTAAAGGCACCCAGACAAGAAATGAAGGAATAGGAGATGAAGAGCATATATGAGGAAAGGCAAGAACTGATTAATTTCTCTACAGTTATTGAGGATGATTCCCAGATCCATACACATAATTTGTTTCTGGCTTTTGCAGGAAGCTATTCCAGTCTGGTAGAATATACCCAATGTTAGATTTTGCTAACATAACCTTTTAGACTTCAAAGTCCTCACCATGCCACAAGCAGACATTAGGTGGTAGCATAAAGATTAACTTTTTTTTTTTTCCTAACAAGTGTCAAAAGCTATTCTATAAGAGCTCTTAAAAAGCTTTTATAACTTCAAAAAAAAAATGAATTGTAGAATTTCAGTCCTTCAAATGATGTTAGAGATCATCTGATCTAACCTTTTATTTCGACAGATGAGAAAATTGAAGCCTAGAGAAGTTAAGTGACTTGCTCAAGGTATTATAGTCAGTTAATGGCCAAACTGAGACTAGTCTCCCAGTTTGGTGTAGAGCACTGGACTCAGAATAGAAGGCCCAGATCTGAGCTCTAATATTAGCATTTATATGTTGAGCAAGTCACTAATCCTCTGTCTGCCTTTGTTTCCTCAGCTATGGGAATAATAAGAGCATTTACCTTCCAGGATGTTGTGAGAATCAAATGAGTTAATTTTTGTAAAGTGCTTGGCACTTGTTGCTATATAAGTACTAGTGAGTATCTATTTTTATTATTATTATCTAAAAATAATAACATTTTAAATTCATAGAGAGCTTTAATGTTTGCAAAATATCTTCCTCATAACAATCCTATGAAGTAGCTAGTCTAAGGATTGTTAATGTCATTTCATAGAAGACAAAATTGAGGCTTAGATTAAGTGACAGAATTGAATTTAATTAATCTTTAAATTCCCTTTTGCATTCAGTCGTTCTGTTGTTTCTATTTTACTCCTTTTCCAAACACATCTGTGTTTCAGAAAACATCAAGTGCCTAACCGCATGCCTGACATATAGTGGGCATTTAAGACTTGTTTCTGGATTGATCAAATATCTGTGACACAAAGCATGGTTTCCCTCTATCAAACCAGAACGATCAGTTCATAAGTTGACCACTAGGTGGAGATGGATGAGCCCTGAAATCTCTACTTGTGGATTCTTGGGAGTAATACCGGAAACCTCCATTCACTTCCTCAAGGTGAATGGCCCACAGAATCTACCCAGCAAGCAGGAGGCCACAGGAGAGCTTCTCTACCTAAGAAAGAAACAGCACATATGGCAAGGCCCTTAGGCAGCTTTGATGAAACACATGCACCCTCAGCAGGCCTTGGTCCTATCACGTGGGCTGCCACAAGCTTCTGGGGAAGTACATGTAGTATATGAGTGGATATATCTGGGGAATTAGAGCCTTTTACGTGGCTTTCTCAACTCTAAATTGCATCAAGGGTCCCAGAGTACACTGGTAGCTGCTGGGATCTGAGTACTCTGCAGTATTCAGATGGTATTTCTAGTCCCAGGCTGCTTTCTGGATATGCTTTTCTCTTTTAAGGGGATCTGATAATCATTTCCTTACCATCAACCAGGACTTAGCTTTCTATCCTATCTAACGTTTGCATGCACTGGCTGAAGTGGTTCTTATCTACTCTAAAAATGGAAACACTAGAAGAATTCAGAGACACATATCTACACATTCCTAATGTCTCTCCAGCACTCTGGCTTATTTTCCTTATGACAGTCTTGTGAGATGTGTAGCTGAATAGAATTCAATTCAACAAGCATTTGCTAAGTGACTGCAGTATTCAAGACTGTGGGATGGGATAGGGAATGGACCTGTGGTTGTTGGTATGGGGAATTCCTAGGTGAGAAAACTCCCTCTAACAAAGCAAGTTGGCACCTTGTCTGCAATTTGTAGTTTTAGCTCTGCCTACTAAGCTCATACAGCCCATCAGAGGAGGGCCTTTCTGGCTTCAACGCCAGTTCTTTGCCCTCTGCTCTGGTCTTGGGTCCCAGCCCTCAAGCAATCAGTAATCTAGGGGAGAAAGAACATGTACACAGACAGCTAAATATAAAGTATATGAAGTTAATTTCCTGAGTGGCCTGGAGAAAATGCTTATAACTGCATGGGGAGAAGTCAGTCACAAAGGACAGGCCATGTATGAGGTGGTATACAAGCTGACCTGGGCTTTGAGGTTTGCTAAGATTTCCAAGAGTTGGAAGTTAGAGAGGAAGTAGCCCAGGCACTGGGGACAGCCCACACAAGTAAGACTACTCCCATCATCTAGATGAGGAAACTGAGACCCAGGGTCACAGGATATTGATGACAGAGCCAGGACCTGATTTTATCTTGCTTCCAGAGGAAAGGCAAGCATAGGAATATGACTTCAAAACTGAATGTTAACTGAAATTTGAAAGCTTTGCATATTCAGAATGCTTTGGCAGGTGAGATCAGTCTCTTAAATCAGCATCTATGCTAAATCCAAATGGCCTTTAAAAAAAAAAATCCATCTGCCCCTGAATGCCTAGGATGGAATTTCAGACATTCTAAGTTGCTAAATCCTTTGTGTATAGCAGAAATCTTGATTTGGCTTGCAAAATTATGTGTACCCTGGGCTACCATTTCTGGAGGAAACATGAAATTTTATTTCATTTCTTTAAAGAGGCCATTCCTAAGGACTCCACAAAGAAAATCCTCTCCTCTTTCCCCACCCCAAACAGACACAAGCAATTGGAAATGCATATCCCGCTTTAAAGCAATGAGGACTCCTATGGGTTCAATCCATTCTTTAAATTATAAATAATAATTGAAAATTTCCCTTTTTTTCTTCTGAAAAGTTCCCAAGTGCTATAAATATACATATTCATCTTTATCAGCACAGCACACAAAAATGATACTTTTATATTGCTGATGCACAATAGGAGGAGAGCAGGCATGCCCCCACTCAGCCGTTGCTGTTGGCCTTTATTTTACATTGGTATCAGACCCCAGCTATAACAGACTCCTCTAATAAAAGGAGGAGTTTGATGGGTAAACACGTCAAAAAATAATAAAGATGATGGTTCCTCCTTTTGGAAAAAAGATGAAGCCGCTTTGGAACAAAAATCTGCTGCTAAAAATCTGTGCAATATGTCCCAAAGAATCAAATCTCACCCATCTGGAGTGATGCACATAAAAAAATGTATTAAACAGCAAAATTCATCTTACAGTGCTTATGATGGCAACACAATTAAATTCTAGATTAAAATATCAACAGGCAGGGCTTCTTTTCATTTAAAAAGTACTTACTGTAAGGGGACAAGTCAAGCTGTTTCAGGGTTTTTGTTCCTGTTCATAGTGGTGGTGGAGTAATTCAGAAGAAAAAAAAACACCTTCTGAAGCATGTGGATGGCTTTGAGTCAGGGCAGATTTCCATGCAGAAATGATATATGGGGCACAGATAACACCCCTTTTTGCCCACGCACATACACACGAGGACTGATTACATGGCCCACAGCTGGAGTTAATCCAGATTCCTGCTTAATTAAATAGGAGCAGTCACTCTGCTGCATTACATCAAAGCATAAGAAGGTGACATAGAGGTGAAATGGAAATGGAAATTGTTAAGCCTTGGAGATGGGAAAGGCCCTCAGTCCCGTTTTGGAGTCACACTTGAAAAAGCACTGGTCTATGAAGCTGTGTCACCTGATAAGAAATTAAACAGACAATTGCACCAACTCAGGTGTTCTATTTTAAAAGGCCTCACCAATAACACTGACTTGCACCTTCTCCATTGGTATCATCTTCTTTAAAGCACTGCCCAACTCATACTGTGGAAATGCTCCTTTATCCAGTAAGTCTTTCCATGTAAAGGCAAACATATTAAGAGACATGGAAATAAACACGTGAAAAGGCAGTGGCACACCGAATACACAAGTGGCATTGGAATCAGGGAAACCTGGGTTTGCAAGTGTGACCCTGGAAAGTCACTTAAAACTTCTTCATGATCTAGGCAACTTTTTTTTTTCTTTTTGGAGGGCAGGTCAATTGGAGTTAAATGACTTGTCCAAGGTCACACAGCTAGTAAGTGTTAAGTGTCTGAGTTCAGATTTGAACTCAGGTCCTCCTGACTCCAGGGACTCTATTTACTATGCCACCTAGTCACCCCTCTAGTTAACTCTTTATGACTACAAATCTCAGAGACGTTACTAAACTGCATTGGTAAAATGAATTTCCTCATGTGAAAGTTCCCTTTGCTAATGAAATCACAAGTTGAGGCCCCTCTGTTGACAAACACACAGAAACATAAAGTATCTGATGTATATTATGAATAAAAGTGTTAATGAATTTAAAATAGAAGAAATTTTGTTGTTAAGCAAACAAATTCCCTTCGTGGTTACATATAAAAATATTTTCATCTCATTCCACACTGTAAATTCATCACTGCTCTGTCCTGCATAGTATGTGTTTCAATCATTAATCTTCTGGAATCATGGGTGGCCATTGTATTGATCATAGTTCTTACAGTTTTGATGGTCATTTAAATATAATTGCATAAATTGTTCCTTGGTTCTGCTCATTTCATTCTTCGTCATTTTGCAGAAGTCCTCAGAATTGTTCAGATTTATAATACTGACGTTATAACATAAATTGTCCTGCTGATTCTGCTTCCTTCATTCATCCTCCCTATGAGCAATCAATATTTTTCAAATTATTTAATTATGTTTATTTCTATAAACAGTTGTTTATATTGTCTGTGCATATGAGAATGTAGATTCCCAAGTAATTGATACATTCTGGAGAAATATTAAATGGGATTTCTGTTTCTATTTCTTTCTGCTTATTTTTATTGGGATTGTGTAGAAATGCTAATGGTTTGTGGCATTTTATATGTTAGATTTTATGATTTTCCTTTATTTTATATTTTATATCTTATAACAATAACTGAAGTTATTACTTCAATTAATTTTTGACTGTCTCTTAAGGGTTCATTGTATATGCCATTATATCAACTACAAAAAAAAGTGATAAATTTTTTCCCACTATGATTATTCTTTCATTTCCTTTTCCTTATCATGTCATTATAACTACTATGTTTAGTACTATGTCAAATAGAAGTGGTAAAAATGGGTATCCTTATTTTATCGCCAAATGTATTAAAAAGGATTCTATTTTATCTATGTATAGATAATATTAGTTCTTTGTTTTAGATATGTACAATCTATCACCTTAAGGAAAAGTTCACTCGATTTTGTTCTCCAGGTTTGAAAAATTATTTATTTTTTTACTTTTAATTTACAACATTCAGGTGTTCCATAAGCTTTTGAGTTCCAAAATTTCCCCCCATCTCTCTCCTCCCTCCTCCCTCCTCCCTTTGCTTGATGGTGTCATTCAATCCAATATAGGTTCTACAAATATCTTCATATTAAACATTAGTCAAGTTGTAAAGAAGGGTTATAGCCAGTGGAATGAATGAGAAAGAAGGAACAAAACAAAAAAAAGAGGTGGCAAGCAGTTTGCTTCAATCTGCTTTTAGACTCCGTAATTCTTTCTCTGGATGTGGATATCCTTTTCCTTCATGAGTGCTTTAGAGTTGTCTTATACCCTTGCAATTGCTGAGATGAGCCCAATTTATCAAAGTCAGTCATCACAGATATGATGTGTCTGTAATTGTGTACGATGATTTCCTGGTTCTGCTCCTCTCACTCAGCATCAATTTATATAAGTCTCTTCAGGTTATTATGAAGTCCATCAGCTCCTCATTTCTTATAGCACAATAATACTCCATTACAATCATATACCACAACTTCTTTAGCCATTCCCCAGTTGATGGGCATTTCCTTTATTTCTAATTCTTTGCCACCACAAAAAGAGCTGCTATAAATATTTTTGTACATATGGGTCCTCCTCCCACTTGTATGATTTCTTTGGGATACAGCCATAGAAGTGGTATTGCTGGGTCAAATTGTATGCACATTTTTATAGCCCTTTGAGAAGAGTTCCAAATTACTCTCCAGAATGCTTGGATCAGTTCACAACTCCACCAACAATACATTACTATTCCAATTTTTCCAAAGTTTTTAACAGAAAACTTGGAGCTGTTTTTTTGAAATAAAAAAATTATCTAAATTAATTAAAAAGGAGGAAAATCAAATTTGACTATTGAAAATGAAAAAAGAGAACAAAGCAAGAAGAAATAAAGGATATTATTAGAAATTACTTTGCAAAACTATAAGTCAGAAAGCTGGTAACTTACATGAAATAAATGAATATTTACAAAAAAATATAAAATCAACAAAACAAGAAATAAAGAATTTAAATAGCTTGATTGCAGCGATAGAAATTGAATAATCACAAATCAGCTTTTGAAAGGAAAAAAAAAAAGACTCCAGGACAAGAGATATTCTTTTTTTTTTTTTAACTTTTATTTATTTTAGTTTACATCATTCATTTCCACAAGATTTTTACAAATTTTCTCCCCATCTTTCCCCTACTCACCACCTCAAAACAACCATCCCACTGTATAACCCCTCCTCCAATCTATTCTCTCCTATGTCCTCCCCCATGACCCCTCTGTCTTTCTGGCAGGGCAAGATGGATCTCTCAACCACAGTGCCCTGTGTATCTTAAGTTCCAGTTGGATGTAGTTAATAATAATTGTATATACATATATATATATAATATGTA
>CM053587.1:150102431-150121856 GCA_028646515.1 Pseudochirops corinnae | reverse complement strand
ATAATAATAATAATTATTATTATTATTAACTACATGCAACTGGGAATTAAGATATACAGGCACTGGGGTAGGGAAATCCATCCTGCCCTACCGGAAAGTCAGAGGGGCGATGGGGGAGGACATAGGAGAAAGCACATTGAGGGACAGGTTATACAGTAGGCTTTTTTGGGGTGGTGGGTGGGGGGAAGAAGGGGGGAAAATTTGTAACTCAAAATCTTATGGAAATGAATGATGTAAATAAGAAAATTAATTAATTTTTGAAAAAAGAATGATTTCAGTCTACTGGCAGAATATTAATGGGAAGCATCTCAGTTGAGCTGAGAAGCTACAGTTTTAAGCTTGTAGCCTCTCAAAAGGGTTACTACTACTCAAGATAGCAACTGCCCCTCTGAGAGAGCCCGACCTGTGAGTGCAATTAGGAGTATGAGTGTGATTTGGGTGGAAGGAGTGGTGCTAAAAGTACAGTGTTATACTATGGGGACTTATCTGGGATACATTCATGAAATAATCATAAATCTTATATGGCTTGATTATAGCTGGATATAATATTCTACTGATAACACCACAATATGGAGTGTCCTCAGCTAAATGATATTAATGCCCATATAGACAAAATAGATAGTTTGTATTTTTCCAGTTAACACTGTGCCAGGCAGATGAGGCTGGTAGTTTTTAATGAGATGAACTCTTAATTTACCAGGGGGACCTTGAGTCATTCTCCTTCTGCTGCCTTAGATAATTTTGAATCTTCTCACCAGTTTGAGATCCTGATAAAGAAACTGCTCATGCCTGAGCTTTACCCAAGCCTGATACTGACAAGTGACCTTGAGAATTTTTCACCACATCTGTGTCTGATTAAAGTGGCCCCTCCTACATCTGACACTGATTACTTGTTCTCAACCAAGCCCATTCTTAGGGCATATAATCTTGCCACTGGAACCCCAAATTGGAGAGTGTTCCATCTCTGACACATATCCTTCACCCTCCAGATGGAGTGAATTTCTTACATGTGGGTGCAAACTTCTGTCTGTTTATACTACCATTTTGTGTGCATAGGCTTTGTTTGCCTGCTTGCTGCATCTTATAACAAGAAAGCTCATAACTGTATCATTTCTTGGATACCAAACTTCTGGAAATCTCAAAACCAGGTCTTTTCTTTAATCCAAATCCCTGAGGCCAAATAAAGCAATTTAAGTGTCCTTTGTATTTGTTGGAACCTACTGGAGATATTCTCCATCTGGGATTTTTATGGGACCACTGGAAAAAAATTATTGAATTTTTAAGCCAATGAATGTTTTTTAAACACCTACTCTGTGCCAGGTACTATACTAAGTGCTGAAGAAGCAAAGAAAAAAAAAAGTCTCTGTTTGCTAGGAAATTACCAGTCTAATGGAAGCAAATGTGCAAGCAACTATGTATAAACAAAAAATAAAGAGACATGTATAGATATACATGAGGCAGCTAAGTCGCATAGTGGATAGAAGACTAGGCCTGAAGTCTAGAAAACTCATCTTTGTGAATTCAAATTTGGCTTCAAATACTCACTAGTTTTGTGATCCCTGGCAAGTCAGTCACTTAACCCTGATTTTTAAAACCCAGTTTTTTATCAATAAAATGAGCTGGAGAAGGAAATGGCAAATCACTCCAGAATGTTTGCCAAGAAAACCCCATACGGGGTCACAAAATATTGAATATGTCTTTTCAGGTTCTCACTTTGTGTGAGGTAGCACCCATTCAGTGAGTAGACCCCTTTAAGAAGTGAGTCAAGAGATGGCCCCTTGAATAAATAAATAAATATGTATGTATCCCCTTTAATAAATACACACACGTACACGTATGTGTGTGTGTGTGTGTGTATTTCAAAATGGAAGGGGAAGACCCTCAGGGCTGCTGACCAAAAGAAGGATAGTTACAATTTACTATTGTGCTAGGAAGGCAGGGACCTATTGTCCAATCTATGAGCTCCAGAGTGAATTGGGTTTAAGGTATATATCTTTATCTATATGTATGTGTGTGTATGATAATCAGAAAAGGAAGGCATTAAGGGGGATCTTGGTAAAGATAGGGCTTTAGCTGGGCCTTCAAGGAAGTCAGAGAAACCAAGAGGTGAAGATGAGGAAGGAGAGAATACCAGACATGGGGAACAGTAAGAGAAAATTCATGAGAGGGCTGGAGTGTCTCATGCAAGGAACTGTATGAAGGCCAATGTCATTGGATCACAGAGGATTCGGAAAGGGATAACCATAAGAAGACTGGAAAAGTAGAAAGGGACTAGATTGCGAAGGGAAAATTTTATATTTTGCCTGGAGGTGATAGGGAACCACTGGAATTTATTGAACAGTAGAGTGACATGGACAGATCAGCACTTTTGAAAGATCACTGACAGTTGAATAGAGAATGGACTGGAGTGGGGAGAGATGTGAGGCAGGTGATCAACCAGAAGACTATTGGAATAGTTCAGGTGTGAGGTTATGATGGCCTGGACCATGGTGGTAGCAGTGTCAAAGAAGAGTAGGGCACATATAGACAAGATTGTAACTAGGTAGTATCTACAGGACCTGGTAACAGATTAGATATGGAGGAGGGTTTGAGGAGATACTGTTTGTTTCAGACTGTATTTGGATAGTAAATCTTCTGGTATGCTGGGAAGAGGGGAGAGCTTCAAGGGAAGAATAACCAGTTTGTTTCAGACTTTACTTGGATAGTTAGTTTTCCCATATGTTTCCTTTTAAAGGCATACCAATTCTTCAAGATATCAATTTCTTATTTCAGCACAGATGGTGTAGTAGATAAATTGCTGAGCCTGGACTCAGGGAGACCTGAGTTCAAATCCAGCCTCAGATACTAGCTGAAGGAACCTAGGCAAGTTGGTTAACCTTGTTTGCCTCAGTTTCCTCATCTGTAAAATGAGCTGGAGAAGGAAATGGCAAACTGTTCCAGTATTTTTACCAAGAAAACCCCAAATGGTGTTATAAAGAGTTGAACATGATTAAAATGACTGAAAAACAACAATAACTAACAGTTGTTGTATTACTGCAGCCACTACAAATACAGAGCCTGATATCAGCCATATCATCCTTAGATGCTAGAGCTTAGTAACGCATATAGAGCCACACGGAGGACTCCTAGTTAAATGAGTGCCACATGATTTGGGAGACAAAGCTATTGAGAGCATTTTGTGAAATGCTACTGATATTCTGGAAGATGTAAAGTACTCCCTAAGCAATATGAAGAAAATGCAAAAACTTTGTCCTTTTTCTGTAAGCTGTCTAAGAAAGTATATTCTACTAAAATTCCTGGGAAGATAAAAATTTCAGAAACTACTTGGTATTTGATTACCAGACCTCTCAGAGAAGATGAGAGGATGTCATATAGGGTTCCAACTCTGTTATCCAATGAGGGAGTATCTGAAGGCAACTTAGTCGGGCAAGTATGAAAGAAAAAGTTATCTTAAGTGTAAGACGAATTCTGAATCCTGAACTTTTACTATTTAAATAAAGTGTTCACAGTATATCTTATCCTTTGGAGAAAAGTCCTCCTAGACAGGCATTGTTGATAACAGTTAGCAAAAAGTTACAGCAGCTGGGCAGCACAGTGGATAGAGCAGCAGACTTGCAATAAGGAAGATGCGTCTTCCTGGAGAAGAAAATGTCAAACCACTCCAGTATGTTTGCTAATAAAACCCCAAATGGGGTCACATAGAGCTGGACACTAAGGAAAAACAAGTTAACAATGACCAGGGCATCTGGGTCCTGGGCTGGGTATCACAATCAGAAGACAATCTTTGATGGCAACAAACTAGATATGAAACAGCACACCTGTCACCCACCCAACTAAACATTCTGGTTCTCTGTCAATCAATCAGTAAACCAATATCCCTAACAGCCTTATTTCACAGATGGGAAAACTGAGGTACCGAAGAAAGAAATGGCTTTTCTAAGACCACAACCAAGACAAAAGATGAAGCCTCCTAACTACCTTTACTACATTAACTCTAGTTCAATCCTTCATCTATACTCGGAAGGACTCGTCTAGATTATGCTAGCAAAGGAAAAAAAGCTCTTTTGATTCTAACAACACTCGGTTTTTAAAATTTCTGTGAAAAGTTTTGTTTGTTTGTTTTGCTATCATTTATATGTTTAGTTCTCACTATAAAGAAATTCTTCCTTTTATTTAACCTAAATCTCACAGCTCTTTCTGGGCCTCAGTTGCCTTTTCTGAAAAATGAAAGGTATAGAAGTATATGAGATTTCTAAGGACTCTTCTAGCTCCACATCATCTGCACTTAAATGTTTCCATCTAAATTTAGACACTCAGTCTTTATTCATCTATTATTTTTAAGGTATAGAATCACTGACATTTTCCACTGTCAATGTCTTTTATTTCCAGTAATGCCAGTAAAGCTGTGCTTGCACTTATTGTAACCATCGTTTTATATTTTAAACAGGAAAATATTGTAATTCACTTCAGATTCATTATCTCTGCATCCCAGAAAACATAATAGACTGGAAAGCAGGTGGTTTTTATTTGTTTTGTCCCCTGAGATGTGAGGGAAACTGTTTTGTCAAGTGTAGTATCTACTTCAATCTCATGAGCTGAGAGTGTCCATACAAATTCAAACCTTTAGGGCTTAGAATACAATTATAGTTATAAAACACAAATTTGGTGAAAAGGTTTGAAAGATTTATTGAAAATTAAGTAACAATATTATAATGGTTAGACCATAAGTGATTCTAGTTATGCAAGCAAATGAGCTAAATAAGTTTAATTGTATGGTTGAAAAGAAAATGGACTACTTTTTCACAGAGATTAACTTTCTTTTAAAAAAAATTAATATTTTGTATTTTTCTTCAAATTACATTTTAAAATAATTAACATTATTTTTTTAAATTTTGAATTCTAAGTTCTCTCATTTCCTCCCACACTTTCCCCCTCCCTAAGATGGCAAGTATTTTGATGCAGATTATACATATGCAATCATTCAAAACCTAGTTCTGTATTAATCATATTGTAAAAGAAAATAGAACAGAAAAAGTAAAAAAAAAAAATAGTATGCTTCAATCCGCATTCAGATTCCATTGGTTCTTTCTCTGGAGTTATTTAACATTTTTTATCATAATTCGTTCAGAATTGTCTTGGATCTTTGTATTGCACAAATAACTATGTCCTTGACAGCTGATCATTATATAGTATTGCTGTTACTGTTTACAATGTTCTCCTGGCTCTGCTTACTTCACTTTGCATCAGTTCATATAAGTCTTTCCAGGTTTTTTTTGAGAACATCCTGCTAATCATTTTTATAGCATAATAGTATCCCATTACAATCCTATACCGCAACTGTTTCCACCATTCCCAAATTAATGGGCATTTCCTCAATTTCAAATCCTTTGCTATGACAAAAAGAACTGCTATAATTATTTTTATACATATAGGCCCTTTTCCTTTTTATTTGTTTTTTAATCTCTTTGGTATACAGAACTAGTTGTGCTATTTCTGGGTTCATTAGGAAATATTTTGCTCAATTATATTCCAATAAACATGACAATCTGAGCAAAATCAATGAATATTTATGAAAATGTAAATTACCCAGATTAACAGATCTGGAAATAGAATGCCTAAATAATCCTATCTTAGAAAATGAAATTGAAAAAACCATTAATGAATTCCCTTAAGAAAAAATCCCCAAGGTTAGGTGGGTTCATACATGCATTCTATGAAACATTTAAAGAAAAATTAATTCCAATATTATATAAAGCATTTGCAAAAATGGGCGAAGGAGTCCTACGAAGTTTCTTTTATGACATAAATATGGGGCTGATACCTAAATTAGGAAAAGTTAAAACAGAGAAAGAAAATTATAGACAAATTTCTCTAGTGAATATTGATGCAAATTTATTGAATAAAATAGTAGCAAAGCAATTACAGCAGTATATCACAAGGTGGGATTTATACCAGGAATGCAGTGTTGGCGCAATATAAGGAAAACTATCAACATAACAAAACCAACAGAAATCTTGAGATTATCCCAATAGATGTTGAAAAAGCTTTTGACAAAATACAGTACCCATTACTATTAAAAATATTAAAGAGCAAAAGAATAAAGGGAGCATTCCTTAAAATGATAAACAGTATCTAGCTAAAACAATCAGTAAGCATTATCTGTAATAAGGATAAGCTAGAAATCTTCCCAGTAAGATCAGGGGTGAAGCAAGGGTGTCCATTATCACTACTATCATTCAATATACTGCTAGAAATGTTAGCTATAACAATGAGAGGAGAAAAACAAACCAAAGGAATTAGAATAAGAAATGAAGAAACAAAACCATCATTCTTTGCAGATAATAATGATGATATATTTAGAGAACCCTAAAGGATCAATTTAAAAACTACTTGAAATAAATAACAACTTCAACAAAGTGGCAGGATATAAGAAAAACCCACAGAAATTATCAGTATTTCTATATGGCACCAAACAAAACCCAGCAGCAAGAGATGGAAAGAGAAATTCCATTTAAAATAACTGTAAATACTATGAAATACTTGGGAGTCTACCTGCCAAGACAAACCCAGGAATTAGATGAGCAAAATACTATTCACACAAATAGAGTCAGATCTAAACAATTGGAAAAATATCAATGGCTTGTGGGTAGACCAGGCCAATATAATAAAGATTATAGTTTTGCCTAAACTAATTTGCTTATTTAGTATCATACCAATCAAATTACCAAAAAATCTTCTATAGAGTTGGAAAAAAGAAAAACAAAATTCATCTGGAAGAACAAAAAGTCAAGAATATCAAAGGAAGTAATAAAAAAATACAAAAAAATACAAAATATTACCCTAGCAATACCAGATTTCAAATTATATTATAAAGTAGTTATCATCAAAACTATCTGGCATTGGCTAAGAAACAGAGTGGTAGATCAGTGGGTTAGATTAGGTAAACGACACAGTAGAAAATGACCCTTTTAACTTCATGTTTAATAAACCCAGAGAGTGTAGCCTTTGGGATAAGAACTCATTATTTGACAAAAACTGCTGGAAAAAACTAGAAAAGAATAGGGCACAAACTATGTATAGACCAACTTTTCACATTGTATTCCAAGGTAAGGTCAAAATGGGCACATGATCTAGACATAAAGGGTGAGACCATAAAAGCAAATTAGAAGAGCAAGGAATAGTCTACCAGTTAGATCTATGGAGAAAGGAAGAATTCATTATCAAAAAAGAGAAAAAGAACATTACAAAATGTAAAGTAGATAATTCTGATTATATTAAATTAAAAAGCTTTTACATAAACAAAACCAATGCAACCAAGATTAAAAGGAAAGCAGAAATCTGGGAAACAATCCTTCTAGCAAGTACCTCTGATAAAGGCCTAATTTCTCAAATACATAGAGAACTGAGTCAAATTTGTTAGAATACAAGTCATTTCCCAACTGAGAAATGGTCAAAGGATATGAGCAGGTAGTTTTCAGATGAAGAAATCAAAGCTATCTATAGGCATATGATGAAGAACTCTAAATTATTTTTACTAGAGATGCAAATTAAAACAACTCTGAAATACCAATTTACACATCTAAGATTAGATAATATAACAAAAGAGAAAAATGCTAAATGTTGGAGAGAATGTGGGAAAATTGGAACACTAATGGTGTTGGTGGAGTTATGAACTGATCCAACAATTCTGGAGAGCACTTTGGAACTATGCCCAAAGGGAAACCAAACTGTGCATGCATACCAGCAATATACTACTATGAGGTCTGTATCCCAAAGAGATCATTAAAAAAAAAAGCAGGGAGAAGGACCTCCATGTGCAAATAACAGCTCTTTTTGTGGTGGTAAAGACTGGAAATTGAAGGAATGCACATCAGTTGGGGAATGGTTGAACAAGTTGTGGTGTATGAACGTAATAGAATACTGTTGTGCAATAAGAAATGATGAGCAGGCAGATTTCAGATAAAACAGTAAAGACTTGTACAAACTGAAAGTGAAATGAGCAGAAGCAGAAAAAAAATTGCATATGGTATCAGCAACATTGTGTTATAATCAACTATGATAGACAACTTTTCTCAGCAACACAATGATCCAAGACAAGTACAAAGATTGATGATGGGAAATGCTGTCCACATCAAGATAAAGAACTGATGGACTCAAATGCAGATGGAAGTATACTTTTGTTCCAAACTTTTTTCATCTTTTTTTCCTTTTGATCTAGTTCCTTTTTCACAACTGTGACTAATTGTAAGTATGTTTCACATAACTGTACATATATAACATGTCGAATTGCCTACCATTTTAGGAAGAAGGAAGGGGGAAAAGGGAAAAAATTTGGAACTCAAAATCTTATAAAAATGCATGCTAAAAATTGTCTTGATATATAATTAGGAAAAAATAAAATATTATTAAAATATTCTTTAGGGAGATTTTTCTATAATTTTCTTTCTTTGCTTTTGCTTTTCCTGGTTCATATATCAGCACCATATTTGTGTTGTAAAAGGATTTGATAGAACTCCTTTGCCTATTTTTCCAAATAGTTTACTTAGTATTAGAATTAAATGTGTTGTAGAATTCACTTGTGAATCCATCTGCTCCTGAGGATGTTGTCTTAGGGAGTTCATTGATGGCTTGTTCAATTTATTTTTCTAAGGGAGGGTTATTTAAGTATTCTATTTCTTCTTCTATTAGTTTGGATAATTTATGGTTGTATAAATATTCATCCCTCTTAGATTGTCAGATTTATTGGCTTATGACTGGGTGAAATAGCTCCTAATAATTGTTTAATTTCCTCTTCATTGGTGCTGACTTCATTCTTTTGCTTTTTCATACTGGAATTTGGTTTTCTTCTTTCTAAAATAAAATTACCCTATGGTTTACATATTTTATTGTTGTTGTTGTTTTCAGAAAAATATCTTCTAGTTTTCATCATTAATGGTTTTCTTACTTTCAATTTTATAAATCTCTCCTTTAATTTTTAGGATTTTCAATTTGGTGTTTAATTGGGAATTTTTAATTTGTTCTTTTTCTGATTTTTTTTTTTAGTTGCATGCCCAATTCATTTATTTGCTATTTCTCCATTTTATTGATGTAAGGAGTTAGAGATATAAATGTTCCTCTAAGTAGTGCCTGGGTACATTCCCTAAATTTTGGCATGTTGGTCATTCTCTTTAATGAAATTGGCTTTTTATCATTTTTTCTTTGATGCACTCATTCTTTAGGATTAGATTATTTAGTTTCCAGTTGATTTTAATTTATCTTTTCAAGGTCTTTTATTGAAGGAAAGTTTTATTGAATTATGATCTTAAGAAGATGCATTTAATATTTCTGCTTTTCTGCATTTGATTGTAAGGTTTTAATACCATAATCATAATAATAATCATAATAACCATAAAAATACTAATCATAATAACCTTAATCAGTTTTTGTGTTGGTGCCATGTACTGCTGAGAAAAAGGTATATTCCATTCCATTCCCACCACATTTTCTTCAGATGTCTGTCGTATCTAACTTTTCTGAAATTCATCACTTTAACTTCTTTATTGTTTATTTTTTGGTTTGATTTATCTATGCCTCAGAGGGGGAAAGTTGAAGTCCCCCCCCACACTAGTATAGTTTACTGTCTGTTTCTTTTCATAAGTCAATCAGCTTTTCCTTTAAGAATCTGAATGCTATACTATTTGGTGTGTGTACATACATACATACATACACACACAAATATGTATATGTATGTGTATACATATATATGTATATATATGTATATATATATATACACATATAGTATTGGTGTTACTTCATTGCCTATGATAACTTAGCAAAATGTAGTTTCCTTGCTTAACTCTTTTAAATAGATCTATTTTTGCTTCATCTGATATCATGATTGCTACCCTTTTCTTTCTTCTGCTAATGCATAGTAGATTCTGTTTCAGCCTGTTACCTTTTCTGTATCTCTTTGCTTCAAATATGTTTCTTTTAAACAACATATTGTTGGATTCTGGTTTTTAATCTATTCTGCTATATCCACTTCTGTTTTACAGATGAGTTCATCATATCATCACATTCATATTCAATTATTATTACTATGTATTTCCTCTCCATACTGTTTTCCCCATTTATCCTTCTCTCTCTTGTTTTCTCTCTATCTCCTATCTCTTTTTGTCTCTGTGTCTATATCCTTGTCTCTGTGTCTGTCTGTCTATCTGTCTGTCTCTCTCTCTCCCTCCCTCCCCATCCTTTCACCCTGTCCCTCCTCAAAAGTGTTTTGCATCTGATCACCACCTCCCCCAATCCTCCCTTCCTTCTATCAGCCTCCCTTTTCTCTTATCCCTCTCTACTTCTACTTTCTGTAGGGTAAGATTGATTTCTATACCCAACTGAGTGTGTATATTATTCTCTCGTTCATTCAATTTTGATGAGAGTAAGGTTTGAGTTCGAGCCTGCCACCCCTTCCCATCTTCCCTTCCACTGTAAAAGTTTTCACACTTCTTTTATATGAGGTAATTTACCCCCATTCTACTTCTCCCTTCAACCTTATACCAAAGCATCCTTCTTTCTCACTCCTTAATTTTTTTGGGGGGAAGGGGTTTGGAGGTCATCCTATCATATTCAATTCATACCTATGTCTTCCACCTATTTAAACTTCTTCTAACAACCCTAAGAAGGAGAAAGTTCTTAGGAGTAGCAAGTATCATCTTCCCATGTATGAATGTAAATGATTTAGATTTGTTGAAACCCTTATGATTTCTCTTTCCCATTTACTTTTTTATGGTTCTCTTAAGTCTTGTATTTGAAAATCATACTTTCTGTCTTGTCGTTTCATCAGGAATAATTGAAATTCTATTTATTAAACTTCATCCTCTCCCTCCCCCTCAAAAGGATTATACTCAGTTTTGCTGGGTAGGTGATTTGTGTTTGAAATTCTAGCTACCTTGTCCTCTGGAATATCATATTCCAAACACTGTGATTCTTTAATGTAGAAGCTGCTAAACCCTGTGTCATCTTGAATGTGGCTCCATGATATTTGAATTGGTTCTTTCTGGCTACTTGAAGTATTTTCTGTAACACCTTGAAGCTCTGAATTTTGGCTATAATATTCCTGGGAGTTTTCATTTTGGAATCTCAGGAGGTGATTGATGGAGTCTTTCAATTTCTATTTTACCCTTTAGTTCTAGAATATCAGGGAAATTATCCTTAATAATTTCTTCAAATATGATGCTTAGGCTTTTTTTAAATCATGTCTTCCAGGTAGTCCAATAATTCTTAAATTATTTCTCATTGATATATTCTCCAAATCACTTCTTTTTCCAGTGGGATAGGTATTTTGCATTTTCTTTTATTTTTTCATTGTTTTGACTTGTTTTATTGTTTCTTGATATCTCATGTAGTCATTAGCTTCCCTTTGTCCAATTCTAATTTTTAAGGAATTATTTTCTTCTTTGAGTTTTTGTATCTCCTTTTCCATTTGGTTAGTCCTACTTTTTAAGAAATTGTTTTCTTCAGTCAATTTTTGTGTATTTTTCCCATTTTTTGTGCTCCTTTACCAAGCTGTTGAATCTTTTTTTCATGATTCTCTTGCATCACTCTCATTTCTCTTTCCTAATTTTTCCCCTACCTCTTTTTTCTGATTTTTAAAATCTTTTTTAACTTCCAGGAATTCTTTTTGGGCCTGACATTAATTCACATTTTTCTTTACGGCTTTGCATGTAGTCATTTTGACATTGTTGTCTTCTTCTGCATTTGTGTTTTGATCTCCCTTGTCACCACAGTAAGTTTCTATGGAAGCTTTTAGGTTTTTTATTTGTTGCTTGCTCATTTTTCCAGTCTGTTTCTTGACCTCCAACTTTATCTTGAAATTGAATTCCATTCCCAGGGTGGAGAAAATATTATCCCAATCTTCAGCATTTTTCTACAGCTATTTTAAGAGCTAGTTCTGAGGGTATATAAGTTTTCAGTTCTTCCAAGATTATATGATCCAAGCAGAAGTGAGGTCACTGTTCTCTTGTCCTGTGCTATGGTCTTTGAGCAAACCAAAGTACTCTTTTCCACCCTAGAACTATGATGAGAGTCCTGGTCCCCTGTGGCTATTAGATCTACTGTGCTAGTGTTCCTCCTCAGCCTGGGACTGTGACTCTGCCTTGTCACCTGGAATTGCATATAGACAATGCACCAAAGTCATGAACTCAGTGCCAACAAAGAATCCCCTGTAATCACTCCTTCTGACCAGTTGTCCAACCCCCTTATCATCTATGAACTGAGCTCTTCAGAAGTCATAGCTGCCACCCCCAATTCTTGCTGCTGGCTTGCCAGGGTGTGTCCTGCTTACCTGATACTGATTTACCAAGTCATCCTTCTGCTGGCATGCCAGGACACTGCTGGCTTACTGGGAGAGTCCTGCTGCTAGCTTCCCAGTATGCTTCTGATGCTGACTTGCCAGGGCACATCCTGCTGTAGTTTCCTGGGGGTCTGACCTGCTACTGACTTACACTGGACTGTGCTCCACTCTCACCTCAATGAGACAGATCTTTCCTGCCAACCTTCTAAGTTGTCATAGACTGGAAAATTGTTTCACCTTTTCCTTTTGTTAGTTCTTCTATGACAGAATTCATTTTCAAATATTATTTTAAAGTTGTTTGGAGAGGAATTTGAGAGACCTCAGGTAAGTACCTGCCTTTGCTCTGTCATCTTGGCTTCACCTCAGCAGATTGATTTTCAAACATTCAAAATTGCCCTCAGTCCTGGGCAGGCCTTTCCACTTCTTCATTGACACTAGCATGGCATCAGGACAGGGTGTAGGTGACTTGAAGAATTTCTTTTGGACCATTTATAAATATTAATTTGATTGTTGGCATGCTACTTTTGAGTTACTTGACCAGAGACAAACAAGTGAGCATAATACAGGCATTCTTGATCTAAAGAAATTGAGAAAACAAAAGGAAGATATGACTAGATGTAAAAATGGATCATAGCCTCTCTCTAGAGTCTAATGAGGGAGTTGGTAAGATTGACTTTATAATAGTCCAAAACCAACAAGAAATAACACTTTGTAGGAAACAATGTCATCCTATATTGCAGTTTCAAGCTAAGCATATATGATAACACCTTGAAAATAAGTAATTGTAATGTATGCACCAACACATGCTGGAAGAAATGTGGATGTAGAAAAATCCTTCAAATTGAGAGCAAATATGTGTGTGTCAGTCAACAAGCATTTCTTAGGTGCTGACTATGTGTTAGACACTGTCCTATGCTGGGAATACAAATACAAACCAAAATAAAAGGAGTTGGTGTCCTTAAAGAGCTTACATTCTAAGGGGGGTAGGGCATTCAGGGAAGACTAGTGCCTCTGGTGTGAGGGCCGCTGATCTCCTTTCAGGGCTGTTTTCCACCTCTGGTGTCCACCTAATTCACTCAACTCTCACCTGTGGTTCCAAGCAGCTGTTGTTCAGTGCTCACACCCCAATGGCAGATGGGGCCAAACCAGGTTGAGGATAACCAAGGGGTCTCAAACCCTGTAATGGGTTAGGGGCATGTCTACCCCAAACATGCTAAGACTTCTGCTAATGTAATGAGCAGATGAGAACAATTTGTTCCAAATGCCATGAAGGCTGCTGAAGCACACTGTGGAGCACTTAGAGCTTGGTCAGAAATCAAAGATACCAAGGTTATCCATTGCACCCTAACCCATCCCCAATTTTCTTGACTTTTGTCTTGCCAATAGACTCCTATGACTCTGGAAGTTATAGTGAGGCCAATGACTTTGCACAACTCTGTCTCATTTATATACAATGTATGCATGAGTCAAAAGAAATCACCTATACCATTCTTCCAAGTTCCCCTACCTCAAAATCCTGTGGTGACAGGCAAGGAGCTGTGATGACAATCCTGCACACAGGCAGGCCAGGCCATAGGGGTCATTTTCTCACTGAACTGAAGCAGCAGGAGGATTCAGCAGTCCTCCTGGGTATTAGAGCAGATTTTTTAAAGACTGCACTACTTACCACCTGTGAGGGTTAGAAAATGTGCCCTAAGCTTTGTCTGCTTCACTCAATCCTGGCCTGTTTATGGTGGCAGGCAGGGATCCCAACCCTAGGATAAAAACACATGCAAAAAAAAGGTACAAAATCTTTTGCAAAGATGATTCCACTAAACATCAGTACAAGGAGTGTATATACCCTATGGACAACATGAAATCCAATCCAACAGACCTGAGAGATGAACAGCTTTTGTTGCAAGAGAACTCAGCAAGTACTGCATCCAAATAGCAGCCTTGAGTTAAAAAAGACTGGCAAATGACGGTCAACTTACTGAAGTCTGAGCTGGATACATGTTTTTCTGGAGTGGCCGCAGTGAAAGGGAGCACCATGAAGCTGGCATAAGTTTTGCAATCAAAACTAGTTAACAGACTTATGTGCCTACCAAAAGGAGTGAACTACAGGCTCATTACAATGAGATTGCCACTTACATGAAAGTGAAACACCATCATCATTTTTGTTTATACACCTACCATAAGGACCCTGATGAAATTTTAAAAAAAATTATGAAGACCTGGAGACTCTCATTATTAATGTACTGAAAGAGGACAAGTTTAGAATTCTGGGTGACTAATGAAAAAACAAACACAGACTACCAGACATGGAAGGGAGTCCTTTGGGAGGAATGGAGTTGGAAACAGCAACAACAGTCACTTACTACTGAAGACTTGTGCTTATCACCACCAGTGTTCTGTTCACCTAAACACAATAAAATTTCATTGATGTACCATCGAAGCAAATATTGTCATTTAATAGACTGTCATTGTAAGGAGAAGAGTCAGGAGGGATATGACAGTGATGAAGGTGATGTGTGGTGCAGAGTGCTGGGCTAATCAGAGACTTATCCTCTCCAAGCTAAATATTCACATTCAACAAAAATGGTGGCCCCAAGGCAAGATGACTACCAGAAGACTTAGTGTAAACAGATTAGAGTGCTTTTCTGAGACTGGACAGTTCATTGCTAATTTGGAGGGAAAGCTGAGCCAATACATGGTTGGCAACAGTGGGCAGTAAAGGAGTTGTCAGCTTTCAGAGATTTGGTGTACAGAATTGCATTTACTCATCTGGGCCAGAACACTCACAAAAATCATGTTTATTTTGACAAAAATCATGGAAAAATTCAGAAAGTGAAAAGTGAAAATATATATATATGGGTTAACCAGCAAGATAGTTCATACATCTCTAAGAAGGAAGAATTTAATTCCATCAAAAGTAGAATACAAGCAAGGCTTAGAGATTGAGGTTCTTGGTTCAATAAGAAGGCAGATGAAATTCAATTTTATGCTGATAGTAATAATTCAAAACACTTTTATGATTCCTTGAAGGCTATGTATTGGTCAAAGATCTAGGATGTATCTCAGCACTCATGGACCCACATTGATTAACAATAAGGACATAACTCTACAGAGATGGATTGAATGCTTTCACTTTCACAGTATTCTCAACAGACCATTAGCAATCAATGCTGAAACCATTGATCATTTACCTCAGGTTGAAATCAGTCTCTCTAGCTGAAGTTCCAACTGAAAGAAGAGGTTTCGAATGGCATTAGGTTCCTTTCGTATGGCAAAGTACCTGGTACTAATTCTTTTCCAGCTGATATTTACAAGGTGGGGGGTCCATTTCTCATACAAAAGTTAACTAAAATTTTCTGGGTTATATGGCAAGAGGAGATTATTTCCTAGGAGTTCAAGGACACCTCCATTATCCATGACTACAATGGTAAAGGAAATAGATTGCCCCATAACAATCATAGAAGGGTCTCTCTCTTAGTCATTGCTGGCAAGATTCTTGCCAGAGTTCTTTTTAATAGGCTGATCCTTCACCTGGAAGATTAGCATCTACCTGAGAACCAGTGTGTCTTCAAAAAGATCTGAGGAGCAATTGATATGGTATTTGCTGCCTGCCAAGAGAAACAACAGGAGCAGGACAGATACCTGTACACAACATTCATTGACATGATCAATGCCTTTGATACTGTCAGTTGCAAGTGCCTGTGAAAAATTATGCCAAAATTTGGTTGCCTGGAGAAGTTTATTAATATTATAAGTCACTTTCATGACAGCATGATTGCATGGGTTCTGGAAAATAGATAATGCTCTCATGCTTTCCCAGTTATTGATGGAATAAAGCACAGCTGTGTGTTTGCTCCCAAGCTTTTTAGCATGATGTTTTCAGCAATGTTGCCAGATGCCTTCAATGAAGACAAAAATGACATTAAGCTACCTCACTGAGAGTAAATTATTTAACTTGAAAAGGTTACAAGCTGAGACTAAAATGAAGGGAGAGTTGGTGCATGATCTTTTTGTTTGCAGATAACTGTGCATTCAATGCAGCCTCTGAAGCTGAGATGCAACAAAGTACAGAATGATTCTCTGCTGCTTGTGCTAATTTTGGTCTAACAATTAACACAAAGAAAACAAGGGTTCTCTATCAGCCAGCATTACATCATCCATATGTGGAATTACCAGTTATAGCAAATGCAGAAATGTTGAATGCTGTGGATAGTTCACTTACTTTGGTAGTATATTTTCTAGGGATGTCCACATAGATGATGAAATTGACACGTGCATTGCCAGAGCTAGGTAAATGTTTGAGAGAATCTAAGAGAAAATGTGGAAGAGAAGAAGTATTAGACTTCCTACCAAACTTGAGGTCTACAGAGGACTTTGTGCCAAACTCATTGTTGTACATGTGAAACCTGGACAGTATACCAGTGCCATGCCAGGAAACTGAATTGCTTCCATTTCAATTGTCTTAGGAACATTCAGAAGATCATCTAATAGGATAAGTGATCACAGAGGTTCTTTCCAAATGTCAACAGCCAAGCATTCAAAGTCTGTTGCAGAGAGCACAACTCCAGTGGACTGGCCATTGTATCAGCAAGCACCCTAGCATACCCAGGATGGCTGCTAGCACAGGTTCTTAGATCTGCTTTTCTAAAGGAAAGCAACTCAAAATGGGTTAACAATCTTACTTTAATCAATCCAACACATATCATTTACCTAGTTCAGGGGGAAAAGTCAGCACCCTGAACTTCAGAGAATGCAAACACAAGTTACAAAAAAAAACCAGAAAAACAGATCAGCAGATGGCTTCCAGCATCTGACCATTACATCAATTACCTATTCAGTTACCAGAGAGGGAAGCACCAACATCTGGGTTTTTCAAAGGCTTGCCAGAGTCTCGTCTGGCCAAATCACACAACTCTTCTCAAAGTGAGCCCCAAACCAAAACCTCACATCAGGGCGTATATATAGCCTTCTCCTGGCTCGAAGAATGTCACAGCCCTGTTGACCCACTGCTCAATCACAAAGCTACAAGGCGCGAGCATTCCTGGAAAAACAAGCCTGGCACCACAGGCTCCACGTGACTGCATTCAACCTATTAAGGGTCAGAGTATACTTTCAAATCATGGAAGGTTCTCAAGAGTCACGTAGCCACTTTAGCAAAGGGCGTAGGGGCAGGGAAGATCTTCAGATTCTCATAACAGCCATGATGTTTGAATGCCAATTATGCACTTGCCTAAAAGACTGTTTTATGGAGAACTCACACATGGAGGTCAGAAAAAGCAATAAAAGGACACTCTGAAGGACTCTGGATTTGATTGTGTGACATGGGAGGCACTGGCAGAGGATCCAGCATGGTGTACCTTGACTCCAACATGGTGATGTCATTTTGGTCCTTTCTGAGAAGGAAGAACAACAATCAACAAATGATATTCTAATGCAGGAAGGTAAAATGTAAAAGGAAACTGGACAGGGGAGTTGGTGGGAGAGAAAGATATCTAGCAAAGTGGCATGAGAGAAAAGTCTGGATTTCAATCAGTCAACATTTGTTAAGTACCTACCTTTGTGCTAAGTGCTGCAGACACAAAAAAGTGGCAAAAGACAGTTCCTCCCCTCAAGGAGATTACAATCTAACATTTGCACCCTGATGAGAATTTGAAGAAAGAGCTTCTCTGTATATTCTTGTTGAATGAGGTTTTAGGGGAAGCCATCTAATTGAAGAGAAAAACCTCAAGGTCAGAGGGTACTTCTGAGGTGTGAATTCCAGGACTGAAATGATCATCTAGCATGAAGAGGTTTTTCTGGGCATAATAGAGAAGTCTAGAATGCAGCCTGGTGAGAAAATGCTTGTAAACTAACAGGAAAAAAAATATTCTCTGCTTTCTAGTAGCTTACATTCTATTGCAGGAGCAGCACAAAAGATATTTTAAAAGAGATGTATACTTGTAAAAGGAGATTGAATGGTCATGAGGTGAGAGCAGGAATAATAACTGGTACTCATGAAGTATCAGACAATGTACAGCAAGGCTCCCAGTTAAGATATCAACTTACTCAATGTCATCCCAGGGGCATTTAAGGATTAAGATGAATAGGGGGCAGAATCAAGATGGTGGCATAGGAGCAGCAAGGCACAGAAACTCCCACACAGCCACATCAAATACCCAAAAAATATGACTCTAAACAAATTCTAGGGCTCTAAAATGCACATAGATGTATCTCCTGCTGAAGGCAGCTCGGCTCAAAGGAACCATCTCAGCTCTGGGAGCCTAAACCAGCCCAGCCTGAAACCATGGCTTTGCCCTGGGGGTGGCTGGACAAGCCGAGCTGAGCCAAGCTGAGCCGAGCCACAGCTGGAGCTTCAGGAGAGTGGATCTGTGGCAGCTGTGGCAGTTTCCAGAATTATCATACCATAAGAAAAAAGGAATAAGTGAAAAGTCAGTGGAACTCAGCTAAAATTGGGGTAGAAAAGCAGGTCCAGCCAAACTGCCTCCAGGGCAAGAAAGCGACAGAATGGTGGCCCTGCAGCCGCCTCCACGTTGCTGCTTCAGAGCTCCCGGCCTGCAGACGCAGGGGGGCCTTCATTCAGAGGCCAAGTGCTCTTGCGTTGAGCAGCCTGGATCCAGATTGTGGTCTTGGGTGGTGGTCCTGGGGTGTGTTTTCAGTGAGCCAAAGCTGGTGGGGGCTGCAGTAGCCTCCTAAAAGCTGCAGCAGCTGGGAAAACCCCAGCAATTTGGGACAGAGCTTTCCCCTCTGGAAGCAAAGTTCCACAGAGCTAAAAAATCATTCACTGGCTACCATGAACAGGCAAAAGAAGCAAAATAAGAATAGCAACCAAACTCTAGAATCCTTCTTTGGTAACAAGAAGGACCAAAGCAGGGAACGGAAGGAAGACAACACAGTCAGAACTCCCGCACCAAAAGCTTCCAAGAAACATGAAGATTGCCTAAAAGCTAGAGATCAGCTTAAGAAGGATTTTGAAAACCAAATGAGAGAAGTGGAGAAAAAATTGGGAAGAGAAATAAGAATTATGCAAGAAAATCATGAAAAGAGAGTCAACAACCTGACTGAAGAAATTAACACCTTAAAAAATAGATTAACTCAAAACGCAA
>CM053587.1:150091466-150101931 GCA_028646515.1 Pseudochirops corinnae | reverse complement strand
ATATATATATGTATACAATTATTATTATCATTATTATTAACTACATCCAACTGGGACTTGAGATAAACAGGCACTGTGGTAGGGAGATCCATCCTGCCCTACCAAAAAGTCAGAGGGGTGATGGGGGAGGATATAGGAGAGAATAGATTGGGGGAGGGGTTATACAATGGGATGGCTGTTTTGGGGTGGTCCGTAGGGGAAAGATGGGGAGAATATTTGTAACTCAAAATCTCATGGAAATGGATGATGAAAACTAAAATTAATTTTAAAAAATAAAGCAAGAACTCACTATTAAATAAAACATTCTTGCAAAAAAAAAGGGGGAGGGATTTGGACTTTCCTTCTGTTGCTAGATCAAAGCTAAAATCATCCTACGAACTTGTTGTTTCAGCTCCTGGCTTGTCAGAGAGCATCTAGAAAAGAGAATAATGATTGCAAAGTCTGCGTGTCTCCATTAAGAACAAGTTATAAAAAGAATAAAAAAGAAAAAAAGAAAAAAAGGATTAAGAAGAATAGAGAGCCCTGCCCCTTTCAAAAAAAGCAAAAGAAAAATGGAAAAGATGGAGGAAAGAGCGGACCCCACCGAGTCAGGCCGGAGCCGCTGCCGTAGCCATGACCCGCTGTAACCAGCGTGAGCTTGCCGGCCAGAAGAACATGAAAAGCAAAGCGACTCAGGCAAGGGAAAACACCGGGATGATAGGCTCTCTGCAGCTGCCCGAAAGCAGAGGGACTCGGAGATCATGCAACAGAAGCAGAAAAAAGCCAATGAGAAGAAGGAAGAGCCCAAGTAACTCTAAGGCTTATGCCCATCTCTCTCGCCCGTCGACCATGTGCTTGGAGCCAGTCCCGTCACTCTCTCACCTCCTCCTGTAGCGCTCACAGGTCCCAGAACTGATGGCATTCCCTTCGCCCTATGTCTGCAGTGGGTTCCCTCTGTGCATCCTTCCCCCCAGTTAGCCTTGCTCTCCTCCAGGGCATTCCTGGGGGTAAAGGGGCTGCCCTCACCCAGTGTTTTTTATTCCTATGGGATTTACCCCAGAGTATTAAAAGTAGCTTTGTAATTTAAAAAAAAAAAATGGAAAAGATATACTAAAAATTATGGACCTGGGAGTACATCAGCATGAACAGAATGAAATTATGAAGAGTTGTAATCTGTCTTTGGAGGGAATATTTCACATCGGGAGGAATAGGTACACTGAAGTTTCTAACTTTTGGGTCATTTGAGGGTACTTAGCATATTTGCAGTGTCCACTGTCCACAATGTACCCACTGCAGCAAGCAGTCACTGTCCAGTAAGTGAGGCTTCTTCTTTCACTTGTCAGCAGTATTCATGGACTTTCCCAAAGTAAGCAATATGCTCATTGTCATTGTTGCCAGTAATATTAAGAAATCAGATAAATTAAGCAATGACTGTTAAATAGTACAGGGTTGAATGAAATTCTGAAGAGATAGAGATGTTCATCTGCCCATAAAAGAAGCAAGTTTTTTTTTGCCTTAGTCAGCAAAACATCTGTCTTCCTTGCCAAACGGAGAGAGGTGGCTGCCAAAGACAACGCCAGGTTAGAACATAAACTCATTTGTAACATCTTACAAAGGAGGATGATGGATAATTATTAGCGGTATGGTCTCATAAAGCAAAGAGAAGCGGTGAAGGGTAAAAACAGCTTAAAAGCAGCTTGGCAAGATATCCAACTATGCACAGTCATCCCAGGGGCGTGTAAGGTTGAAAGTAAAAGGACAAAGGTAAATAAGAAAAATGGAAAAACAAGTAAAAATCACTAAAAATAAACTGTTTTCTCCACGAAGGGTGGTGGAACTACCATAGTCCGAACGGGGAAAAGCATCTGGATTGGACCAAGAGTACACAGAGAACATTTGTTCCAGTTGGGACATGATTGTGAGAATATTGAGGTTTTAACTCATAATAGCTTGAAAAATAGAACATATGAATATGTTATGTATTGGAGGGGGTACTTTAAAAGATTTAGGTTAGACATTCAGAAAAATTTCCCAACAAAATTCTTAACTATTGGAATGGGTACTAAGAAAAATAATTAAATTTTCTTATTTGAGTATCTTTAAAAGTATGATAATGCATCTAGGTAGTACAGTGGATAGAGCCTTGGACTTTGAACCAGAAAGACTCATCTTCACGAGTTCAAATCCTGCCTCAGACACTTACTAGCTGTGTAACTCTGGGCAAGTAACTTAACTCTGTTTACCTCAGTTTCCTCATCTGTAAAATTAGCTGAAGAAGGAAATGGTCATATCTTTGCCACGAAAATCCCAATGGGGTCACAGAAAGTTGGATAAGACTGGACAACCAAAAAAAGTATGATAGATTATCATCTTCTAGATGAACCTAATGTGTTGGAATCTATCTGAGATACTAGGATCTCATCAGTGTGCTACAACAAGCCTGCCTTTACTTCTCCCCATTCCCCCAAGAGCCCTAGCTCTTTAACAGCTAGGCCCTATCCCCTCCCCTTGCTCCTTTCCCTAATCTACTTCTTCCCTTTTTCTTTTGACTCTTTGTTACTATATATACTTGGCATATCCATGATACCCATTGTTATGGTGCTCATAACCGAAGAAAATATCTACAAATAAAACTGAAAAAAAAAAAACCTGAGAAAACACCTTGGGTAAATTACTTTACCAGAGACCTTTCTAAATCTGATTTCCCAAATCATTAAGATATTGAAGAAGACACAGTAAATCAGACCTTGACATTGACAATGAAAGCATTTCTACATAACTTGATATTGTTGTTTATAAAGTCTCTATCAAATAGTTCTTTAACTGGGATCCTTCTGATAGGTAATTTTAATAATTTTAAAGAATATAATTTTGTAAGCAAAAAGGAAACTTTACTTAACTCTGAAACATATATATATATATATATATATATATATATGTATGTATGTATGTATGCCTGAGGCTGCAAAATGGGCTGATCTATAGAAAAATAACCTATCCGAGCTAGTCTCTCACAATATTCTTTGTATAAGTGCATGACCATGTCCTTTTGATATGCCAAATGAAAAGGTGTACATACAATTTGAAATAAAAAATATGACTAAGATTAGGGAAATGCAGTAATTATAATCTGTGTCAAATATCCACAAGCACAAATGACTCAAGGCAGAGAGTAGACTATTAAGTTCTTTGAGGGCAGAGACAATTTTCAATTTAATCAAGCAATAAAAAATCAATAAACATTTATTGAGCACCTACTATGTGCCAGGCACTGAGCCTGTGCCTAGAACTTCATATTCATAGGACCTGGCACAGATCTCTTAATAAAAGGTTATGGAATTGAATGAGAAAAAGGAAATAATGGAACCAAGGGAAAACCAAACCAACAGTGTCTAAGAATAGCAAATGTAACGAGGTAAGGTTTTTGGGGGGAGCAGGGGGGCGGGTAATGTGGCAGCAAAATAAATAATTAAATGAATAAACAAATGAATGAATGAATGTTAATGATTATACTATGGCAAGGAGAACTTCCCTGGATAAGTATGTTCCTGACATGTTATAGTTCTGATATCTTTAAAATAACAGATGGATTATCTCTAAGAAGTGTTGGGGGTGGGGTGGCAGAAGGATGCGGGAACGGACAGACATCGGACATGTAAGAAATGGCTAAAGAAAAGGTTATGGCTGGTGTGGCTGAGTAATGACTGAGAGGGGGCCTGATAATCTCTTACAAAAGTCTGAGAGTAGAAACTGACCAAGGAGGTGGAAAATTTATTTCTTAATATATAGAGTAGTAAAATTTAGAGAATGTAAGTAAAGGATGAGAAATTATACCCTGTGTGAGTGAAAATTTCCCGATGTAAATTATTTTACAAGAAATAATCTTCTGAGACAAATGATAGAAGACCCACCTCTAGGAATATTTAAAATAAGGCTACATAGAAACGAAGAAATTACATGACAAACATCCAAAGTATGTTGACTTAGCAACATATCAACATCGCTAATCTGAATGTGACCTTACTGATACTGGTAAAAACAGGTTCTGGTAGCCATGGATGGTTATGTTGTAACTCAGGTGACTAACACCTTGGGTGGTAGTGCTGAACTTAATCATTTAATTGGCATAGTATATAAGATCTTAGAAGGATACAGAAAACAAGAGGCCAATCCTCTTCAATGAAACATTATTTCGACCCACAGAGGGCTTGCCACTTAAAAAAAAAAATTATTAATTCCCGACACAAGTCAGAAAGACTTATCTCTACCATGGGAACCTACCATGGGAGTTAAGAGATGGCAGACAGAGTAGGAGTACAGATCAGAGAGCAACAGTTAGGTTCCCATTATATCTAGTTCCCTTCTACCACCAATGATGCCTGTGATAAGATAATAAATAAGAAAGGCTGTATTTTTACAATGCTAGAAGTAAAACAGGGAATAAATAGATGCATATAAAAAAATGTCTTATCCAGGGCTTCATTGTGACATGGAGTGATGCTGGATTCCCAAAGTCTATGCCAGTAAAGAATATACCCAGGTAAGTCCTAACAAGCAGAGTGTCTTCAAATATGGGTTAATGAGGGACCGTTTATATCTATCCTTTGAGGGGCCTAAGTTCAGAGGTGCTAATCTTGGTTTTGCATGTGACAATTCTTTTTTTATTTGTTTTATTTTCGATTCACAGAATTAAATAAACATATAACACAGTACAGAAAAAAAGATAATTGCATATTAAACTACTAATTTGCCATGTACCCCTTGCTATTTCCTCAAAATATACAATAATTATCATGTACGTTTCTTTTTTCTTCCCTTCCCCTCAGCCCTGCCCTAGATATGACTACCTTTATATACACAAATGGGAATATATATTTAAGATTACTCTATATATCCTTCTATTTATCAGTTCTTTCTCTGGATGCAGTGTCTTTCTTCAAAAGTCCTTTATTTTTAATTTGTATATTTATGTCAAAATAACTTAGTAGCTAAAAGTTATTCTTAAAACAATATTGCTGTTAGTATATACAATGTTCTCTTGATTCTGCTCACTTTATCATTTGGTTCTAATCTTTCCATGACTTTCTAAGATCATTGACCTCATCATTTCTTATAGTACAGTATTATTCCATTACAACCATACACCACAACTTGTTCAGCCATTCCCCAATTGATGGGGATTCCTACAACTTTCAATTCTTTGCCACCACAAAGAGAGCTATTATAAACATCCCATTAACATTCCATGGACTATGGGTGAGGAGGAGCAAGCACACACTCAATGAGTGTGATGACACTGGGAACAAAAACATTTTTGGGACAGTGTGGCTGGGGGCCCTAACCGTGGCTTAGGGGAAGGGAGAGGAGTCCCTGAGATTGAGCTCCTTGACACAATTCAGAAAATAATAGTAAGGAGGATCTAAGAATGTGACAATTCTTAAAGACCATTTTTAAAGTTAGGGGTAAGCCAACAAAATTACCAATCCCTGAAAATGTTGATAGAATAAATTATTTTAAGGCATGAGAAGTTCTCTCCTTGCCCTTTCATGTGACATTCATAGTTCATGCTATTACTGCCGTTTTACAGATGAGCAAACAGGATTCAGGAATTTACGTGGTTTGTCTATTCCAGTAAATGTGTCAGCTAGGATTCAAACTCGGGACTTTTGACTCCAAATATGCTGAGATAAAGTTTGTAAAGTCCTTTGCAAAATTTGAATATGGGTTTTCTCAGTCCAAGAAAGCACCAGCCATGAGAATGTTGCAATATTAGGAAACATGTGAGAACTATGTGTACACCCCCAGATGACTGAGAGGAGATCATGGACAAAGTCATTCCCTCAACCCCTGCTTCTAAGTTTGAGGAGAGAACATCTGCCAGTCAGCATGATAATAGAATATGTGTTTCTAACGAAAGAAGGGAGAACTCAGGAGCAGTTTCTGCCATTTGAGTAACCCCAAGTTTGAGCCAGGGGATCTGGCCTTCTAGAGAGAATTTACTGAACAGACAGATTGCCTACATGTCTCCTGTCACAGCAGAAACAATAAAGAACTAAAGCTACTAAGCCAAAGATCTACACTTTGCTCCCCAATATTACCATGAGTAACTTAGGCAGCTAGGTGGTACTAAGCCTAGAGTAAGGAAGAATTGAGTTCAAGTCCGTCCTCAGACCCGAGCAAGTCACTTAAACTCTGTTTGCTTCAGGTTCCTCACCTGTGAAAGGAGGGTAAAGACAGCTATTATGCAGGGTCATTGTGAGGATCGAATGAGAAAATATTTGTAAAGTGCTCAGCGCAGTGCCTGGCATAGAGCCAGCCCATATAAGTGCTTATTTCTCTTCTTATTCCTATGAGTTTGGGAGGAACTGTGTAGAATCCTCTGAATGAACAAAAGATTTGCTGGAACATCAGGATGTGGCCTCACTAGCCACCTCAAGTTCAGTTTCCTCCTTAAGGGGAGTACAAGTTGTGAAGGAGAGTCAGAAATCTTTAAGGACCCTGGTGGAAAAGTAGAATCTACTTGAGGACAGTGTAGGGAATGGGCAACTCTTAATGGCTTGAACCTTTTCTTTCTGTTTGTGAGTTCCTGTGAGTCCTTAGCACATTTCACATTTTCTTTGAGGCAAAATAAACTGTGTCTTTGATATGCATTTGTTTTCTTGGGTGAGTTCTTACACATATAGGAGCAGAGACCCTGTTACCTACATTTGCAGAAATCCAGGAAATTGTACATACAGTGGATCTGGAAATTTTCCCAGAGTAAACTCTGCGTGGGGAAACAAAGCAAAAGGGACCTTTTAAGGTCAGGATCTAATATGAAACATGGACTATATGATTCCAGAGCTTCGGAACAGAAGTGTTCTCAGTCGAGTTATAGAAACAACTTTGCTCACAATGTTTTCTTTGCCTGTAATATCTACCCCTATCTCTGAATTCCTGTATATCCTTTATGGCCTAGCTCAATTTCAGAAAGCCTTTCTTTACACCTGTAGTTGGTAATGAACTTTTCTCCCTTCAGGCTTCACATAGCATTTTCATTGTGACCCTGTAAACATCTGTGGCAGGCCTTTAACATTCATTCTGGGCCCCTCCTATTCCCAGAAATTAAGTTAGCTTGTAAGGAATTAGGTTCTTTCCCACAACTAAATGTAAGAGGAAAGTACTGCACAGACACAGTTTTGCCTAAAGACAAGTTGCATAACTTTCTGACAACAGTCATCAAATATCTCTAACTTCCTGTCATGAGTACATTACAAGTGTCTCCTTGGGTGCATAAAACCCTCTCCTCATAGGGTTATAGGCCAGGTTGGTGCTGGGGTAACATTTTTCTTGTCATCAAACAACTATGACCAGTAGGGGCTATAGCAGGACTTTCTCAGTGGAAAGCTGAGGTTTGGGGTAGGCTGGCCTGAAAGAGCCTACCACTTTCAAACTAACAGGAAAGAACCACAAAGGTTGCTGATTTCTCCAGGACCCTATGTAGTCAATGGGCACTAGATGGTTCAGTGGATAGCACACTGGTCCTAGAGTCAGACCTAACTGAGTTCAAATCTAGCCTGAGACATTTAACAGCTGTGTGACCCTGGGCAAGTCACTTAATCCTGTTTGCCTCAGTTTCCTCACCTGTAAAATGAACTGGAAAAGGAAATGGCAAGCCACTCTGGTATATTTGCCAAAAATCCCCGAAAATGTGGTCATGAAGAGTTGGACATGATTGAACAAGCAAGCAAACAGCAATGATTATGTAGTCATCATTGATCCTCTCTAACCTCCTAAATCTCCTGAATAAGATACTTCCAACACTTTGAACTTCAATACTAAGCACTGATGGTCTGGTCTGTCAAGCTAACACATAGTTGCATTTATCATAGTCCCCTACAGGAATATTAACTCCATAGAGGCAGGGACTGTGTATTACCTAAATTTGTACCTCACTGAAATGCTGAGCAAAGTGCTCTGCACACAGTAGGCTCTTAATAAAGTTCGATGATCTATTGATATGTTGGGCTTCTCTTTACAGTAAATTACCCAGTAAATACATAGTATTTATATACAGTAAATACATAGAACTCAATCTGCTCTCATTTCCTCTCTATACTTCCCAAATTGGCTACCTAATTGCCCAATTTGCTTTAATTTGATAGTCTAAAGCAAAAAAGTGAAAGTTTAAGGTTTTCTAGAGAGGAAATACTTTGGATATGGTAAAGACCATATTTTTACTTCTTACATTTTACAGTCCAAAAGAGGTTATGCCATTAATGTAAGCATATTAATATTTCTGTGAAACCAGAAGTTTTTACATTTTCTGAAATGTTTGTAACGTCTTGCAATGGGACCTGTTTTGCATTATAAAAACAAGATATAAAATAACAATATAAACATTTATCACAGAAAATTGGTCAAATACACTGTATGTTATATACTTTGGAAGGAATACTAGTATCACATTTTAATGTTTAAATTTTGTGTAGGTTTTATTACAAATCCATCATTCCCCATGGATAAGAACATGTTAATAGAGAAGATTTATATATTAAGCAACTTACAACCATTAGTCTTAACAAACTGTACTATAGGTTTATGGAATCCATATTCCATAAATACATAGAACTTCTTAATCAGTTCTCATTTTAGTTCTTAACTAAATAAGGAATGTGTTTTCTATTCATCCTGTTTTTCTACATGAAACTAATTGCACCCTGAAGAGAAAGCTGACATTCCCTTAATAGGACTCCCAAGTCCATTCTCCCCAACTCAAGAAAACAAGTTGAATAAAATAAAATCCCTATAAAAATGATTGGTTCCTAAGACTTGAGTGTTTTTTTAAAGTATATATAATATTATTTATTTAAAGAGAAAAGAAGTAGGGGTGGGAAGTTAGGGGAAGGGATTGTTTCTTTTCTATTAATGTTGCCATATTGCTTGGTTCACAGCCGGAGACAAACTGAAATGGCCATCTGGATGATGTGCATACAAAAGGGGTGGTTTGCCAAACAAAGAAACTACCTTTGATTATACAGAGCACTGTTTCTATCCTTCACAGAGCTTGATTCCAGTCTCTTGTCCTACGTGCATACATGTGAAGACAAGCAAAAGCTATGGGCAGTGGTAACCTGCTTCCCTCAGGCATCAGCTACAGGAGTAAAGGCACAGGTGTGTATATTCCCCCTTCCCATTGCATTCAGAGGAACTGAATGTGCTACATGCCTAAACATTTAAAATGACATTCTGATAAGAGCAGACTTTCCAGCCAGCGCCTCAGCAGCTTCTAAATGTGCACCCAAAGACAAGCACGCATGGCAACATGTGCAGGATAAGTGGTTATCCTGCACGTGATCCCACACGCATGATAACCAGTTTTAGATAGATACCTGCTGTCTAGCCCCAAATGCCTATGGGTCTATGTAGCACAGTGAATGCCAAACTCACAAGCCCCTTATGAAAATATGGCTCAAGATCCTGAATCCTAGAGGCAGTGGTAGCCTTTTGTATTTTAGTCTGTGATTTCACTATTTATGTTAGGTAATAATGGGGTCACCTTTTCTCAGATAACACAAAAGCCTGGGTGAATTAAAGGTCAAGATAAAAGTAAGCTGCTCAGAAGATTCCCTGATTCCATTATTATGCTTCTCTCTGACCCAAAAAGAAGTCTAAAAATCCCCCAGGGGAAGGAGACTGAATATAGTATTCCTATCCTTTAAACCCAGCATATATCTCTTTAACCTTTAGTCCTTATCCATATCCCAATTCCAAAGACACCTATTATGAAAAACAGAAGAGATATCTACTGAAAACTCCTACCACTCACCATTGTATTTCAAGATGGTGACTAGCACCATAAATCAAACTCAAGCTATACCTTGTAGTCAAGATCAACCAACTACTTTGTCTTTTATGCAGCATAGAAAAACCAACCATATTGTATCCCAAAGAGATCACAGAAGTGGGAGGGCGACCCATATGTACAAAAATATTTATTGCAGCTCTCTTTGTGGTGGCAAAAAACTGGAAATTAAGGGAATGCCCATCAATTGGGGAATGGCTTAAACAAGTTGTTGTATATGAATGTAACGGAATAGTAGTGTGCTATGAGAAATGGGGAGGAGACGATCTTCATATTCACCTGGAAAGGCCTATACAAACTGATGCTAAGTGAGAAGAATAGAAACAGGAAAAATTTGTACACAATCACAGACACATCGTGTCTGTGATGACCAACTGTGATAAACTGGACTCTTCTCAGCAACGCACAGGTATAAGACAACTCTACAAGTCTCAGGATGGAAGGAGATATCTATATTCAGAGAAAAATCTAGAAAGACCAGAGTTTAGATGAAGACTGAAGCAATCTACATGCTCTCATTCTTTTCCATGTTTGGTTTTGTTTCCTTTTTCCTATTGTACACTCCATTGGTTACAACCCTTCTATACAACCAGACTAATGTCCAATGTGAAAGTATTTGCAGATCCTATACATGATTGCACG
>CM053587.1:150008072-150091366 GCA_028646515.1 Pseudochirops corinnae | reverse complement strand
TTTTGCAAAATGATTTTAAATAGCCTTTATAATCATTTTTTCCCTGGCAACCAAGAAATGGCCTTGAACGTTTACTGTTGAGGCCACGCTCAATGGTTACCTATTGCACAATAATTCTAGCCAAAAGAATTCACTTCCCATCAAGAACCCAGTTTCCCAGTGTGTCTTTTGTGCAAAAGAACAAGATATACATAATGGGTAAAGATTTTGCCCATTAGTTGTACGGTAGAAATCATAATAGAGCTAGCATAAAGATTTCAGTCCTTGCCTTTGTGGTCTGTTTTCTGTACCACCTTGTTATTAAGTCCTTTCAGTAAAGTCAGACTCTCTGTGAACCCATTTGGGGGTTTCCTTGACAAAGATGGTATAGTGGTTTGTCATTTCCTTCTTCAAATCATTTTTCAAATGAGGAATTGAGGCAAACAGGATTAAGTGACTTGCCCAGGGTCACACAGCTAGCTAATCTGAGACTATATTTGAACTCGGGTCCTCCTGGCTCCAGGGGCTATCCACTCTGCTACCTAGCTGCCTCTGTACCACTTAAAATTATATTAAAATTATAGTGCTGCAGGTATCATCAAGTCTAGCCCTCTCTTTTAACAGGTGTCCTCGCTGGAGTCCCAGAGGGAAGTGACTTGACCAAGGTCATGTACTAAGTAGCAAAACCAGAAAAAGAGACCATATCTCTTGATTCATATTCCTTAACTACTTGGTCTCTAAATTTGACTAACACCTTTGAACATTTGAAGAATCCAAAATTGTCAAGAAGGTTGCTGGAGTGAGAAGAGACCCAAATAAACTTCTAAGCACAACCTCCTAATTTGTAAGATTAAAAATTAGAAAACCAAAGCCCTCAAAGTTGATGTGATTTGCTCAGGATCTATACCTAGTTAGCTGGCAATTGGATCTGAGTCTTTTGGCTTCGATTTGATGGTTCTTTCTATAACATCCCATGACTTCTTGGGTCAAGCTATTTGGATAATGACACTTTATAAGTAATTGAAACCTTTCATTACAGGTAAAAGCAACATTCCTTTTCTACCACCAAGTCTTTCTGTAAGAGCTATTAAATGAAAATGATCCAGCTTCATTCTCTTTATCATTGTTTGTTTGAGAGGGTGGTGCTCAAAATGCTGAAAGGACCAAGAGTCAGGAAGCAAGAAAGAAAGGGAAAAAAATCTTTAAGTCTTGTCTGTGAGGTCATCAAAATCTGGACTTGGGAGCTGCTTATGCTCACATAAGCAAGTTTGCTACAAGCAAATTGGCAAATTTCGTAAGCAAATTCACCATAAAAGCAAACTTCTGGATGAGAAAATCTACTATGATACCTAAAGACTGCTATGAAATGTTCTGAAAGTGAATATAGTAGAATTGATCGAGATTTCCTAGATCATCCAGTTTAATTTTAACTGAATTTGATACTATTCTCTCCCTCATAGACCTAAAACAGGAAGGATCTTCAGAAATTATATAATCTAAACATCTCATTTTTTAGATGAAAAAGAATCCCAAGGAAAATAAATGACTTTCCTAGTCACGTGGTTTGCAAATGTCAGAACCTGGATTTGAACCCAGGTCCCCTGAGGCCACAGCTAGTTGTCTTTCTCTATTCCATGTTCCTTCTCAAAATGGAAAAATCAGACACATGGGCTGGTATGGCTATTTTGTCCTCTGGCCTAGGACAAAGGTGTCCAGATGTATTATCTACTGGCCGATAGCCAGGTCTGAATGAAAGTTACAAATGCAGATGCGTTGTAAATGACCCCACTAGGACAATTCTTTGAAAACAGGATGGATGGTTATGTAAATACACTGACTTCTGTCTTCCAAAATGGTATTTTCAGTCATACTGAAATGTGAAAAGCTCAAGCTACACTTCAGTTCTCCTTTGCAAATAGCAGAATGTCCAGCAAAGAGCCTGGGAAATGCTCTAGGACCAGGTCAACAAAAGGCTGTTACTGTGGGTGTAGGGAGGGTTGGGGGAGGGGGGAGGGTCACTAGAAATATAGGAACAGCTTTGCTGTTACAAACCCCTCCTTGTCATGTGCTTTCATGTAGCATCTGATCAAACGCCTCTATTTTCCTTTTTGATATGGCAACAATGAATGCTATACAACAAATAATACAGCATAACAAAAGCTTTCTCCAGTCAGTCTCCATATGGTGGAACATCATGCCTCCCCCAGGATAAGCTGATCATCTGAAATCTCATCATCATGCAGATTGACTCAGCTTTAGATACTCAACCTCTTCCAATCTCCCACAGTTGCCTCTCCCATCCCATTGGAGGGCTAGAGGGCGGAGCAAGAAACTCCTCCCAAAGTCTTCCTTTATAGAGGGCTCAGAAGTTTTCAAGTAGCTTCTATTCACCATCTGTAGCTCTGCTTGGTTTCCATTGGAACATCATTCCTTCACAGAAGATTGCCCCAGGTGCCCTCTCCTTCCAGCTTTTCAGCTTCCTGCTGTGTATTGTCTTACTCTGTTAGATTGTAAAATCCTTGAGGGCAGGAACTTTCTTTTTCTTAGCAAAATGCCTGGCACTAGTAGGTGCTTGTTGAATTGAATTCAATTAGTATTCTTAAATATTCGCCTGCCTATATGAAAGTCAAAAAGCATTTAAAGAATCTTCTCATTTTGTTATGGAAGAAAATCAAAATGGTCCTTGAGTAACAAAGAACCAAGATCAATATGAGACAGGCAATATGATTGTGGTGTAAAGAGGAATAATTTAAGGGAGATCTGAGTTTGAGTTCCATTTCTCTCACTTGCTAGCTGTGTGGCTGCGCAAATCACTTAACTATTCTGAGATGGAGTTTCCTTATTTGAAAAATGGGGATAATAATCTTCTCTCTACCTATATACCTTACAGGGCTGTTGTGAGCAAAAGCAGTTAAAATGCTATATAAATGTGAGCTTGTATTACTAAGGTTAAAAAGTTCCATATAAATAACTACTCTGCAGATAGGTGAGAAATAATATGGAAATCCCTATGATGAGAATTCTCCTGGGCTATGAAGAGTGATTGATTTCATGAGCAGGTAACTGAGGAAAGTATTTGTTGTTGTGGACAATTTCAATTGAATCTGTTACATGGTATCAAATTAGCAACCTTTCAGAGGATTATAGATTTAGAGATGGAAGGAAACTTAGAGATCATTCAATCTATCTTTATTTTACAGATGAAGAAGATGAGGGTACACAAAGGTTGTGACTTGCCAAGTGCCAAACAACTAGTAAGTTACTCAGACAGGATTTGAATCTTTTTTCTTCTCTGGGTTTATTTTCCTCTCTTCAAAAAGGAGAAGGTTGTATGTATTATTAGTACATGACTCCTAGATACCTCCCAACTCTAACATTCTCTGAACTACGTCTTAGCATATTCATTCTGAGAGCAAAAGAGTTTGAAGAGATGCATGGACCATTTATTTTATTCAAGTAAAAAATATCGCAGATTATTTTGAATGAGCATTTAGCAATCAGAATTGAATCACTCTTATTTTCTATTAAAATGTTTATTAACCTTTCTAAGCAAGATATCACACCATATAAAATATTTTGTTTAAAGGATTTTTTTTGAAAAATCACAAAATCTGGTTTTTAAAAACAATCATGAAATCTGCACAGAAACACACCAACAGCTTGAGAAGCATTCAATGGCAGTGTTCAGCACCCACATTCCCTTTGCTACAGGGCCATATGCAGGAATTCTACTTTCAGAAAAATGGTAATGGGGCACATAAAAACTGTGTGACCAGGAGACCACTCCCTCTCTTACTTTCCACCAATGTCACCAGCTGGCTGAGCTATCAGTCAGCATCACACCAACCAGCAATGATTTTTATGTACTGTCACACTGGGCTGGTAGATTTAATGATTGACAGCTCAACCAACCTGTCACAACAGATGTCAGACTATTCGTACTAAAACTCTTACTCCTACTTCTCCTCTTACTACTACTAGTAGTAATGATAATGGTAGTGGTGGTGATGATGATGATGGTGATGAAGATTGGGGATATGGATACAAGCAAAAGGAAAGAAAACCCCTGATCTCAAGGAGCTTACATTCCAATGAGTAAAGTTAACATACAAAAAGGAGTTTAAAAAGGAAGGAGGGTGGGGAATAAAAGGAATGAAAGAGTTGCATAGTTTTGAAGTCCTTAGAGTCAGGAACAGGATCAAAACGAGAATGATGGTTGTACTGGGCAATTCACAAAATGGAGGAAATTACCAATGGGAAAAAGGGGTGGGTTTTGTGAAGGGATATTCTGTGCTGAGTAGGCTGTAGGGATGGTGGGACCTTCCAAAGTGCTGAGGAAAGTTGAGTGATGAGTCAGTGGCAGAGGCATGATTTTGATGTCTAGAAAGTCAGGAAGACATGGGGGAGCAGCGTGGGAGGGAAAATAATAGTAATAGAGATAAGTATACTTGTTCAAAGTTTGCCAAGCACGCTATAGCTACGCTATTTGAATCTCACAACAGCTTTGGTAGAGAGGTAATATTATTTCCATTTTACCACTTATAAAACTAAGACATAGAAAGGTTAGGTGACTTGTCCAGGGTCATCCAGTATCCATGAAGCATGCTGTATACATATTCCTTCTTCCTCATTTCTGGCAGATGTTCTTAGGTAGGAGTCTAACTACAAAAAGTATATACTGCTAATCCAGAGATGCTAGAGGCATAGTTGACACCACCAGATCCATGGGTTTCCCTGAGAGTGGGAGAGGAGTAGGACTTCCAGCTGGAGTCTGAGGCAAATGCGGCAATAACCCCAAATATCCCCCTGTGGTTTCAATCCTGCTTAGCTTTCACTCTGAGATCAGAGGAAAGTCTCTCAAATTCTTTAATTCTCAGTTTATTCATCTATAAAAATGGATAGTAGGATTTGCCCAGGGTTGTTGTGAGGAAGAATCTTTATAAACTGCAAAGTGCCATAAAAACTTGAGTTATTGTTTCGTCATCATTGTTATTACCAAGGAAGAAAAGATTATAATTTATAACTACTATAATTTAACCTCCTGCCAACGAGTTCTATGTTCTTCTGCCAGATAAGAGGAAAAGATACAAACTGAGGAGGTGGATTGAATTTTTCTACTTGTCTTTTTGCCTAAGTATTCTCAGCACGATACAGTATCCTTAAGAATTGGATCTGTAGTTGAATTTAGAGGTGATGGTTACTTGAACTGCTTCTAGGGAAGAAGGAGAAGGGAACAAACATTTATTAAGTACCTACTATGTGCCAGGCATATGCTAAGGACTGTTGGTCCCCACAACAACCCTGTGAGGCAGGTGCTGCTATGATCCCCATGAACTCAGGTCTTCACGACTCCAGACCCAGTGCTCTATTCACTGCGCCACCTAGTGGAGGTGAATTAACTCACCTTGACGTGTTACAACGAGGGTTGCTGCTTATAATTAATGGTACCCCTTTAACACAAAGCCAGTTATCAGGTTTTTCAGGAGTGATTAAAGCTGGTGCAATCTGTGCTTCAGTAGAAAGGGGCAGAATTAGCATCAGAGGAGTTGAATCTGAATCCCAATATCTCTCTTAGTGATGCATATTCAAGGTGTTGCTAAGGAGATCAGGATCTTCGAGGTGGATGTCTGTGGATTTTGTAGTATTCGCTCCTAAGATGTTCTGCCTTTGGGGGCTTGGAAGGAGTGGGGTGGGTGATCTGACTTTGGTAGACAAGCTAGCTCTTCTCATTCTAAAGCATTATGGCCATGGGGTCTATATGTAATCCCAATGGAGCTGCAGCCAGTGCCTAGTATCAAGTACCAAGGTGACATAAACATGGATCAAATAGGTTGGATCCTGCCTTCCTGAAACTCCTGATAGACAACAGAGCACAAGCGGCAATTTTTATTCCCTTCTTCCTTTAGGTTTTCTCTCTTTTTTACTCATACAATACACCTATAGAGGTTTTCCTCTTGGCCCTGAATCAGCAGCGGCTAGGGCAGGAACTAGCTGACCTAGCACTGAAGTGAGGCCTCTGTTAAAAACAAACAAATAAACAAAAATATCTTTTTGTGACCCAAATATGGAGAAAAATCATTCCCCAAGAGGAGACAGGAATAGGAAGTAGCTGGAAAGAAATTCACGCCCAAGAGGAAGGGTAGCCTGACTCACAAAATGATAATGGTTGAGTAAGAGTGTCTAAAAGCCATGCCTGCCTACCTATCTATATTTCAATAAGGCCACCACTTCTTCATTAGGTTGGCTCTACCTCTGTGAGTCAGGAAGAACCAAATTAAAATTTTTATCTCAGACATTCACTAGCTGTGTGACCCTGGGCAAGTCACTTCACCTGTCTGCCTTGGTTTCCTTAAAAATTTTCCTTTAAAAATCTGTAAAATGGGGATAATAGAAGCATCTACCTTTGCAGGGTTATTGTGAAATTGTATTTGTAAAGTGCTTAGCATAGGTCCTGGCACATAGTAAGCACTTAATAAATGCTTATTCTCTTCCCCCTAAAAGCAACTTTACTGGACATCTTCTCTAAATTCAATTACAGATCCAGTTTTTAAGGATGTTGCATTACCTCCCATTAGTTATAATTCTTCTTTACATCATGATTAGTGTGAAAATATGTTTAATATGAATATATAAGTAGAGCCTATATTAGATTGCAAGCCATCTTGAGGGGAGAGGAGGGGGTGGGAGAGAACATTCAAAACTCAAAATCTTATGGAAGTGAATGTTGAAATCTAAAAATAAACAAATAAATTTTCTTTTAAAAAAATAAAAAAGAATGCTGCATGACACTGAGTAAACTTTAGGCAAAAAGACAAGGAGGTATGTGAGACTTTAGGCAATTTACTTAAAATTCCTGTTCAGTTTCCTCATCTATTAAAATGAGGGAATTGGACAAGATAGCCTCTGATGTCCCTTCCAGCCCTACATCTGTGATCTTATAATGTTAAATGACCTTATCTTTGGGACTTTGTTTCCTTATCTATAAAATGAGTGTGTTAAATTAAATGGACTTCCCAAGACCCCATTCAGCTTTTCATGTGTGATGTATACATATATACATTTATTTAGAATACAAAACATTAATGTCTACCTTTTTTCCTACCCGCCTACATTTATAAGAAAAGGTCAAAATAAAATAAACTAATGGCTAGTATTAATACTCTAGTTATTAGCCTATGAGCAAAGAATGTCATGTTAATATTAATTAGATAATGTCACAATAAACATTCTCTCTCCAAAGGCTTATGGGAAGTTCTTGAACAGTGTGTCTGAGTTTATTTCCAATAGCTGTCAAGAAATGTTAATTAATTTCTTAGTATGTCCCTGCCAGTTACTATCAGAACCCTAAGTATTATTTATGGTCCCTAATATAGGCCATTAATAGCCTATATGTATATATATATATATATATATATATATATACATATATATATTTTTTTAGTTCCCAATCTTGCAATCTCCCTCTTACCTTGTGACTTCAAAACTTTTGCAAAATAACAGAACCTCGGTCCTGGCCTCCTTTAAAACTTGGCACCTAATTAATGACTCAATAATTCTTTGAAAAATGTGTGGGTTGGGTGGCTAGGTAGCACAGTGAATAGAGTACCAGCCCTAGAGTCAGGATGACTGACCTGAGTTCAAATCCGGCCTCAGACACTTAACACAAATCAGCCGTGTGACCTTGGGCAAGTCACTTACCCCCAATTGCCCTGCCTTCCCCCCTACAAAAAGCAAAAAAAAAAAAAAAGAAGAAGAAGAGAAAATGTGAGTTGTTTTGTTTTTCTTTTTTTTCTATTTTCATCATCAAGGTAAATGGAAAAATTTACAAATCACAGTGAAGTATAGTCGAAAGTTAACTTAAAAGAAAGGGAAGTCTTCCATTTCTGCTGCCAAAAATGAGTGAGTAAACCAACATATAATCGATGAAGATAACCCTATTTGGGATTCAATATAAAAACAACAGTGTTCCACGGTTTAGGATTATAAGATTTAGGGTTTGAAGAGGACTTGAAGATCATTTAGAGGCAGCTATGTGGCACAGACCTAGAATCAGGAAAACCTGAGCTCAAACTCAGTCTCAGAAGCAAAGTAGCTGTATAACCCTGGACAAGTCACTTAACCTCCCTTTGCTTCTGTTTCCCCATCCATAAAATGGGAATAATAATAGCACTTACCTCCCAGAGTTGTTGTGAGGATGAAATAAGATAATCATTGTAAAGTACTTAGCATGATGTCTGGCACATAGTAATATAGTATTATTATTACTTAGTCCAACCCTCTCATTTTACAAACGAGGAAACTGAGGCCCAGAGAAGTAGAATTACTTGCTCCAAGTCACACAGGCATGACTCTAAATCCTTCACACTACCTTTGAAGCAGGGAATAGCTACACACTCAGCACATCAATTGGTCAGTCAAAAACATTTATCAGATGCCATCTGTGTGCCAGACGATCTACTAAATGCTGGGGATATGAAGGAAGTTAAAAGGCACAGCTGCTCCTAAGGCACTCGCAATGGAATGGGTGCCACAGCATGCAGGGAGAGGGATGGAATCCAATCCTATGACTTCGGGCCACGCTCTGGTTTCTGGAGTTTCAATGGAAAGACGCCCTGGAACATTTGGCCCCTCCCTCCTCTCCTTAGCAAATCCGTCCTCCTCCTCCCTACCATCACCTTCAACCAAGTAGACAAAATGCTTTCTAGAATCCCGCCACTCACAGATGCTTAAGTCTGGGGGTGGAAACTGCTGCTGAATGACAGATGTCTCCCCCCCCCCCATGAACATGTCTATTACACAGCATGTCATTCCAGAGAGCAAAAGGCCAAGATTGAGCATGCAAACAGTCTCTCCCATGTGACAGCACAGTGTGTCACCACCAGCCCACAGGTCTGTGCCCCAGTGTTCGTAGAAGTTGATTTTTGATGGGGGTGTAGTATGCTATTGACTAGCCACCTACGGTGAAATTAAGGCTGCAGTGCGGGAAGCTAAATATTATAGGAACATCACGTAAAGTTATTATGGTTCTGGGATAATAAGCAATTCCACTAATCATTAAGGATTCCATTATAAGCTCTTATTTACTAAGATTTATTTCTAGTTCCCCAAATGCCATACTGAAGCATTTAGCTGCAAGGATTTCTCTGTAGGTACATAAAATATAGGCTGAGAAGTTTGGAATCTTCCAAACACTGGATTTTGGCTTTAGTTTTTTGGGGGTGGCATTCTTGTCACCCAAAGATAGTTTCCTTTTTAAAAAAAAAAAGACATTTTCCTTTTAGTGCATTAAGGTTGAAGCATTTTGTTCCTAATCATTCCATCATTTATACAGTTATCTGGAAATTTTCTACGAAGAAGCAAGTGCTCTATGATATTCTAGGCTCCAACGATGCTCTATGATATTCTAGGCTCCAACGATGCTCACGCATGTATCTGACTTGGATTATCATCATATATCAGAGTGTAATGGGACAAAAATGAGCAAGATTTTGCTTTTAAATAAAATGAACATGAGTACCTTGACCTGGTGCTTTTCAAATAAATGAGAGGCTTCATCTTCTAAGAATTCTCACAATCTCAATTGGGTGAAAAGAATGATATTTCGTAGTTAGGAATAAGGACTATACCTGTGATTATTTTGATATTGGGAACTCCAAAATAAGGAAACTCTCTGCTGATGTAAGTCAACATTTGCTCATTCTTTTTTTTGTTTGTTTGTTTTTTGGAGGAGGGAAGGCAAGGCAATTTAGGGTGACTTGCTCAAGGTCACAGAGCTAGTAAATGTGTCAAGCCAGATTTGAACTCAGGTCCTCCTGACTCCAGGGCCAGTATTCTATTCACAGAGCCACCTAGCTGCTCCTCAGATTTGCTTGTTCTTGAGTGTCCCCAATGGTACTGAGAGATGAAGTAACTAGCCTATAGTCACACAGTCAGCATATGTCAGAAACAGAACTTGAACATGCATCTTTCTGGCCATAGGATCACCTTCCTATCATCTTTTGTCTTTAGGAATCCTAACTACAGAAAAGAGCAGAGAAAAATTATCAGCTAGGTGACCATGGACAAGTCCTTTAATCATTCCAGTACTTAGCTCAGTGCCTAGCACATAGTAGGAGCTTAATAAAAGTTTACTGTATATTGATTATTAATTATTCTAGGCTTCACTCTCTTAGTCTACAAAATGATATGGTTCAGTTCCAGGATTTCTAAAATTCTCTGTTAGCTCTCAAATTCTATTATCTGTGAAAAGTAAGCCTTACTTCAAATGTGTGCATACATGAATACATATGTGTGTGTAAAGTAACAATGGCATTCACATATTATATATATATATAAACATAAATGTATATATTGCATATATATGTTTGTTAGTATGTCTATTTCTTAGAAGATCAAAGGAAGAACAAGAATGGAATTCCGCCAGCAGGAAAGGAGAGAAAAAAGATCTCACATTTTTTAAGATCAATTACTCTTAAATACGTTTGCCTCAGCTCTAATCTGGCATCAACATGTTTCCTTCTCAGAGAAAGAAGAAATGGCTTTTTATCATGATGCAGGGGTCTCTTGCTAATCTCCTTGGATATGTGAGTCTGTTGAGCCTTAAATAAATATAATTTTCTGAGGACAGATCTAGGTTTGGCCAAGCTTGCTGACCCCTTCAGACTATTAAAGTTGCTCAGGACAAATGGCATTCATTCACCTCTCGTCTAAGTCTGCTGCAGCAAAGTGACCTACATAAGATGAATAAGTGTGCCATGCTTGATAAAGAGGGCAACAGACATCCATCTGATCACCCACTGAGGCAGGCCGGGTAGCATTAACGTAGACGACACTTACAACATTAGCAAGAAGTTCATTTCCATTCACATAACCACTGTGAGCCAATCTCTGCCAGCCTCGGCATACATTTGCATTTTATTTTCATTTTCCAAACCTGCCTTAAAGTTGGATAGACTTGGGCTCAAGACAAGGGGGAAGGGAGTGTCCATTTTCCGTGCTTGGGTGTCCAAGCACCTGCCAGCTGTGTGTCCCTCGAATTGAGGACATCGTGTTTTCAATTTCCTTCAATAAAGCTATGAATCTGGCAATTTGCTGGCCTGCTTCAGCTAAACAGAAAGGACAATTTGAGAAAGATCATAGTTCAGGCTCAGTCAGACGGAAACGATTGAAAACAGAGAGCTGGCCGCTATGTTTCCCCAATGCAGCTTGCTGTCGCAGTTTGACTGACAAACTGACTTTTTTGAGGTGCTCATGCCCATTCCAGTCAGAGTTTATTGAAGGTGATTTTGATCTTCTCCATGAGGCCACAGCAGTGGCCATGCCATCTGTCACCTTGATTGCATCGCGGATTCTCTGGAGAGAGCGCTATGGCTCCTGATCATTTACAGATTGTGCTGCTCTCGCCTCCATAAGGACCACATGCACAGAGCCAGATGGTGAACATACACGCTTATTATAAGTCTTTATCTCTGTGCAGGAAGGAGAGGGACCATTAGATCTCCCTCAGGAACTCTGCTCTTCTCTACCATCATGCTGCTCTTCAGCAAATACAGTCTTCTTCAGCTGTCATCAAGCTACCTCTGAAAATTAAAAAAATAAACAATAATTCCATCAGCCCAGCGCAAAGAAGCAGAGACCGAACAGCAAAGCAATCCCTCGGCCTCTCCTCCCCTCCTTTTCTCCTAACCCCCTACCTCCCTGCCTGTCAGCACTAGGTAGAGATGAGTTTGTTTGCAAATAGATCATTAATGTGTTGATTTTTAAGAGATTAGGAGAGGCTGCTGCCTGAAAATAAAGCCACATAATCAGAGTTTTGTCCCTTTTATGATTATGAAAATTATCAGCTGGATTGGTCCCATTCTTCACCCCCAAAAAGAATTTTAATTTAATATCTCTCATTTAAAAATAGACATTTTATTTTAATAACAACATAAATCTAAGCTCCAGATTTGGACCTCCTGTGTGTCAGAACACAAGAATCCAAGGCAGGGATGTCAGTTGGTTGGGAGCTAAACTGGCAAAACTCAACTATGACAACCCTTTTAAAAAATCATTGCTTCTTTTAGTAAATTTCCCACTGGGAAAGAGACAGAAGTAGGGAGTGCTGGGAATAGGTTTATACAGCTGAGCAGGCACAGCCCAAAGCAGCAACTAAGCAAATCAAGGGATTGTTTGTAAAGAAACCCATAGCATCCCCCAAAGCAAAATTATCACTATTAGAGACTCATAAAGAGGCCTAAAAGGAACCTCAAGTGGAAATTTTACATACGCTTGCGCGCGCACACACACACACACACACACACACACACACACACACACATACATGCACACACACACACACATTTTATTGGCTATCTATACAAGTAAACACACTCATTGAGCATCCCTGGAAAAATTACACACTCAAATCGACTCCAGGAACATATCCATATACACAATCAAAGCCATACCTGTCTTCTGTTACCAACCAAACTCCTGGTTAGGATGGAGAAATCTCAGTTTATGTAGACTACAAGAAAAGTTTTTCAATGCTCCATACATTTTAAGTCAGACTTTTTTAGATCATTCCTTCAGAGTGGTTGCCAAATCCATCCAACAACTAAAGTTATTCAAATTCATCATCTCCACTTGTACAGGACATTCTAGAAAGAGCCGGGGTTGTCACAGAATCTTCTATGGTATGGGTCAAAACTGCATGGGGTTTCATGCCCATCAGATTCTAAGGTAGGGAAAAAATTATCCTGTGAAGCTGAGACTTAAAAATAAAACAGTAATAATTATCCTCCCTCCTCCCCCCCCAAAAAAATGAACTCCTAGATGTCTCTCCTTAAAGACCAAACTCTTCATTTAAGTAATAACCTCTAACTTCAGAAATCAATTCACTCTAGTCTAGCTATGGAGAAAATATCTATAGAGAATATAAATTGAGAAAGTAGCAAACACCTCCATTAGACATGCATAAGGATTTTGAGCTGAAATGGACCTTAGAGGTTGCATGTTAGATTTCATCACTTATGCAGTATATTTTGTTCATTTTAATTCAACAAGCATTTATTTAGCTTCTGCTAAACACTAGGCACAATCCTAGGAAATACAAAGACAAAAATAGCTTTTGTCCTCAATGAGCTTACACCCATGTGTTTATAAAGCTCTCTTACCTCATCAGCCTGCAAGTCCTATTTTCACCTTCATTAAAATTATAGCCATGAATCCAAAAAGAAAGAAATGATTTCCAGATGCAGTTTAAGGAAAAAATATAGACTGGACTTGATCCAACTCAAATGAATTTTCAGAACAAAGGTTTTAGTGATGTTACCATTCATATGCCTTCCTTCCCACTGTAGGAACACTGGGGAGATACATGTTTTTATATCCCTTCTTGAAAATGTGGGTCTATGTAGGATATATGTATGCTTTGTGCTCAATGTATTTAAATGTTTTAAAAGATTATTTTTTAAAGATACAAATAGAAAAAACATAAATTGGTAATTCCTACCTAAAATAATTCACGGTCTGTGAACACATTCCTGAAATGTATTCTTACTTAAACAAGCAGGTTATTGTTGATCTTAATATCTGGGGCTTATTTCTCCATTTTTCTTTACTGAACTCCTTTAAAATAGTTTTACATTGGAACTACCTAACAGACAAATTACTCCAATCTTTGCTTGTAGTTAGAACATTCTATTGTCTAGGGTTACAGGACCTTCAGACATTAACACAGAAAGAAGTAAATTTTCAACATTAGCTGACGTTCTAAAAAGGCATTGAAGAACCCTCTTTTGGCCAAGCTGTGTGGAGATTATGTACTTTTTTTAAAGTTCCATATTAGTTATGTAGAAAAAAAAAAGCAAGAAAAACAAAGTGAAAAAATATGCTTCAATCTGTACTCATAGTTCGTTGTGAGTCCTTTGGAATTGCTTTAGATCATTGGACTGATGAGACTGGATAACACCCAGTTGATTTTCCTTTAAATACTGCTATTACTATGTACAATGTTCTGATTCTGCTCACTTTACTATGCATCAGTTCATATAAATTTTCCCCAGTTTTTCTGAAACCATCCCCTTCATCATTTCTTATAACACAATTGTATTTCATACTAACATTTTTCTGAAACCATCTCCTTCATCATTTCTTATAACACAATTGTATTTCATACTAACATACACTACAACTTGTTCAGCCATTCCCGGATTGATGGGCATCTTTTCAATTTCCAATTCTTTGCCACCACAAAGAGTGGTTACACATATTTTTGTACATACAGTTGCTTTTTCTTGGATCCCCTTGGGATACCTACCTAGTAGTGGTATTGCCGCATCAAAATATGCAGTTTTATTGCCCTTTAGGCAGAGTTCCGTTGTTCTTCAGAATGGTTGGACCAGTTCACAGCTCTACCAACAATAAATTAGTGTACCTATTTTTCCATATGCCCTCCAGCATTTGTAATTTTTTTTGTCATTTTAGCCAATCTGAAAGGTATGAGGTAGTACCTCAGAGTTGTTTTAATTTGCATTGGTAATACAAGTAAAAGACAGTGTGTTAGAGTGAATAGAGAGCTAGCCTCACTGTGGGTCAAGATATGGGTCAAGTCCTACCTCTGACACTTCATGGCTGTGGTCCTCTGGGCAAATTACTTAACCTCTCAGTATTCTAGGCAACTCTCTAAGGCTATAAGTTGCAAGCTATGGCCCATCTTTGTTGGTAGAAGGAGTTTTGTTTTTGTTTTTGTTTTTACCAATGAAATCACAGGTCTAGTCCAAAAACACAAAATTAATCATTAATTAATTAATCACTGATTTTTTTTTTCTCAGTGAGAAATTATGCACATTAAGAAGAAAAAAATAGGATCTGATCAGATAGCATTTAAGTCACCAAGATTTTTTCTGGCCTCCAAATAGAAGCAACTCATTTCACAAACCAAAGATTCATTAATATATCACCTAAATAGGCACTTTATTTCCCAATTATAGAACTTGAGAGCTGAAAGAGATCTTCATGGTTGGCTAGTCAAAACTACACCCAATGAAGTTTGGCTCTTCTTATAAAGATACTTCAAGAAACTGATCAGAAACTAAGGCAAGTATTCCAAAGAGCTATGACAATAAGAGAACAAAGAGCTCATCACAAACACATAAAACTTCTTAGAATCAGAGAATCCCAGAGTTGAAAAGGGCCATAGAAGTCATCTTGTCTGCCCCATAAACTATACAACAGTTCTCTGAACAACATATTTTAGACATTGTCATCCAACATCCTCTTTCTTAATTGCTGGGAGTGTCAGATTCAAATTCCAAAAAAGCAGACTTTGTTAGGTCAAAAAAGACTTTCAAAAAAAATTTCAGAGTTTTCTGTTATCTTTGAAATCTAAGCTCTATCTATCATAACATCACTACGACATAGCCTTTGACCACCTTTTACTAATAAACCTTAAACTTTAGGGGACAAATAAAATATAGTTTTGTATTGTCTCTTGAATTTCTTATGTGCACTATGATGAAAGAAGGGGCAGCTAGGTGGTGCAGTACTGGGCTTGAAATCAGGAAAGCTTATCCTCATGCGGCAGCCTCAGACACCCTCAGTGTTTGTGTGAGCTTGGGCAAGTCGGTTGATCTATTTGCCTCAGTTTTCTCATCTGTAAGATGAGCTGGAGAAAAAAATGAAATAACACTCCAATATCTTTGCCAAGAAAACCCCAAAATGGGGTCATGAACAGTCAGACATGACTGAAGCAAAAACAATGTGAAAGAATTATCATTCTGTCCTTTCCTGGGCACAGAATAAGTTGTCATATTCATTCAACTGTACCACGAGAACATCAACCACAGTTTTGGATTTCTTTGCTTTCACCTGTGACCTATAAGCAGTCTAGGAGGGGTAATAGGCTCAATTTCTCATTAAATTATTGGCAACAACTGTTACCTAAGAAACACCTTGACGGTAGGGCAGTGGATAGAACGTTGAGCCTGGATACTAGAACAATTGAGTTCAAATCAGACCTCAGAACCTTACTAAGCTGTGTGACTCTGGACATGTCATTTAACCTCTGTCTGCCTCATTTTCCTCAACTGTTAAATGGAGATAAAAACAGCACCTACCTCACAGGGTTGTTGGGAGGATTAAATGAGATAATATTTGTAAAGCACCTAGCACAACGACTGATACATAGTGGCTTCTTAATAAATGCTTGTTTCCCTCATTCTTGGCTCCACAGATAAACTTCCCTGCCTCTCTGATTGTGCTAACATTCAGTATTAATCCTATTTTTTCAAGTGACTAGGACTGAGGCCTTTAGCAAGATATTTAGGTGTACCTCAATTTCTACTTCTATAAAATGAGCATAGTAAATTGTTCTCAATACTTCATGGGATTATCAGGATGAAAAGCAATAATGTATATGAAAATACTTTAAAATAATAAATCACTATATAAGTAGAAGTGATAACTAATACATATTTAATAAAAGCACTATCTTTGTTACTACTGCCATTTTAACAAAAATTTCAAACTAAAATATATCCAATTTGGAAAACCAAAATGTCAGAAACCATTACACTAAAATGATATCATGTGTCTGATGATGTCCAATTGTTATTATGTGATCCCTCAAGTGACTTCAGGTCATGAATTCAACCAAAGAACTGAGAGAAGGGCTCAGTCCTTCATCAGATTTTTCTCTTTTCTTCTTTTGGAGATCTCTAACTTCACAATGTCACAGTTTCTCCAAATATAGCATAGAACCTATTTACAAGTATATCCATTTAAATGCACTAACTTAAAAAAAGAATTTTAAAAATGGTCCCCTCACATAGGAAGTTATTCCCAATCCTGGTTTAGTATATACCTCTTCTAGGTCAGTCAGTTCTATAGTTCTTTTCTGATCTGGCAGCAAAGGAGGGAGGGAAGAAAAGAGGGAGAAGGGTATAATAGAATAAACAGAACACTATTTAAGGATGCGGCCAAGAATGAGGGAAAAGAACTATTTGATATTGTTATAGTTAATACAACACCATGCCAGTGATGTGAAATGTTGCCTTTTCCATAGGATAATCCTATTTCTAGCCTATAATTTTAATTGGTAAAATCCACATTTCCAATTTGGTTCCTCTAAATTTTGAAAAAATGGAAAAAATTAGACATCAAGAGACAGTTTCAGGCATGATATGTAAATATAATCAGATCATTCTAAAAAAAATTTGAGAAATCTGGAAGGAACATACTAGTACATTTCTAAATAGCATTAGGAAACACATACTCTGTCATGCTTTCTGGTAGTTGTTTTTTTAATCTTTGGCTAAAATGCAGGGTCTATTCGTGGTACATTTATTACCTCCACAAAGAAATATCTTTCAATAACACTGGCATAGTATGGTGTTTTTTTTTTTTTTTAAGCATGTAGTAACTAGTAATATTGCCTTCACTTTCCCTGTGTCTGTCAGAGTAGCCCTTTCCTGAATTAGTCTAGCATGTGGTAATCATGTATCCCCTCTTGTGGATAGCATCCGATACCATGTTCAAAATCTCTGATTAATCTGATTAAGCTAGTGAGTGAATAATCCTTTAATCTTCTCAAGAACACAGCTATGTCTGGTGAATGTCAGATTTGAGACTGGTAAGCAGTTGAGTCAATATTTAAAAGTTAAGCGCACACAAAAAAGTATGGGGGCAGGGGAGGGAGGGAGGTAACAACCCAAAGTCAAACTAGATCATCTCTTTTCCAGATCCTGTCTTTTGTGAGTGACCTTCGCAGCTGAAACAGGAATGAGGAACATTAGTAAAAATAATAAATCATCTGCCGGTGGTGATTCAGCCGCAGCAAGCATATCAGTCACTGAGGACCAATCTGCTAGCATGTGCTTCCTTTTTCCTAACCAGTTTAATTATAAATTAATGGGTGCTCCCTTTTGCCCCTCATTTCATTGTGGAGTGGAAATGCAAAACACCGGATATAGTTATTTATTCTACAGTTAGGAAACCGTCTCCGTGGCTAACAATCACCATATGTTTTGTAAAAGCAAAAAAGCAAGACAGTTCATTTTCTCGAGCAAAGCTGGAGTCAGGATGCACCACTTCAGCAGCTGCATCTGGGGCAAGGGGCTGCTCTGACCCTACAGAAGGACCCAAGAAGCTATGTCCTGGGTTTATCAGCATGTATTATATTTAAATAATAGCCCCCCAAATGCAGGGAAAACTGCCATTAGGCAGAACACATAAAAACATCACAAGAGGATTTCAAGCAAATTAACTCAGCACACTTGGAGCTTGGCTCAATGTACTCTATCTTTCAACAGAATTTGAGAGACCCTCTTTAAAAAGGATAAATAAATAAAATATGACTTCAGTCCAACCTAAGCATTGAAGGTCAAACACTCCCAGGCAAAGAATCTACTTGACTAAAGTCTATCTTAGCTGCCATTTGGTAACTCACATTAGGAACTATTACTTGTTTGGAAAAACAACAGAGTTTCTTTTATTGAATATCTGTTGTTAGAGCAAAGATGCTAGAAGAATACTATTGTGACAAATATTTACTCTTTTAAAAGAGGAGTTGGTTTACTTAAAATAAATGGGAAACCCCACCCCCACCCCCAACTCATCTGCAAAATTCTCTTTCTAACTCAAAAGTCTATGAGAAGTGACTTAAGGTTCTGTACCAACTCTCATGAATTTGCTTTTAATGCTTCAGACCTATGATTCTGTTGGTAAGAAATCCAGTGGAGCTGGAGGGTGAGATGCCCCTAAAAATGTAGATTCTCCCTGGGCCACTAAAGTGTTAAGTGGATTGCCCCTCAGTCACTCAGCTGGGATGTGGAAAAGGCAGGAAATGAACCCAGTTCTACCTGATTCTGAAGTCAACACCCTAGACCAGTGGTTCTTAACGTTCCTAATGCCACAACCCTTTAATACAGTTCCTCATGTTGTGGTGACCCCCAACCATAAAACTATTTTCGTTGCTACTTCATAACTGTAATTTTGCTACTGGTATGAATCGTAATGTAAATATCTGATATGCAGGATGTATTTTCATTGTTACAAATTGAACATAACCCACAGGTTGAGAACTACTGCCCTAGACACTCTACCAGACTGCCCCTCTCTACTCATCTCTTCCCTAATCAACATAGGTCAGCATAGGGTAAAAGGAACAAGTTTGTTTTTTTTTTTAATCTCTCTCTTTCCAGCCCTATTATTCAAGTGCCCAGGTAGGGGTACAGGTTGGGTAGAGGAGATGAAAGTAAAAGGCCAAAGAGCCCCAAGAGGTACCTGAGCATTGTCTTGGTAGCTTCTGAAATAACCTGAAATTTTTGGTTAAATAGACATTGGTAGGTAGATAGCAGAATATTATTCCTAGTAACTCTGACCCCAGGAACTTGACATTATGTGAAGTTCAGAGGTCCACTTCACGGCTCCAACCCATTGGAGGAAATCCTTCCTTTCCTTCTGCTACCCTGCCAGGACTGAGAGTTGACAATTCTGCATCTGCCCCCTGCTACTCATGGATGTGTACAGTCTGTTGGGAGAAAGTATCTGGGCTCTGGCATAGCTGATAATCCCAGTCATTGACTCTCTATAAATTCCAGATTACCAGGTTCTGATTTAAAACCTTTCTTGTCATATTTACCTCAATACCTTTCATTATCTGCACAAGCTACCCTTGATTTCCACACAGCACAATTTGGCATTGTGGGTCCTAAGTTCTTGATTGTGTCGACAAATGTTTCCTATATCTGACTGATACGTTCTGCTCACAGCCATTTCTTTTATCCAAACAGTGGTAATGACTTATGTAATTATGACTTGGTACATGATCTGAGGTCCCTGTGGACCTTTAGACTCTTATTCTCTTTAACCTCATCCACCTTTTGTTAGTGAACTTTCACCTGAAATTTTTAGCTAGGGAATCAGCCTTTGGAACCCAATTGCTGCTCTGGCCATGCAGTCAATGGGCATCTCATTAAAGTTTCTGGATTAAGAATGACTCCAGCAGGAGGAGGAAAATTACATACCTACTTTCTTTTGAGTCTTTGCAAAATTGACTGGAGTCCCTGGGAATGGTTTGCTAACATTTCTGTGAATGGCTTCAGGGATGGGGGGAAAATGTGCATGGAGGTGAATCCCATTATGTTAACTGACTGTGAAATGATCTCATTTTGCCTTTGTCAAGGGGCAAGGTCTCTGGATTTCTGGGAAAATCTTGGAGGGAAGTTTTTCACTAACTAGTTAGGAGCATGTCTGAAATGGTTTCATAATTAATGTAAATATGAAAGAAACTGTATAAAGAGAATAAGTAAATTATTTTCAACCATTCCTCTATTTTACTTTTTTTTTCCTTAGCAGACATAACTCTCTTCTTTCCCATCCCCTCTTCCAGTTTTGTTCCTTCTAATATTTTTTCCTTGTCATAAGCATTCCTCTTCATATTGTAGGTTACAGACCTAAATGTCTACTTAGAGATGGTATAGAGTGCAGAATTTCTCTCTTTTAGCATATAAATAATAGAAAGGATTCTATTTTGACAAACTACCTTGAATTCCAGAAAGCTAAATAAGTCCCACAAAACTGTCCACACAATCCTGAATATTCAGCATTCCAATACCTTGCAGAAAAAGGCATTAAGGCATCAGCTATATGTCATGATACAATTCATGCCTAACCCTCTCCCTCAAATTTCAAAAAAACAAAATCTTGAAAAAGGTACAGAGTGCCTGCCAATACTTTAGTGTTACATTACCTTACCATAATGGCGGATAGTGATTTCCAATCTTCCTTCAGTGCTTACCTCATTCATAAAAATGACTGAGTTTTTGTCTCTACACCCAAGGGACACCAGAATGTCCTAATCTCCACTGGTGAATCCCTAGAGGGTGGCAAGTACTAGAAGAACGTAGAGATTGGATGCAAAGTCCTAGAATTGCACATATGTCATATATGTTTCTTCTTTGCCCTAAAAACCTATGTCTGCCATGGTGAATCTCAAACATCAAATTGATAATGAATTATCTGGATGATGGGGGTTCATTTTTCTACAGAACTTCCAAGGTGTTTTTTGTATAGGACTGGCTGCCTCTTAACTATGTAGAACCATTGGAAGACATAATTGTAAGGCATTTTGTTGTCTTTAAAAAGCCCTTAAGACTGATCTGGCTTCCTCAAACTGGAATAAATAAGTTCAGGCTAAGAACCTTAGGGACATCCCAGCGGAGAGATGACCTCTCATGCTCCCAGGTTGAGAAGCAAAGATGCCTAATTACACTTTAATCATCCAAATGATCGTCGATGACTGGCATTTTCCTCATTTAATCCTTACAAAAATTCTGTGAAGATGCTTTAAAAAGATCATCTCCATTTAACAGATGAGGAAACTGAGTCTTAAAGAAGCTAAATGATTTTCTCAGTTACACTCAGTTATTAAATGTCTGAGGTTGAATTAGATCCCTTCTGGAATACAAGTCCTGTATTCCATTCACCACATCATGGTGCCTTTCACAAGAATGCCATCTCTGGCCTGGCAACCCAGAGCAAGACCAGACTGTCATTTTATCATTTTGAAAACAGAGAATCCTCTGACTGTGTAACAGTTACTTGCAATATGGAAGGACTACATACAGTCAAAGACCTTGGTCAGAATTTGGAAACTGGAAGTGTTTACCTAATGAGTTCTACTATTCAAGCTGTACAGTATGATAAAAATCACTCCTTCATAAAATAGTACAATGAATTAATGAATAAAACATTTATTAAGTATTTACTCTTTCCCAAGCACTGGGCTAAGGACTATGGGTCAAGAAAACCAGCATCTCTTTTGAGAAATGGGGTCAGTCTCTACTGTGGCCATAGAGGATTGTTATTACTTGGTCTTTCTTCTGCCCATGAAACTTGAATCTGCCCCTGACATCACATCTGCCTTGAGCTGTACAGCTAGTTATGGGTGAACAGCAAGATTCCAGGACATAACCAAGCCACTGTTCCAGGAGTGATGGGTAGGACATGTGCAGAGGGCATATTAGGAAGAGTAACCCAAGCAGCAACTATGGGGCAGGATGGAGTAAGATGACTAAAGTGAAGAGGTGAGCCAAAATTTGGAAAGGATAACTTGAAGCATCATTCCAGCAACGTAGATAGCACAGTGGGAAAATATTGGTATACAACAACAATAGACAGAGATGTGTGGCATATAGAAATGCAGGCAAGGCTACAAACAACATACAGGCGGGGTCTATGAACACAGCAAATCTAACCATAGCATTCGCATGTACACAAACTGGAAGAATTGCTCCCCTGATTCATTTAGTATAGTCTAATTTGCATTATAATTATTTGTGGAAGGGTTTTACCAGTCCCCCACCACCACTCCATCCAAATATTCAGCTCCTTGAGGGCAAAGATTTTATCTCCTTTATCTTTGTATCTTTTTATTTGTTGGGGGGGGGGAAGGGGAGGCAATTGACTTGCTTAAGGTCACACAGCTAATAAGTGTCTGAGGCCAGATTTAAACTCATGGCCTCTTGACCCCAGGACCAGTGATCTATTCACTGCATCACCTAGCTGCCCCCATTGTATCTACCCTAGCATTGTATCAGTACTTAATAAATGTTTGTTGACTGACTAACAAAATGAATGATTGAAAACAGCTGCAGCAGCAGCACATACCAAGGACTTCATCAAGAGTTAAAGCTAATTTTTTTTTTCACAGTCATTTTGGAGCTTCAGGGATCTGTGATTTCATTTGCATGGATGCTCCTTTTAGTAAGAGCAGAACATAACTATACCATAGTCGATGGTCTCCAGGAGTTGCAATGGCTAAAAAAATGGTCACCTTCTGGCCAACTCTCTTGCATTGAGCCTTTCCAAACTTGGCTGATCAGGGATAAAGTATCCACAGTCAGCCCAGACTCAAAACTTTCCAGTTTGGTAGGACCTGCTAAGGTAGTATACAAACAGAATAGCCAATAGTTTCAAATGCTGCATGGCAGTCAAAAAGGATAAGGACTGAGAAAAAGTTGAGTATAGATAGCTTCTCAGAATATGGCTATATGTGGGAAGATAAAGGTGGGAAATTAGAGAGAGAAGCAAGCTCCCAGAGGAAGAGAAGGAAAGAATGGGATCCAGGACACACATAAAAAGGTTGGTGTTTGCAAGAAAAAGGATCAACTCTGAGACTAGAGCAAAGAATGAGAAAGTAAGGAATGATGTTTAGGTGTTTCAGAGTGTTTGAATAAGTAGAAGAAAGAATGAGTAAAGATGGCTTTAGCTTTTACAGTATTTGATGAGGTGCTCTGCTGAGAGGAAAGGGGAAGAAGGTGATGTAGGTGCTTTAAAAAGAAAGAAAAATCAACAAGTATTTATTAAGCACTCACTATGCACCAAATATTGTGAAAAATACTAGAAATAGCCAGTCAAACATTTAAGTAGCTATGTGCTAGACACTGTCCTAAGTGCTGAGGCTACAAAAAGAGACATAAGTCATCCTTGCCTTCAGGGAGCTGACAATCTAATAGCTTAGACAGTAAGCAAATGCAAAGAAAACAAGCCGTGTACTGGATAAATAAAGAATAATTAAGATGGAGGACAGTAGAATTAAGAGGGGTAGGGAATGGCCTCTTGTGGAAGATGAGATTTCAGTTGGCACTGAAAGAAAGCCAAGGAAATGAGAAAGCAGAGCTTTCCAGGCATGGGGGACAATAGGAGAAAATGTCTGGAGGCAGGAAATGGTGTGACTTGTGCTTTAGGAAAGTCACTTTAGTGGCTGAATGGATGAGTGATTTAAGTGGGGAGAGACTTGAGGCAGGCAGACCCACAATGAGACTATTACAATAATCTAGGTGTGAGCCGATGAGAGCCTGCACCCCAGTGGTATCAGCATCAGAAGAGGGAAGGGAACATATTCAAGAGATGTAATGAAGGTGAAATTAACAGGCAATAGAATGGTGTTGAATGGGGATGAGAATGTAGTGAGGGGTCAAAGATGACCATAATGTGGGGAACCTGAAGGACTGGGAGGATGGTATTGCCCTCTACAGTAATAAATAATTGGTGGAGTTAGATCTAGAGGGAATGAAAATGAGTTCAATTTTGGACATGTTGAGTTTAAAATGTTTACTGAACATCTAGTCTGAGATGTACAATAATAAACAGTTGGAGATGTGATATTAGAGGTCAGTAGGGAGGTTAGGGCAAGATAGATCTGAGAATCATCAGCATAGAGATGATAATTAAACCCATGGAAGCTGATGAGATCATCAAGGGAAGCAGTATAGCAGAAGAGGGGCCAGGACATAATCCTGAGGGACACATACAATCAGAGAGCATGGTCTGGATGAGGATGCAGCAAAGGAGACTGAGAAAAAATGATTTGATAGTTAGTAGAATCAGGAGAGAGTGGTGTCCCAAAAACCTAGAGAGAAGAAGAATCCATCAAGGAGAAGATGGTGATAACAGTGTCAAAGGCTACAGAAAGTTCAAGAAGAATGAGGATTGACAAAAAGGCCAATTGGATTTAGCAATTAAGAGATAATTGGTAACTTTGGAGAGAGCTGTTTTGGTGGGATGATGAGATCAGATGCCAGATTGTAAGGAGTTGAGAAGAGAGAAGAGAAAGCAGACTAATTATTGCAGATGACTTTCTTAAGAAGTTTAGCCACAAAAAGCAGAAGAGATATAGGATGACCATGAGGATGAATGAATCAAGTGAGATTATCTTGAAGATGGGAGAGACATGGGCTTGCTTATAGACAGTAGGGAAGGAGACAATAGACAGGGAGAGACTGAAGATAGGTGATAGAGTGATCATGAAAGAGAGAGAAATTTTTGAGAAAAGACAGGATGGCACAGGATCATTTGCACAATTAGAAGGATAAGCCTTGGTAAGGAATAAGGCCTTTTCAGGTGAAAGTAAAGGAAGAGATAGGCAGAAGGCAATAAATTGATATGAGATGAGAAAGACAGAAGAGAAATGAATGGCCTTTTTTCTATGAACTATGAGAAGAGGTTCTCAGCTGAGATAGTTGGGGGAGAGTGAGTCATGGAAGATTTGAAAAGGGATAAAAAGGTTTGGAAAAACATCTGTGAAGAGTAATTTATTGAGGTGATAAGGGAGGTAGCGCCTAGTGGCAGTGAGGACCCATTTGAGTTTGTGTAACAGGAATTTGTAGTGGACTCAATTAGAACAGCATTGTGATTTGTTCAATAGCACATGTGTGCGTGAAGGTGGACTATGGTGGAGCTGAACCAAGGCTAAGACTTGACAGGGCATAATAAGTGATCTGATAAGAGGACTAGGGACTCTAGAGTAAAAGACAATATAGAGTTGAACTGGGTTACCAAGGGTTCAAGATGGAGAAAAGTGGAGAAAGTAGCAAGTGCAAGAAAGATACAAAAACAGGCAAAAAGAGCAACAGTCCCTGCCTTCCAGGAGCCTGCATTGTAATGGGAGAAGACAGCACACAAAAAGGAATTGAAAAGGTAAAAGGGAGACATTTCCATAGGGAGGTGGGGTCTGTAGAATCAGAAGGATACTGTGAAAGGAATGAAAAAGTTGTGGTGCGGACTCTTACACAAATTGGAGATGATAGTAGGAATTCATCAGTGGGATAAGGGGAACTATGGGGCAGGGGGGATGTTCTGGGGTGAGAAGACAGCAGGGACTGAGGGAACTTTCAGGATGACAAAGTAGCTGAGGTTTGGTGGAGGTGTCCAGAGATGTCCAGAGAATCGAAAGCAGATCTGGAAGAGGAAAAGATTTGGAACAGAGACTAAGGGGTGTGGGATAGAGGGTAAAGTACGGAAAAGTAAAAGGACTGGCATGTAGTAGTGATGGCCCAGTTGAGATTACCTAAAATAAAGTACACACAGTCAGGTGGCCCATTCTAGGTGCTAACTTCACCACTTTAAAGCCCATCAATAAGTGCATTTCCTAGACACTGCACTTATTTAGTTGTAGACTGAACATAAAGTAGAAATGAAAGCAATACATATCAAACATTTCATTTCTTCCCAAAAAAACGAAATGGATCATTTCTCATTCTTGAAAAGCAGAAATACAGAAATGCCTCAGAAGACACACCCTTCATTCCCACTTCAGTGCTACAAAAGAACCAAAATGACAAGGGATCTCACTTAGAAAATGAGTCTTTCTCTTTGAAACTAGCAGTATGGATACATTCCTTGAGGACAAGAAATCTTCAAGCTGACCCAAAAGTAAGTACAAACAGTTCTAAAGATATAACACTGGAGCGCTTTTTTTTTCTTTTGGGTGGGACTTTATTTTCTGGTGTGGCCACAAACCCTAGGTCCATCTTTATTGTGTTTGAGACCAATCCCCCGAGTAAAACCCTAATTGTCAAGGGACTTGTTGTAAGTAATGGTCATTTGTGTTTCATAATTATCTTGAATCAACACAATTAGTTCCACATTCTGCTGTTTTCTTCCTAAGGCATCTGTAAACATTTTACACCATTCCAGCAAATAGCTTTTGGCAATCATTTTAAAAAACAACACAAAGCAAACTAGTCCTCTGTAGAGCATTTTAATAGATTCCAAGGACTCCACTCAGAGTATTCAATGGTCTATCCCGGAAGACAAAGAAAGAGCTCTGAGTACCCTCTTTGAAGTTCTGATCTGGTTATATCAATATAAGACATTAATGATATCCAAAAAAAAATGTGATTTATCTGATGTTTTCTACTTTAAAACAAACTAATTTTGCTTATTCATTCATTCCAGAAATAGAGAGTGTCTACTATGTGTAGAGGCATAGAACATCAGATTTCAGTTCTTAAACTTGAGAAGATTTGGGATTCAAGCCATTTGCACATGCGGAATAAGAGCTATACAAATGCTTATCATAATTCAATGTAAACAATATGCTGGAGAAGACTAAAAGAAGAATGGCCTAGAAATGGTTATTCCTGTTAATGCTACTGAACATGAAAAGCTCATTCAGTGGTGGAGATGGGAGCCCAACAGAAGCTATCTGGAGAATGTACCTTTTGTGTTCTAGCATGTAGAATATTTTCTTCCGTATCCTGCACCCACTAAGAGATCTGAATAATACTTTTCCCCAGATTTTCATACTACAACTGAAAAGAACAGGAGATATAGTATCCTTTCATGGAATATGGCATACAGAGGAAAACAGTCTCAGAACTTCATGACATCCTGATGGCATGCCTTGTATTGTAGGCCCTCAAAGTCATGTCACTATGTTCTTGTCCCAGGATGCCATATCCACTACTTATTTCAAATCATAGAATGGTAACCTTTCAAAAGCATTATCTCAAGTTTTTTTCAGCTTGTTAGAGATATGGGTTACATCTCTATGGTTCCTCTTGTAAGTGGGATTGTAACACTCTGCCATTTCCAGCAAATAATGGAAAAGAGGATGTGGAAGCAGGGAACCAGGCCCTGTGCTACTGAAAATCAGCCTTTAGGTTACCAACCATTCTTCCATGGGGAATTATAATCTGGAACAAAAGAAGGCCAGGGATTGGATTGATACAATTGGGAATTTATGCAAGGATTTGGAAGTTACTTAGTCTTTAGACTGAAGAAACTGTCACAGGGAGTCAAAACCTGCCACAGGAGCAAAAAGAGGTTAATTAAGTCAATGAATCTTTATTAACCCAGCATTTAGTGTATAGTGTTTGGTACATAGAATTCAATAAATACTTTTTCTTTCATTCATCCATTAATTTTATTGAGAATACCTACTATGTGCAAGAATCTATGTTAAGCTGTAGACTAGGTGTGGGGAACACGTGACTTCAAGGCCACATGTGGCCCTCTAGGTCCTCAAGTGTGGCCTTTGACTGAATCCAAACTAATCTACCCCTGCTCTAGACAATGCAAAGATGCGTCTGCCTTCAAGGAACTTGCCATGGAATAAGGGAGAGAAGGCAGATATACAAAATATTATAATGCAAATGAGCATACAATGAGAGATTCAAGCAAAGTACTAGGATGGATTTGAAGAGGGAGAAGTCATTTATTTCCAGTCCCAACCATTTCATCTTACAGAAAGTATTTTATTAAATGAATTGAAATAGAATAATTAAAAAATGGAGTTTTCCTAGGCACATTGGGGTAAGAATTATTTTCTCTTCTCCTGGGATCTCAACAAATTAATGGAACTTTTAAATATATTAAAATTATTTGGTAACAGTAGAGCAAAAAAGAAATGAGTTGGTTAAAAAAGTGAAGAATGTGTCAATTGGTAAAATTAGATTAAAAAAAGTTCCTCTGAGTTCTGCCCTACATTTGGACTATCACAAGTGAGGCAAACTTTTCTCGGCAAACTGCTGAGGATTGCCAATTTAACAAGCTGTTCTGTGCTGCAAGGGACATATTTATGGACATACTTTCAACAAGACGTACCTAGTGCTACCAAGCTGTGCTGTACTAAAGAGCAGAAAGTATCAGAAATGTGGATTTTTTTTTATAAAGATTTCACACATGGAACCTATTAAAATCAGATCAGATATTCTGAAATTTACAGGGGGAAAATATTTTTTAAAAAATAATCGCACAGCTTTTACATGAAGGCAGAAGATAGAGAAACCGGGATTGGCCTAGCCTGCTTAGCTCTTGTCATTGTAAAGCTAGGTTCTCATAAGAGAGAGAGGGTGGGGAAAAGAGTCAAAATTCATGGTGAATTTTCTATTTTTTAATCAGTTGGGTCACCACAACATGAATGCTATTTAAAACCTTGCTTCAGCTTGCAAATTTCCTCAGTTTGAAGACTGACGTTTTCAGAACCTTTCACTAGAAAGTAGATAGTTGTAACAGGTGCTCAGCTCTCTGTATCAAGGAGGAACCCAAAGTTACATGCAGTACAATTACTTAACCTTGTCAAGAGCCCACTGTGTGCAGTCTGGCACAGAATACAACCCTCCCTTTCCTTATAGGATTCACTATCCCATAAGACCAAGTACCATACACAGAAGCTTTTTCCCTCTTCCTTAGTAAGTATATGTGGAGTAGCAACCAGGACCCAGGGTTTCTCTCTCCCCTTTCCCCACAAGATTGTATTCAGTGGCCTTTCTTTAATAGTCAGAATAACTACTCATAAAAACAAAATTTGTTGTAAAATGTTGCGTGGGGCCATGCAGTTATTTTGGTGTTATAGAATGGGAACAAGATATAGAGATCCTTGAGTTTTATCAAGAAATGAGAATTTTATATGAGAAAACCAAGGGTGAGAGAAGAAGGATGAATTGATTAGTAAAAGATCATATAAGAGGCAGAAAAGGGATTAGAACCTGTCAACAACAGATGATGCTCAGGATTTTTCAGAGGGGTACAGCCATCTTGGAAAGCAGGCAATAGCCCCACAGTATCAGAGTTATCAAACCACTTTCAAGATCTTCAATAGCTCCCCAACCTAGCACAGTGAATGATTGTGTAACCTTTCCTCTACCTAATCACCTACTTCCTACTTATTCGTGTCTTACTGAATGTATAGTTGTTCAGTTGTTTTCAGTCATGTCAGACTCTTCATGACCCCATTTGAGGCTTTCTTGGCAAAACCATTGGAGTGGTTTGCTATTTCCTTTTCCAGTCCTTTTTAAAGATGAAGAAACTGAAAAAAACAGGGCTAAATGATTTGCCCTAGGTCATATACCTAGTAAGTGTCTGAGGTCAAATTTGAAGTCAGATATTCCTGAGAAGGCTTCAGAGCTGGTATTCTATCTACTGCTCTACCTAGCTACATCTATATCTATATCTGTATCTGTATCTGTATCTGTATCTATATCTATATCTATATCTGTATCTGTATCTATATCTCTATCTATATCCATATCCATATCTGTATCTGTATCTGTATCTATATCTATATCTATCTATAATCTATCTGTCTATCATCTATATCTACACACATATAATACATATATATACATACACATATGTATGTATACATGTACATGTGTGTATACATACATATATCTTTGTACATCTCTGGCATCTACTATACTCTAACTATAGATTCTGCAGCAGATGACCATGGGCCAGAACAAGTGAATACTTTTGATCATTCTCTCCTCATCTCAACTTCCTGCAGCTCTTAACGTACTTTTATGGACTGTTTCCCCATCAAGGACCATGACCTAGAACACAACAATGACCTGTTTTGTCTATGAGGCATTGATACTTAAGTCCTTAAGTTAGCATGAGCATTCCTGCACTCTTTCATAACTGCTTCGTGAAATGAAAAACAATCTGTCTCTTCTTGATGGCAAATCACTCAGTTTTAGATCACAGAGGGAACATTTAGAGATTTAAACCAAGTACTAAGAGGTATTCTTAAAGCAGGTAAAAAGAGATAACTCACCTCCATAAATAACTAACTTGCCACAAAGGAGTGATGGGTTCAAAAGATTAGAAAGCTTACTGTAAGTATATCTTCTTCTTATTGTTGTTGTTGCTGAGTTATTTTCAGTCACGTCGAACTCCTCATGACCCCATTTGGGGTTTTCTTGGCAAAGATGCTGGAGTCCTTTGCCATTTCTTTCTCCAGCTTCTTTTACAGATGAGGAAAGAAAGACAAATAGAAAGACAGATATACCCAGGATCACATAGCTAGTAAGTATCTGAGGCCCAATTTGAACTTAGGTCTTCCAGGCCCAGGCTCTATCCACCATATTACCTAGCTGCCCCTATGTATATCTTGCACTGTTCAATAGATATACAAATAAATGAACACATGAAAAACCATCTGTAAAGTGTTTATCATGTACTAAGTGATGTGAAAAGCCCTGGAAACACAACACAGTACAAACAAAAGATAGTCTCTACCTCTGAGGATCTTACATTCTAATAGAGGAAGACAGGGCATATAGGAGGATAGTGGCCAGAGAGAGGCATTCTGTTCTAGGAAGTCACAGGATTATGAAGCAGAGGAAAAGTAAAGAGACTGACTTTCTTAGTCTAATAGCAACCATAGCACTGATTTGAGAGGTAGAAAGTTTGGAGGGTAGTGCTCAGGGATGTACAGGAGTAACTGTAACTTGAACCTAAGTTTTCTGACTCTCCAGTGCTGATGGTATCCCCAAGACATTCTCACGTCCTAATCAAATACATCTTGAGTCATCACCATATTTCTTGTTATAATACAATCATTTATCACAAAAACAGTAATTGATATTAATACAACACTTTTAGGCAAACAAAGAATTTTTATACATAATGTATTTGAGCTTCACAACAACATTTTGAGGTATTACAGATGTTATTCTAATGTATATTTGGTCAGATTAATATTGCCAACATTTATCAATCAATGTACAGGTTTTTATTAAGAACCCACTAGACGCCAAACAGTTTGCTAGGTGCTGCAGATACAAGTACAAAGAATCAAACAATTTCTACTCATAGGAAGTTCTGATTCTAATGGAAGACACAAGAATTATTAATATATCACACAGATAGAGCATAATTTTAAGTGAATAAATAGATGTACTCAAAGCGTTAAATACAAGGTAGTTTGGGAGGGAGAGTACTAGCTATTAGGGAGATCAGGAGAGGATTGTGTAAAAGATAGTGCTTGAGCTGTACCTTAAAGAAAGAACAAGCCAATGAGGCAGAGGTAAGGATGGAGTGCGTTCCAGACATGGGGGACAACAAAGTGAAAGCACAGAAATGGAAGATGGAGTGGTGTGTGTGAGGGATGGCGAAAAGGCCACTTTTGCTGGAAAGACAGATTTGAACCAGGTTGTCTACAGTTCTAAAAACTAGACAGAGAAGGTTGTCCTAGAGGCAGCAGAAGCCATTGGAATTGCTTGAGTACCAAAATCACATAGTAACTATAGACTACATACCCAGCTCTCATAATTAATTCCATTATGAAACACAGGAAAACGTATCAGGCCAACTGAATAACAGGGCAAAGAGAAAAGCAGAAATGAATCAATGTAGGCACACAATTTTCATATCTTAGGACACACTACTAATGTGACCTTGGGCAAGTTATTGAACCTTCTTGAGTCTCTTTTCTTATCTGTAAAATGGGAAGATTAAACTAAGATCAGGGCTGGGGAACCTGTGGCCTCAAGGCCACATATGGCCCTCGAGGTCCTCAAGTGCAGTCCTTTGACTGAATTCAAACTTTGAATCTGTTCTGTGAAGTTTGGATTCAGTCAAAGGGCCACATTTGAGGACCTAAGAGGATGACATGAGGTCTTGAAGCCACAGGTTCCCCACTCCTGCATCCCCTATGCAGCCCTGAGCCTGATGAGGCAGGGACATTGATAAAGGGTTTTCATGAATGGCATTTTAGGGATAGGATTGGGTCCAGAATAAGAAAGGTAGAGTCAAAAAGAAGATCAGTATGGTCAGTGACAGAGAGCCCTATCAGGAAAAAATAACTAGACAAGCTACTAAGTTCCCTTAGGAAATGTAAATTTAAGAGAAAGGGGGGGAAAAACAAATAGAGCATTGCAAGTGAATATAACCTAACAAAACTGAAAAAAGAAGAGAAAGAAAAAAGGAGAGGAAAAAAGAGAAAGTAGGGAGAAAGAAAGCAAGAATGAGAACAGGCCCCCCAAAAGCAACAAACTGAAAATTGGTGAAAAAACGGAAAGTTACAGCAAGGAATATCTTGCCTTATGAAAGCTCCCTGTTCATTCAACGTCTACTCATTCATTCATTCATTCATTCATTCATTCATTCCACAATTCATCATCACTATTCTTATTGAGACTATCTCACTTAATCTGGAAATACAACAGCTATTCTCAGGACTGATCCCACTCCTGATCCACATGGAAATTTTGACCTATTCCATTTCTGACACATGAGATAGTTTGCTCCTTCTTAGGCAGCCTATGGCAACATACTTCCAGGGACTCACCATAAAGCTTCAAGACAAGTGCAGACATGATTGGTTTAGTTCTATTGTAGCTCAAGCGATACACCAGCCTCAGCCTCCCCAGGATCAAAAATTCTAGATCTACACAAATATAACCCAGCAATCCAACAACTCTCAAGCACTATCTTGGTGCAAGATTATTCTCATGACATGACTCACAACTAACAAGGTGGCTGAACCTCAATTTAACCTAGATTACATGCTAACAGGACCTTAAAGCTAGCAGCACCTTCCAGAAATTCCTATTTGAATTTCAGAGTAGGAAGTGCCCTGGGCAGATACAGTTAGATCTCAGGACCAAGTCCTTCCAGAAAAATAAGTAGTAACAATCAAAACTAGAAGTTGCCATAATTTCTAAGCTATCTAGCAGCCATTTTGTTGCTTTCCAGAAATGAATCTAGGTGAGATCTCTTTTGAGACTCTGTAATTTAATCAAGTTCTTATTAAAGTTTTCACCAATCTTACTCAGGGGCCTCTGAGTGGAAAGAACAGCTTGTTTCCTTGACAGCAGAGAATCAACAGTTTTGACTTCCTTTGTTGTATTTCTGTCAAGATTTCCATAGAAATAACTGCTGTTCTAAGAACATGAGAATAAATGCTTTTTAATTTAAAAAAATACTTTGTATATCTCCTTCCTTACAGAGCTTTAGATTTATATCTGGAAGACACCTTGTCAGTCATCTGGTCAAACCTTCTCATTTTTCAAAAGAAGACATTGAGGTGAGAGAGCCCAAGGTCATGCAGGGAGTAAGTTGCAAGGACAGGATTTTAATTCAGACCCTCAGTCGCTAAAATCAACCCTCTATCCCCCAAATCACATTTCAGAAACACAGAAGATGTACACAAAAATCTTCACATTGAACAGGTGACAAATTATCACTCAAGCATCTCTCTAAGAGGTCTGAAAGAATTTTCTTCCTTATGCCTAGGAGTTTGTGATATGTGTAAGCAATATGGAGGGATGGATAGGTATTCAGTGAGTATCTGGGAAAAGAAGGAAAGGGAACATCCTAGAGAGCTTAACTCTAGGGCCAATGTGGGTACGGTTCTGATCTTGCAGAAACAAGACCCAATTTTCCTTTGACACTACCTTTTCTGAGCAATCATCATGAGAACCAGGCTTTGCTCAGCTTTAGGCTCTCCAGCACAAAGTGGAATTCTCTGACACTAGAATTTGTAACAAGTGAAGAAAATGGGGGCTGCTGGCTGTCTGGATTCTGGAGGATAGGAACCTGAGGGCACTGCTGGCATACGGGGGCCCCTAGAATATTAATGAACCACTAGAAACAAAAAGAATTATAGATTTTCTCTGTGATTTCCTTTGCTTGCTCTCTAGAGTGGAAGGAGGGAGACCATGCTGAAGTGGCAGCTTTTATGTTCAAAAGCCTGATTGTGCATGGGAAATCACAATGTGGTTAAAGATGGAGTTTGGGGTTTGCATTTTTCCCCCTGTTACTAGTCATTTATTCAGCAAATCCTCTTCAGGAAAAAAACGCAGGATTTAAATCTGTGTGTGACTGGCATAGATCTCTATATCTCACCCCTTTCTTCATCATGCCCTTATGTACAAGGGTAAAGACCATCCTTTGCATCCAAGTACAGTGTGCTGAAGGGAGGATGAGCAGCGGGGAGCCCTACTGATGCCACTGTCCTCTGCCTGTTCCCAATTCCATGGCCTCAGGCGATGGTTTGCATTTTTAGGACAACAGCCGGCTATCTGCAAGCAGGAGACCACTCGTCAGGCTTCATTACTGCACACAAAATGACACAAGAGGGCCTGTGGTCACAACTGTGCTTATGGTGTGCTGAAAAGCCATTACATCTCATTGCAATAGAAAAGACGCACTAACACACAGGCTGACCAGCCCCATAAATTGCCAAAAAACTGACAGTTCAGCTTATTTATGCAATGTAATACCTGGAATGTTTTTTGTTTTTTGTTTTCTGGTTGAAGACTAGACGACATGACTAAATAAGCTCTATATAACTGGGTGGATTAAGTACCTTCTCTTTCATCAAGAAATTCCCTTATTGACAAAGTATAGTTAAATTAAGATTTCAAAGTCATTTTCCCCTTTTAGAATCATGAAACAGCATGGCATAGCAGTAGAAGAAACACTGAGCAAGAGAGCTTGAAAAACTGTGTTCTAGGCCCAGTTCTGCCCTAAACTTCCTGTGTGACCTCAAGAAAGACAGATCCTCAATCTGGGTTGGAGTTTTTGTATTTAAAAAATATAAAAGATCATTTCCAGGTCAATTCATTTCAGACTTTCTGTAATTTTTGGAGAACAAAGTAGGGTACTTAGAAATATCAAAGTGCTGCTATTATCACCTCTTAAATGAGTCAAAAGGTTATGAAGGCATGATGGTAAGGGGTGGAGGGTATTTATAGCTTGTTGACAGTCATTAAACTTGAGAAAGAAAAAAAAAGACATTAAATTCTGCTGCTTAGTGTTGGGGCATTTAAGAAGATATGCATGACCATCATAGGATGGCAAATTTTCCTTATTTGGAAGGGACCTCAGCCACCATCTAGTCCAACTTATATATAATATACCAGGCAAGTCATCATCTAGCAATCAAGGGCTTCAAATGAGGTAGATAGAATTGGCCCCTTCCTGAGGAAGACCATTCCACATTAAGAATAGCTCCAGTGTTAGAAATTTGGGGGTGGGTGTTATATTACTTATGCTTTGTTTTTTTACATCAAGCATAAATTGTCCTCCCTTTCTTGTACCATTGTTCTTGCTTGTGTCCCTTGGCACCAAATGGCACTAGTCTAGATCATTTCCTACCTCACTGTCCTTCAGCTACTTGAAGATGATCTGTCATGGTCATTTACACACACACACACACACACACACACACACACACACACACACACACACACACACACACATACCCCACTCTACCTAGATTTCTCTTCTTCAAGTTAAACATCCCCTCAATTAATCTTCAAGGTTTTCATCCTTCTGGTTGTCCTCTTGACACTAGCTTATCAATTTCTTTATCATGCAGTGACATCCACAACTCAAACTGTTACTCCAGACGTAATCTAACTAACCTGGAGTCAAGAAGACTCATCTTCTTGAGTTCAAGTTCTGCTTTAGACATTTACTAGATGTCTTTCTAGACTTTAGGAAGTGATAGAGGAAAATATTAATAATGCATATTAAATTTAAAATCTTGTCATACATATATATGTATGTTTGTATGAATATGTGTGTCTGTATGTATATGTATGTGCATTTGTATGTACGTGTGTATATGTATGAATTTTTTTGTGGAAGTTGGATGTTAAGCATTTACTAGAGCATCCTTGCTCACCACCCACATTTTTATGAGTTTTAATTAGCAACAAGAAACCAGACTAAATAAACCTTTTAGTCTCTTCTACAATTATACAAAATCATGACCTTGTGACTGAGTCTTCATCAATTATGACTTTAGTTTCTGTATCTATTACATAAAGATATGGGACCAGGTGACCCCTTAGGGCCATTCCAGTTCTAAATCCTATGATACTGGGTGACTACCTATGAAAACAGTAAATGTGACTCAGGGAGAAAGCAGGAGCTTGAAGTTCAGAGACATAGAGGTGAGTTCCAGTTTGACCACTAGCTAGCTCTGTGTCATTGTAGAAGTCACTCAAACGCTAGGCTCTCAGTGGGATATTATGAAGCAGCAATAATCAAAACTACTTGGTACTGGCTAAGAATCAGAGTGGTGGATCAGTGGAATAGATTAGGTATACAAGGCACAGTGGTAAACAGTAACCTACTGTTTGATAAACCCAAAGACTCTAACTTCTAGAATAAAAAACTCACTATCTGCCAAACAAAAAAAAAACTGATGGGGAAACTAGAAAATAGTATGGCAGAGACAAGGCACAGACCAGCATCGCATACCCTATACCCATGAAATGGGTACATGATTTGGACATAAAGGATGATACCATAAGCAAATTAGGAGAGTAAGGAATAGTTTACTTGTCAGATCTATGGAAAAGAGGAGAATTTATGATTAAATAAGAGATGGAGAACATTATTAAATGCAAAATGGACAATTTTGATTACATTAAATTTGAGTATTGTAAAAACAAAACCAATACAACCAAAATTAGAAGGAAAGCAGGGAGCTGGAAAACAATTTTTATAACCAGTATTTCTGATAAAGCCCTGATTTCTAAAATATATAGAGAACTGACTTGAATTTTTAAGAGTACAAGTAATTTCTGAACTGATAAATAGTTAAAGGATGTGAACAGGCAGTTTTCAGAGGAAGAAATTAAAGCTATCTATAATCATATGAAAAACTGATCTAAGTCATTTTGATTAGAGAAATGAAAATTAAAACAACACTGAGGTACCACCTCATGCCTATCAGATTGGCTAATATGATAGGAAGGAAAAATCACAAATGTTAGAGAAGACTGGGAAAATTGGAACATTAATGCATTGTTGGTGGAGTTGTAAACCAATCCAACTGTTCTAGAGAGCAATTTGGAACTATTCCTAAAGGGCTATAAAACTATGCATACCCTTTGATCCAGCACTGCCTCTACTAGGTCTGTATCCCAAAGATATAATTTTTAAAAAATGAAAAGGACCCACATGTATAAAAATATTTATAGTAGCTCTTTTTGTGGTGGCAAAGAATTGGAAATTGAAGGAATGCCCATCAATTGGGGAATGACTGAACAAGTTGTGGTATGTGAGTGTAATGGAATACTTTTGTTCTATAAGAAATAATGAGTAGACAGATTTCAGAAAAATCTGGAAAGACTTATATGAACTGATGTTGAATAAAGTGAGCAGAACCAGGAGAACATTGTACACAGGAACAGCAACATTGTGTGATGATCAACTATAACAGACTTAGCTCTTCTCAGCAATGCAACAACCTAAGACAATTCCAAAAGACTTAGGATGGAAAATGCAACCCACATCCAGAGAAAGAACTATGGAGTCTGAATGCAGATCAAAGCATACGGTTTTTCTCTCTCTCCAAAGATGCAAGTTTCAAGCCATCCTAAGCAACTTTTCCCCATGAATATAATGCATATATACTTATATGTGCACATATATACACATGGGTATGCATGTATATTATTTCTGGTATATAAATATATGCATTTTTGTGATAAAAATCTGTGAAGAGAAACTGAGGTACAAAGTTCTTAGCATAATCTATTTATTGGCAAGGCTAGAAGTTATCAATAACGGAAGTTAATAGCCCCTCAGTGACCAGAACCACAATTGACAGCCAGAGCAGTCTTTTTTAATAGTTGAAAAGATATGAGGTACCAAAAATAGTTCTATGAAGAAAACGAAACTAAGACAGTAAGTGGCCTATATCAGAGTTAAGGATGGGCTTACATTTAACCTTACTCACATGAGGGGGATTACCAGGACCCACAGCAATGGGGAAAACACAGAGCTGGTTAACATTCTCTGGAAAATCCCACGTTAGGCAACCCTCCATGCCAAAGTGGTCCAGGCAGAGCATCGTATGACCATGTTGACTCATTCACCCTCCTTCCTTCCAGAGCAAGATAGATTGAGCCCAGGCTGTAAGCCAGAGAAATGGGAAAGTTAAACTCTTATGAAAAAGTCAAACTATCTTATAGACTCTAACGTTAAGAAATTAAACTGTCTTTTTAAATCAAACTAATTCCTAAGTACTGATTCCAGTGATTAAATATAATCATCAATCAATAATGAATAAGTAATACAGATTAGAGTGGTATATCAATTTTTCAATTTCACAATATACACATCTGTGTGCGTTCACATATACATACACGTATTGAGTACATACACATATGAATGTATACATAGATGTATGCCTAACACACTTGGGGTCTTCCTTGTGTTCTCAACATCAAAAGGATTCCAATGTCTTCAAAAATTGACATGATAGCACTTCAGGCTATTACCCTGGACTGTTCATCTTTCAGTCTTGATTCATGATGAGTTTCTTTTTTCCCAAATTTCTCCAAGATCCTTCACTGCTTTTTCTGTGTAATTCCTCGTGATATATAGTCCTTGTGGTTACCATGTATCCCTCCATTGCCCTTGAGTGAACCCCAACTTCAATTCTTCCCAGAACAAAGTATTCTATGGCTTACAGCCATATAATAGTCAAATAAAATCTGCAAAATGCCTCCGTACATTCAACATACATTTTCAATCAGAAACAAAGACGGATCTCTTTGTATCAGCCTAGAAATATCCTTGGAGGTTTGCTCAAAGCTACTGATTCCCATGTTGTCATCCTCTCTGGCCTTTTGGTCTGTTATTTCTGAAATGAGAACAAAAATAAAGCACAATACTTGACAAATATATGATGGGTGTCATTTTTTTTCAGAAAATATTTTAGAGAACTCAGCCATGTGGAGTGAACTTTACAGGAGCTACATTCAATTTTTCCAAGTTTCTAGGGCTCAAAAGATGGAGGGGACAGCCATGCTGATTAAACATCTGGGTCCTCACAGAAGGTTCATCTGAGGTACTTTTGAAGGCCACAGTCTTGATGATTCAGGGGTAGGGAACCTACAGCCTTGAGGCCACATGTGGCCCCTTAGATCCTCAAGTGAGGCCCTTTGACTGAATCCAAGCTTCAATTTGTTCTGTGAAGTTTGGATTCAGTCAAAGAGCTACACTTGAGGACCTAGAGGGCCACATACGGCCTCAAGGCTGCACGTTCCCCACCCCTGTAATAACTGTAAAAGTCATCCATGAACTTCTGACTAAGCAAAAAGGATGCATCTCACAAAAATCCCACCCGGTAAAAACACCTACCCAGGAATATTTGCACTTAGCAAACTCAGACTGTCTTCAGTAGAGAGCAAAATCAGCAGGTGGCAAACATGAATGGTTCTAACCTATATCATCTCCCTTTTATAATCTTATAAAGAAAATAGAAGTTGTTCCCTTTTCAGTATTGCCCTTATGAAGGAGATGGAGTAGGGTCCTATCAGCGTGGCAAGATTTGAGGCCCCTCTCCCTTCTAGCTCCCCAAATACTTCATATTAGACTGTCAGGATGACGAAAATTTCTCCATTATAGTGTGAATCATGTCTTTGTCTCCTGGAAATCCTAGTCTTAAAGAGTCTCTTATTAAAATGCAAGAACCACAAGGAGAAGCAGCACCTTAAGGCACAGTCAACTAATATTATGGGAGAGTTTGATCTATGAAATCTATTCCAAACTTGATAGTCACCTCAGAGCAAGATCCTCAGGAAGAGGTCACAGGACAATGCCTGGGAGAAGATAGAAGATAGCCAAGGAGAAATAAGCAATCTTGTCTACTTCAAATTGTATATCAAGCTGGCTTTGTAACATCACCATGAGATGCCTGTTGACTTTTTAACAATAGAGTTTAGTTTAGCTCAGTATTGCCTTACTTGCAATTTGGATGTTAAGGAGGCAAACTCTCATATGTCCCAGAGAGGCCTTCCTTGTTTGTTGTGGCGTCTATCACTGAAATAGAAGAGGCACTCACCAGCACACTTTCTTCTTGAATGACTGAAAACAACAGTTGTCTCTTACAGATGCATAGAAGGAGCTAAGTTATTTCAGAAAGACCGAGGACAAGCTAAAAATTACAAGCTACTCATACTAATTATTCATCGGGAACAATCGAAGGTGAGTGCATTTTCAATGCTGTATTACCTGTGTGACTATAGGTTAATCAAGATGAAATGCCTTCTAAGTAATTACTTCTCCTTAGTAGACTCAGTAGCCTTGTCTGGGAAATGGGACTAATATTACCTTCCCTTCAAGAAAGTAGGGAGCTAAACCATATTGAGGTCCCTTACCAAAATAAAAATTATGATTCTATAACTCTCTCTCTGGTTTTGCTATCAGTTAGATTTTTTTTTTTATTTCAAAGAAATTCGTAAGTGTTCAATCGATGTCTTTATAATCAAGGAGTTCTCTGAAAAGCAATTAATTTCAGATTTTGGGCTTTATAGAAAATCTCTAATGGATAAAGCTTTTTATCTTTTAATTACCTTTGAATTGCACCTAAGACAACTTCAAGGAACACTGATCTTCTACTGATGTCTTTGTAGAGCTTCCTAGATCTTTGCCATGAAATGCTAGAACATTTATAAATAAAATGATCTCCAAAGAAAATAATCATAGCTGACCTTTACAATGTATTTTAATATCTGCAAAGACTTTAGACATATTATTTTGGTTGATCCTTACAATTACTACATTAGTGACAAAGTATAGGTATTATTCTGTCCCCATTCAACAGAGGAAGAACTAAATCTCAGAGAGGTTAAGTAACCAGCCCATGGTCACACAGCTAATATATCATCAAAGGCTAAATTTGAACTCGGGTCTCTGCTGACTCCAAGTTCAGGATGTTTCTCATTCTATCACCACTGCCTCTATCACTCCATAGGGGACTTGACCACAGAAAATCGCTTCCTGGCATGTCATTTTTGTTGCTTAAAAGTCATCTTAAAGATTCTCAGTTTGAGAAAGTATAGCACAGACATCTGTTAATTCTTGAAGTAGACCAGCCCTTTACCCATGATTTCTAAATATTTAAACAAACAGCCCAAACAAATCTGTGCTTCCGTGTTAACCCCATGAACTTAGAAGTCTGCACCTGTACAACTCCTAATTAACATGTTCTATAACAGGCAAGAGGCCTTAGGTAACAGGGTGATATTCACACCTCTTAATTGGTGCCGTTAGCACTTTTTTTCTTGTCAACCAGAAAGGGGGGTAGGGAAGGAATATGTGGGGGAATCTCCTTAAATGTACAATATTAACAATGTTACAGGTAAAAGAAACACTAGCAGTGACTGTGGGATTGGGAGAAGGAAGAGTTAATGCACAGATTTAAAGAACTAATTAAGCTCTGAGTCACTATTTAGGTTGAATCAGGAGACAAATATGGTCATTTTGAGAAGCTAAAATTATCATCTAAGTGGGAACATCAATGACTACATCTCTTTTTTTCACTTGTTCCTGACCTAAATTGAACAGGATTTTTTAAAATCTCACTACATTTTCCCATTATCTTCAAACATAGTTTTCTTTGAATCCATTCAATATATGAAAATCCAGAGGTAGACACATCTAAATTAGATGATTTTTTTAAAGAGAAAAGTTTACTAACATGATTCTTTAGATAGCTAGCTCCTAGTTCACTTTAAAAAGGGTTCGATTTATACAAATTTAATTTACAATTGACTTTTTGGAAATACATAAGAACATTATGAGAAGGAATTTCACACCCATATATTACAGGCATACCTACTGTCATTTAAAAAAATGATAAAATTGGGTCTTAGGAAAGGAAAGTGAACACTCCAAAGTAGCAGAGCCAGAGTTCCAAATTTTAAATCCATTGTTCTTATTTGAAGCTATATCTAGGAATTTTGACATTCAGGGCAAGCAAAATCAAGTCCCCTGACATCAATTTTCGAGTCACTGAGTAGATGAGGGAGAGACTCTGTGGAACAAAGGGATAGTTCTTTTCTACACTTCTAAAAGAGTTCCAAGAACCACTAATACTCTCTAAATTCCAGTGTCCTAGGAAAAGTCCCAGTCAAACCACCCTAGTTATAGTTCTGCTCTTTCTACTACTCCAGGCTGGCTCTACTGGATAAAGCTAAGACAGAGCTCTCTAGCTTCTCTCTAGATCCCTACTTATGTTGTACAGAAGGTCAAATAGAAGAAGACTCCTCTATCACACTTTTATTAACTTCCATACATGGAACATCGATTACAGCAAATGGAGGAATATTAAATGCTGTGGCTAAAGTTCCCTTACCTTGACAGTGGACTTTCCAGGGATGTAGACGATGAGGTGGACAAACATTGCCAGAGCTAGCTCAGTGTTTGGGAGACTCTGAACCAAACTGAAAGGCTACAGAGCCATTGTGCTGACCACATTGTTGTATGCCTGTGAAATATGGGCAGTCTACCACCACAGTGCCAGAAAATTAAATGGCTTTCATTTAAATTGTCTTGGGAAGATTCTGAAGATTACTTGGCAAGATAAGGTACCAGGCACTGAGATCCATTCTGGAGCAGAACGGCCAAGCATCCAAATTCTACTATAGATAGAGCAACTCTGATGGGCCAGCCACAGAGGCCAAATGCCAAATGTATATTTACCTAATATCTATTTTACAGAGAACTGATACAAGGCAAGTTCTCACAAAGAGGTCAGAAAGAAGAAGCAGCACAAGGACACTCAAGGTCTCTCTGAAAAACTTGAGTATTCATTGTGAGACATGGGACACACTGGCACAGGACTACCCAGTGTGGCAAGCCTCCATTAAAGAAGGCATCATGCTGTATGAGCAAAGTAGAATTGTAGTAGCGCAAAGGAAACACAAGATGCACAAAACTAGAGATGTTTCCAATCGAGATGTTCAAATAGACTAATGATTTCTAACCTTTGGCAGAGCCTTCCTAGCCACTATCAGTCTGATTAGCCACAGTCAGACACACTATGCCTTGACCCAAATATCTTGATATTATCAGTCCTATTTGAGTACAAAGGATGAACAATTTTTTTCTGTCATGGGTAATAGCAAATGTCCAGAGAACTTGTTTATGGAAGGCATGTCTCTTCACTAAGCTTGATCAGACTGGGATTGTCATAAGAAAATGTACAAGGGTAGAAGAGCACAATGTGCATTTGGAGGTGGGGGAGAAAGTGATATGGTTTGACTAGGCTAGAGAATAGAGTGCATAGAAGATATTAACACGAGATGAGGCTAGAGAGGAAGGCTGGTGTCTAATTGGGAAGGGCCAAGAATAACAACAGGCAAAGGTACTAAAACTATAGGTAAGAGGAAGTCCCTGAAGATTTCCAGGCAGAGGTGTATCATGGCCAGATTTATAAATATAGATTAGTCTGAAAGGTTGGAGAAAGAAAATAGTGGAGGAAATGCCATTTAGGAAGCTATTATAATAACTCAATTAGGTGAAAATATGAATCTGTATTGGAATGGTGGCAATGGGAATAGAATGGACAAGTGTCAAAGAAAGAAACCAAAGAGCCAGTTAGGGTGGGGGTAGTCAAATCGAATCAACCAGCATTTCATCAGGGCCAACTATGTGTCTGGCATTGTGCTAAATTCTGGGGATTTGAAGAAAGAAAAAAGAGCTGTACATGCTCTATAGGAGCACATATTCTCATGGAGGAGACCAAATACAAATAAGTATGTAAACCCAAGCTAAATGCAGTATAAATTGGAGATAATTAACAGAAGTAAAGGACTAACATTAGGGGGAATCCAGAAAGTAGACAGTGGGATTTTAGCTGAGACTTAAGGGAAGCCAGGAGGCGGAAACGAGGAAGGAGAGAATTCCAGCTATGAGCAACAGCAAGCCAAAGTGCACAGGAGGCAGAAAGTACAATACCTTGTATGAGGAACCCCAAGTAGACCAATGGGAGTGGATCACAAAGTATGTGAGAGCAGCTAAAGTGTAAGAAAACTGTAGAGGCAAGAAGAGTCTGGGTTAGGAAGGGATTATAAGCCAAACCGAGGGTTTTTATATTTCATTCTAGAGGTAAGGAGGAGCCACTGGAGTTTATTGAGTAGAGAGGTGATACAGTCAGTCCTATACTTTAGGAAAATCAGTTTCACAGCTAAGTGGAGGGTGAATTGAAGTGAGGAGAGCCTTGAATCATGAAGACCAACAGTCAGGCTATCGCAGGGCTGGGCAAAAGAACAAATCCATTAAAATACTACTTATGTGACCTCAGGCAAGCCGTTTAAACTCTGGTTCTCAAATTTCTCATATATAAGATGGGAATAAACATCACCCAGACTGTATCACATGCTCGTTTGGAAGGTCAAATGAGATTATTGAAGTGAAAATGCTTTGGAAATTATAACTCATAGAAAATAGAAGGTATGATGTTTATTTTGCTACAAAAAGGGAGTGTAAATAGGAAAATTTTGTAACATGGGATGCTACAAGCTACAAAGGCTTCTAAACTATTTTCTTTCCTCTAATAAAATCTTCAATCCCTTCTACTCTCTACTTTTAATTCCTTAAGGAAATATTATCAGTTTTTTTCTTTTAGAACATGGTAATGGGGGGCCACTAGGTGGTGCAGTGAATAGAGCACTGGCCCTGGAGTCAGGAGGACCTGACTTCAAATCCAGCCTCAGATACTTAACACAAAAGCTAGTCGTGTGACCTTGGGCAAGTCACAACCCCAATTGCCCTCTAAAAAGCAAAAAAAAGCAAAAAAAAAGTAGAATATTGTAATGGTCTTTGGAATCAGACTTAGAGAAGTATTGTGTTATAATGGAAAGAGTCTTGAAACTAAAACAGGGTTTCTTAACTCGTGTGCGTGTGTGTGTGTGTGTGTGTGTGTGTGTGTTTGTGTGTGTTGGACTCCTTTGGCAATCTGCTAGAACCTAGGGACCCCTTCTCAGAAAGATATTTTTAATGCATGAAATAAATAATATAAGATTATAAAGGAAAACACTTGTAATGAATGAAACACAGTTATCAGCATTTTTTTAAAATCAAGTTCATTGACCCCAGGTTGAGAATTCTGACATGGAGTCTCAACCTAGACATAGGAAATATCTCCATCTAAAACTTGAATCTTTCCTGTGACACTTGAAATCTCACCAGACAAGTCATGAAGCCTCAGTTCCCTCAAATCAGGATACTAGAACTTAGAGCATTTACCTTAAGGCATTGTTGGGAAGGTTCAATGAGATTTTACAGTACTATTTAAAGTATTTTGCAAATTCTAAGACAATGTATAAATATCAGCTATTATTTTAATGACTATCAATGTAGAGGCAGAATATCATAGTGGAGAGAGCACATGATGAAATCCTGAGTTTAAGCCTTGTCTCTGCTCTATCCCAGCTGTGTGAGTTGGGAAGTCACTGAACATCTGAGTACAACCAAGCAACTGTCTTGGCCTATAAACTATGGGGGAAGTACAGGTTTGCATTGGACCAGGCTGTTTCCAGACTGACAAAACCCTAAGTTCACACTCCCCTAAGATGAGACTTATCTGCAATTTCAATATAGTCCAGATACTTGAAAGTGCTGAATTTTGCATGCTATAAAACCAAAGTTTTGCTGCATTACAAAGGCCTTTTCTCTTTTCTGTCTGATGTACCAAGAAAACCCCCAGAAAAACAAAAAACTATAGAAAGGATTAGGACTGTAGCTTCATGTATACCTTGCTTCTATGTCAACATGCATATTTCTCCGCTTAGAGAGGAAATTCCATATATCAGTGTGAGACATGTAGTGATAAAAATCACCTTTTCTGTTAACACATGGAATCATTATCTATCTTGATTACTTATTGCAGTTTATATTTTAAGAACAGCAAAACTTAAAATGCTGTGTCAACAAAACCCTCCCACTGTCTAAGGCAGGTAGAAAGATATCCTGCCTTATCCTTGCTGCTTATTCTAAGGATTAGAATGTATTAGTATGGTCCTGTTTAACTTACAGACCAGACACTACTCAAGCGGCTATTATTTAGCAGCTATCTAATACGTACATTTGATGTATTCTTTCCTTATTACATCATATGGGAGGCAAGAAAGAGGAGCATTTTGCTTTGTAAAGAAAAAAAAGTAACACTTCTGTGTTTATTTTCTGAGTAAGAAGGGGCCACCCACCTCTCTTATCCTACATAGAATTCCTGTCTAGAAGATGCCAAAATGTTTGAAGTAAAAGATTAAAAGGTTATTCAGATGTTTCGAAATATCCAGATGTTTGGCATGTTAAAACAAAAACATCTAAATTGCCAACAGAGTTTTTTTTCCACTTCCCTTCCAGCTGCTTTGATATCGTGTAGAAACACCTCATAGTTGTAGAATTCATTTGATTTTTAAAGTAATTAGGCAGCAATAATGATAGTGATCTAGGGACATTCGTGGACATTCAGAGGGTTCATTTACCAAGGCTTTAAAATAAATTAAGTGAAATCTAAAAAATTAAGTCTATGACTAAACATAAATGAAAACAACAATGGGACATTGTTCCATAGATACAGCATCATTTTTTTTTAATCTTGGATAAGATTAAATATAACACTTTCCTTTCAAAGCCTATTCCGACATCTCATCATGGCATTGAAACGATGCCGGGCTCTCAAAGGTTTTGTCAGTAGGGCACAAGTTCTGGTTGGTCCACCCAACTTCTGAACTGGCTTCAGAAGACCTTGCAATAGATGCTGGTTTTGTCCTTGGAGGATCAAACTCGATGGCAGAGGTTTTTCACTAACGGGCGGGCATCCACATAATCATTGTTTTGACTACAGCATTTCTTAGTCTATCTATTCTTGAAGATTAGCTGGTCAGATTTCAATCTAAAGTGGTAGAGAGTCATTCAACCAACAAAGTCACAAATCTTTCCACAATGAAGTTATAGCAGAGTTATAATCCAAGAACATGTGGTTAGAAATTAGAATTTGAGTGGGATTTGGGGACAATTCTTTGATTTTCTTGCTATAAGGAACTCCCAAGAAAAAACTCCCTACCAATGAAAGTCAGTACCTCCTTTGAAGCTATTAGTCTAAAAAAATTACATAAAGCATTGGCTTTTTTTTTAATTTAACCTATCTTACCCCAGCCTTCCCTTCCATTTTAGCAATGTTTTTAAATGAAAAGAAAAGGAATAAATCCCACCTTACAAAATGCATAATACAATAAAACAAAATGTATGTCTTTCTACATTTTAAGTTAATTTCCGCTCTGTCAGGAGAAGAATGACATATTTCATCTTCAATATTCTCAACTCATAACTTAATCATTGGATTGATAAGAATTCTAAAGTCTTTCAAGATTGTTGTTTTGGTTTTTTTCTCTATGGTGTTGCTGTCACTGTTAAATTATTCTTATGGTTCAGCTCACTCCACTCTGAATTTGTTCATAGGTATCTTCCCAGTTTCCTATGAAACTGTTCATTTCTGCATTTCTTATTATATACAATATTCTATTACACTGAGATACTATAATTCGTTTGGTCATTGAATGACATTCTCTTAGTTCCCATGAAAGGAGCTGCTACAAATATTTTTACACTTTACTTCTTTTTTTGATCTCTTTGGGACATAGGCCTAGGACAGTGATGGGTAAAATTATATATAGTTTAATAACTTTGAAGGCATAGTTCCAAATTGCTTTCCAGAATAGCTGAGCCAATTCACAAGTTCACCTATAATGCCCTTGTATGTCTATTTTTTTCACTGCCCCTCCCACATTTGTCATTTTCTTCTTTTGCCATTCTGATGGATGTGAGACAGAATCACAAAGATGTTTTAATATGCATTTCTCAATTTATTTGCTAGTTAAATAATTTTTTTCATATAGCTCTTAATAACTTGTATTTCTTACATTGAAAAGTGCTTCCTTGTGTCCTTGAACCATTTATTTATTGGAGAATGATTGTTTTTCAAACTTAAATCATTTCTTTATATATCTTTGATATGAGACCTTTATCAGAGAAATTTGCTACAAAGATTTTTCCAAGTTACCTATTTCTCTTTTACTTTTAAATACATTATTTTTTGTGAAAATCTTTTTAATTTTATATAATCAAAATTGTACACTTTATATTGTGTGATCCTTTCAATTGTTTAGTCACGGATACCACTCCTGTCCTTAAATCTGAGATTTAATTTCCTCCTTGATCTTGCCTACAATATGATCTTTCATATCTAGGTCACAATCCATTTGAAGCTTAACCAGGTATATGGTATAATGAGTTGGTCTAAACCTTTTTTCTGCCATCCATATTTTTCAGCAATTTTTATCAAATAGCAAGTCTTTATCTCTTTAGCTTCATCAAACACTACAGTACCAAATTTGTTGGCTTCCATACATTATATATTTAATCTTTTGCACTGAGCAAATAGTACAAAATCACTTTGATTACTGTTTTGAAGTACAGTTTGAGATCTAATAAAATTCCTTCCCTCCCACTTTTTTTTATAATTACCCTAGAGATGCTTGACTTTTTGTTTCTCCAGATGAATTTTATTATTATTTTTATAGCTCTATAAAATACTTCTTTGGTTGTTTGATTGGTACAACACTGAATAAATTAATTTAGGCCAAATTGTCATTTTTATTATATTTACTTGACCTACCTATGAGCAATGAATGATTTCCTAATTATTTTGGAGAAAGATTTAGGAATCTTAATTCTACAAAGAGTATTTTATAAAACACTATATATTTATATAGTTCCCAGGTGTAATTTGGCAGATATTCTCCTAAATATTTTAGACCATCTATAATTATTTTGAGTGAAATTTATCTTTTTAGCTATTCCTACTGGGTTTTGATGGTAATATACAGAAAAGCTCATGATTTATGTGTATTTATTTTATATCCTGAAAAATACTGATTTAATTCATTAAATATTTTTGGTTGAATTACAGTAATTATCATATAATTTATATTTATATATAATTAACAAGTCATTAACATATCATTTGCAAAAAGAGATACTTTTTTTTTCTTTGCCTGTTTGGTTCCTTACTTTCTCTTTCACATCTTATTGCAATGACTAGTATTTTGAGTACTCTGTTAAAAAGTCATGGTGATAATAGACAATCTTGCTTTATTCCGAATCTTATCGCAAAGGTCACTACCTTTTTTCTATTATATACACAGTTTGTTTTTGAATTTGCATGGTTATTATTTATTATATTAAGGAAAATTCCATTTATTTCTATATTTTCTAGAGTTTTCAATAGAAACTAATGTTAGATTTTGTCAAAAATCTTTTCCAATATCTATTGCTATATTCATATGGATTTTATTGTTTGTTATTTAACATTATCTTCCCTATGTTGAAACAATCTTGCATTCCTAATCAAACATGAATTCATATTACAAAGCAAATGTGATTATAATATGTAATCTTCCTCTTACTTTCTTTACTATCATTTTCAAATTTTGTCTTCTCCTAAGACCATTAAAACATTAAAAAATACTCACTGGTCCTCAATTATTTTGACCCTTTTCTATGAACCATAAAGATATTAGGGTTCTGAGAAGGCATGTGTTTCTTAACACCTATTAAAATGTACACAATTCATACCCACATATTCTCTTCAAATGAAATAAATATTCTCTCACAAGATGCTCCATATCCTGACTCCATGTCTTTTCACTGGTTATCCTCCATGCCTAGAATGTTCTCTCTTCATCTTTGTCTCCTGGCTTTCCTGGTTTCTTTTGATTTTCAGACAAAATCCTACCTTTTGCAAGCCTATCCCATTCTCTCTTAATGCTAGCAGCTTCCCTCTGAGATTACCTCCAAGTTATCTTGTATACTTTTGTTAATACACAGTTCTTTACAAGTTGTTGCCCCCCATGAGTTTGTGAACTCCTTAATGACAGGGACTGCCTTTTAGATGTTGACATTGTTTTGTTGGGTTTTTTGGTATTACTAGAACTTGGCACAGTATCTGGTATATAATAAGCACTTAATAGATCCTTGCCAACCTTTCTATATTTCTGCTGGTATCTATGTTTCTGTTTTAAAATGCCTTACCAATTCCATCCTTTTCATCAAAAATTCTTGGGAATTCTGTATTTCATAAGATGTCCATTTTTTTTCCCACTGTAGTATTGTATTTAGATTTGACAGATGAGTTATCCCTGGTTTTAAGCTTTTATCTTTTGAAGTATCATATTCCAAACTCTCCTCTTATATAAATGGCAGCTGCAAAGTCTTGTGTAATCCTTACTATAGGTCTTTTTGGTGTTTCTAGTATTTGTTCTTTGATCTGGAAACTCTGAATTTTTATGTCCTGGGGTTTTTCATTTGGAGGTTTATTTCATGTGATAAGTAGATTCTTTTTATGTTTACTTTGCCCTCTGCTTCTCAGAATTCTGGGAAATTTTCATTTATAACTTCTTCAAATATAACTAGATATTTTGAGGGATTTTTTGGTCATAGTTTTGAGATGGTCCAATAAGTCATCAGTTTTATTTCTCCTTGAGCTGTTTCTAGGTCAATACTTTTGGATACAACATTTCTTACATTTTCTTCTATTTTTTTTCAATATTTTTATTTTGTCTTAATATTGATCATTGTCTTATTGAATTATTTTTGTTTGGTCCATTCTCATATTGAGGACATCAAGTTTTTTGATAAGGTTTTCCACCATCTGTTCTAAGGAATCACTTCTTGCCATTTGTTCCTCCCTAACTATTCCATTTTGTGTCTCTTTTCATTTTTTCTGGGTACTCTTATAATCCTTGTGGCCAAGGCACTTTTTTCTTTGTAACTTTACCTGGACTTAAAATAAGATTGCGATACTACTTAGAGTTTACATCTTGGGTATCTCTCAAAGCAAGGTATTTCATCATGGTATGCAAAGTTTATCATTGTTTGATTATCTTCTAAACCTCAGTATCCATTTTGGATAGTCCATATTTCTTCCAAGCTTCACAAACAAGTGGATGGGCAGGGCCAGCCCATTTCTGAATATAGTGACCAAGAGAGTTCCTCTTTTAAGGGACTCCAAAGCTGATTCATTGCTGGACTCTGCCTGAAGACTCCCTCTTGCCATAGAGATGTAGCCCTCTCCCACTAGTAGGCTTTGCCTGGAGTCCTTAGCCCCCCTGTAACAGGGTTCAGACATTACTCTAACATGCTAGGAGCTTCAGAACATCTCTAGACAGGCTTTACCTAGTACCTTTCTCTTGCCACTGAGCTTTGATCTCTGGGGAAATAGGAACCCTTCTCAGTTAATACCCCAACTCCTCAAATACCTTCACATACACTCTGATTTTTATCTACCCTTATTTGTGCATCTCAGAATCTCTGCAGGATTCTGAGGGAGTGGGTACTTTTGTAGATCCCTGGTTTGAGAGGAAAAGTCTACAGATGATTCTAATGTCTTTTTTTAGACTTACCCATTTCTATGCCTCATTGATGTGTTTATAGGGGATCTATGTTCCTCTATGTCCTAGTATGCTGACATCTTCAATACAATCCCATGAGTATTGAGAGATTAAGTGACTTGCCCAGAGTGTCACAGATGATATGAGTCTGAGGCACTGTGTCAGAGGTCAACGCTCTATTCACCATACCTTGCTGCCTCTCAAAATAGGCTTAATTTGACATTGTTTAAATTCTACATGTAGTCTCCTGGTTATTTGTTAGGGGTTGGGGAAAGGAAAATGAGGGATTGATGATAAACATATTATAGAAATTGAACCTTAAAATTTCAGATGCAGGGAAATCAGAAGCTTTCCATAATAAGCCACTGATGTGGAATAGCATCCCTAAGATCAATGATTGTGATATGCCAAGAGACTTTTCAGAGACTGTCTTTTACTCTAGGCTCAATGTTCTGTACTGATATTTCAAACGCAAGGACTTCATGAGTTTCTTTTTTGTTTTTTCTTCACTAAGGAATATAGCATGACACAATGAAAAGAACCTTATATATAGGGAAAGGAGCTTCTCAGGCCTAGGGTCAAGGCCAAGCTTTCCTAGTTACTACCACTGAGATCTTGTATAGTCACTTATCCTATGTAAAAACAAAAAATCAGATATCTCTAAAGTACCTTTCAGCTTTGACGGGCTATGACTCCACATTCATTCCTCACTTATTTATAACTCCTTGACTAGTTTATGACCTAATAATCATCTGGGTGATGCTGCAGTGGTTGTAGGTAGAGAATGGAAACACAGAGCTGAGATTATTCATTTGTATTGTGAGGGACGCTGAGTTAAGAAATTAAATGTAATGGATATGAAGTTAAATACATCTCTCCTCATTTGCGCAAGCTCTTCCGGATTCATGGAGTGCTCCTGGAAGGGATGTGCTGATAAATGTTTAACAACTGCCTCTCCAGAAATAATTAATGTATCCACAACTCATTATAAAGTCTAATCTGAATAATTAACATTTTCTCTGTTACTTTCTTAACCCTAAGCAATAAATAAAATAATTAATCAAGTCTTGATTTGTAACACTTGTCAATTCTGAGCTGTAAATGCCCATAATGAACATTTAACAATCAGCTCTTTTAACATTTAACAATAAGCCAGTCCAAAGTAGTTCCAGAATGTATCTGGCTCCTAGCAGTACATATTCAATGAGGAATCTACTTCTGGCTATAAGAACAATATATGGGTCAGAAGGAGAAGACAGACATAGAGATATTAAACTATAAACCAAGACCTGGAGAAAAGCCTGAATATTTACATGGACCACTTTAAGCAACCATATACATCAAGGAGCGACAAGGCAGCCATGTTGGAGATGGGCACAACTAAGGATCTTGCCCTTGCTATTTGCTACAGAGCCTTACATAACAAGAAACAATATGCATTAAGGAACACATCAGATCTATCTCATTGTTGGAATTGTGAGTCATGTGGACTGTACAGAAGGTGAGAGTTATCAAGGAGGAGAGCTGTTTGCTGTCTTCCAAAAATAGGAGAGTTTTACAAATAGTCAAACACCTTGAATAAGAGGTTCAAGTATGCATTTTTGTCAGGTTCAGTGAAATCTATCCTATGTATAATGTCTTGTTAACCTAAGTGCTTGCAGAGGAGATGTAAGCCCTTTTTGTGTGATATGAATAACTTTGTCTATGGTTTGTAGCCCTGAGTCAGACAGATTTTATTATCAATCAACCAAAACTGCAAGTGGGTTTGATATGTTAGAGTCCAGAACCCAACTGTTAGACAGGCTATATAATCTCTGAATACTGGCATTTCCTTTAAAAAGTGGTGACAATCCATAACAGTGCTTTTGAAGATGGATGATAGATAAGAAAGAGAAAGTATTTATAATGGCTATGATTTAAATAACTCCTCAGTCATCATAATGATAGTAAAAATAAAATGGAAATCACTCAAGAACAGAAAAGACAGAACTTTTTCTATCTTAATCTTCTGTAGTTGTATATGGTAGAGATGCTTCTGTTTCAGTTTATCTAAAACTTTTTCTTTCCTGATCATAGAAATGTTGTTAAGTGGAATTTTCATCATTTTCATGGGTCCAACCTTCTCATTTCATTTATTCACATCTTTTGTGAAATCTGAATGTTTTCAAGACTTCTTCCTGAAGTGTTTTCTTCATGTCTCTAGTCTTCCACGTCAATTCACCTAACCCTTATTAGAGGCCATGGATGCAAGAGACATTACAGAAGTAAATGTAGCCTTCTGAGATCTGGGCATCCTCTGCTCAAATCCCACTTATACTGATGTATTAAATTCCCCCAGAACATTGGCTACTGGGATTATGGTATCTTTTTAATGTCTTGGCTCAAGTCACCATTCCCAAGGAGCCCCCTACCATTTTAATCTATCATCAGGTATGTCTTCGATACCATCTCACCAATGCCAGTTGATATCTCCTCATTCTCTTCAATCAGTGCCATTGAGTAACACCTCACTATCATTTAGCTAATAAATACCAATTGACTTTTACAAATGGATATTTACTGAGAATATACAGCACGAACAGAAGTCTAAAATCATTCCCCAAAAAAATTTTAAGCAAATTCTCCCCTATACCACCTTAGTCCCTGGGAATAGTGGGATCAAATATCAAATCATTGCTACAAAGTATTTGCCCCACCAAGTTCATTTGCAGATGAAATATAGCCAATGGATGAAATGAGTCCCTTGTTTATATAGAAATCAGTGTCTCAACTGGCAGGTACAAACCATTGATGGCTTGGGTACCACAGATTGTTCTTCAGGCCAAGGTTAGTGCCTTATCTGGTTCAACTGTTGTTAGCTCTCGTATAGATTCTTATTTCCAGACAGTTGGTTGGTCTTCCATCCTTTCAAATATTGCAAGGTCTCACAATGTTTCCAATACTCCAAGCAAAGAAACAATGGCAGCATGTGCATGATCATATGGCCCAGGGGATAACTGGCAGCAAGGGGCTACAGATACCACTACTACTACCTCTCTGTCCAGCCATCAACCCTTACTACCTCAGCCAGGTGCTTCCAGGTGGGAAAAGGCTGAGTTGTCCCACTTCAAGCTTTTTGAATGCACATTCAGTTCTGGCTAAGCAGCAAATCAAAATTGGTATATGATAAGCAGAACAGAAGAAGTTGTTGAATACCTGCTCTTTCTCCAAAGTCCATCTGGAGCTTACATCAGATTAAGCATGCCCCAAATGCTAATAAAAGCTGGGTTTTCATTAGCTAGTCTCCTCCAAAAGTAAAATTTATATGGTGCAGGTTAGTTAGATTAAACCTTTTTCCTCAGAGGGAAGAGGGAATACATATAGACAGAAAAAGCTAGAATAGCTTATGAGTCTATAAGTACTGACCCTGACCAAAGAAATTCTACCAGTCTCAGTATTTAGCTGAAGCAGTCAGGCACTGCAAGTGGATAGAGCCCTAGGCCTGGAATCAGAAAGACGTAAGTTCAAATCCAGCCTCAGACATTTACTAGCTGTGTGACCCTGGGCAAATGACTTAAGCTCAGTTTCCTAAACTATAAAATGGTGTAAATAATAACGCCTCCCTCACAGGATTGTGTTGAGGCTCAACTGAGATAATTATTGGTAAAGCTTATAGCTTTGGTTGATTGTTTGTTTTCCTTCATTCTCAAAGACCAAAATGACATCACTATGCCAGAGTCAAGTTTCAACGTGTCCAACTGTGGCTGATCAGACCACTATGAACTCAGAATGCTCTACCATAGGTCTGGCACAAATAGTCTGTGTGAACATTTGGGCTGGATTCTCTAAATTTGCACATCCTGCATTTCCTTTGAGTTATTTCAATTCTGCTTTGCTCATAGAACACAGCACCTTCTCTGACGTGGGCACTCCATGCTGAGCATTCCTGAGCCGGTGTCTCCCATGTCTCACAATCTATTCCAAAGTTCTTGAGAGAGACCTTAAGAGTGTCCTTGTGTCACTTCTTCTGCTCACCATGTGAACATTTGTCCTGTGTGAGTTCTCCATAAAATAGTCCTTTTGGCAAGCATACATTTTGCATTTGAACAACATGGCCAGCCCATCAGAATTGCACTCTCTGAAGCAGTTTTTGAATGCTTGGCAGTTTAGTTGGAGTAAGGACCTCAGTATCTAGAACCTTATCCTGCCAGGTGATTTTCAGAATCTTCCGAAGACAGTTCGAATGGAAACAATTTAGCTTCTTGGCATGGCATTGATATACTGCCCAGGTTTCACAGGCATAAGAATGAGGTCAGCACAACAGCTCTGTATGCCTTTAGTTTGGTAGTCAGTCTAATACTGCTTCTCTCCCATACTTTCTTTCAGAGTCTCCCAAACACTGATCTAGCTCTTGCAATGCAGCATGTGTCGCCTTACTATCAATGTGTGCATACCTGGAAAGTACACTATCAAGGTAAATGAACTTATTCACAGCCTTCAAAATTTCTCCATTTACTGTAACCGATGGTTCAACATATGGATGGTGTGGTGGTGGCTGATGGAACACCTGTTTTCTTCGTGTTAACTGTTAAGCCAAAATTAGCACAAGCAGCAGCGAATAGATCCATACTTTACTGCATTTCAGCTTCAGAGCCTGCATTGAGTGCACAATCATCTGCAAACAGAAAATCATGCACCAATCCTCTTTCCACTTTGGTCTTGGCCTGTAGCCTTTTCAAGCTGAAGAATTTACCATCAGTGAAGTAGCTGACCTTGATGCTGTGTTCATCCTCACTAAAAGCATTTGACAGCATGACTGAAAACATCATACTAAAAAGCATGAGAGCAAGCATACAGCCCTGCTTCACTCCATTGGTGACTGGGAAGGCACAAGGGCATTGTCCATTATCTAGAACCCAAACAAGCATAACATCATGACATTGACTTACAATGGGCTCTAGGCAAACAAATTTTGACAGAGTCCTTTGGTCATATTGCCTGGGCTGGTTGAGCAAGACTTCATGGAAGACATGGGACTTGAATTGGATAATGAAGAATGTCTAGGATTTATCTAGGTAGAACAGAAGAGTGGAGGAGGGGAAGAGAGTTTTCCTAAAAGAAAGAGTGTAAACAAGAGCCTAGAAACAGAACAGTCAGAGTGGTACAGTGGACAGTTTTCTGGATTTGTCCAAAGAGAGTTTGAATCCCAACTCTGTTAGCCTCCACAGGAGTGAACTTGGGACATCACTTCACTGCTCTAGGCCTTAGTTTCTTCTCTAAAAAATGAGAACATTGCACTCAAAGAATTCTAAGGCAGATGGTAGCAGGAACAAAAAGGACAGGTGGGAGAGACACTGTAAAAGATCTGGTAACTGATCGGATTTGGCTGGATGTCAAGAACGAGGGAACAAAAAGAATCAAGGATTACTCTGAGAAGGTTAAGAAAAGTAGAGAGTTCAGGCAGAGGGGGGAAGAGCTCAGTTTGGAGGGAAAGATGATCACTGGTTTTAGGTATGTTAAATATGAGCTAGCAATGGGAAAGCCAATTGAAAATGTCCAACCACTAGAATTTACAGGGGTCAGGGTGGGGACTAATTTTGGCAGTCATCTCTCTTCCATTCTTACATAACTCTAAGGGTCTCTGCAACTCGTCTCCCCAAGTGTGGTAGAATTCCCATGCTCTTGGGGAAAAAAAGAGCATGAATAAAATAATTTCATTCTTATTTATTGGTTATTGTGCAAATGATTCTATTTTTTTTTTTGCCAAAGCTATGTGATTCACATAGTACTCTCTTGTCTAACTCTCTATGCATGTTTCACATAATGCAACCTATATAAGCCTACAGGGATCCTGATACCAACTTCTACTCTCATTGGCAAGTCAGGTTTCTAGAATGAAACTAGATCTTCCCCTCAAAATTCTAGGGGAATTTTCTCTATTATCTCCCCTCTCACTTATTTTCCATTTCCCCCTTACTTCTGGCTGCTTGCCTATTGCCTACAAATCTGCTCATAGCCTCAAAAAGCCCCCACCCGACTCATCCATCTGCTCCAGTTAGCATCACATTTCTCTCCTCCCTTTTGTGGCTACACTCCTCAAGAAGGCTGTCTACAATAGGTACCTCTACTTCTTTTCTGCTCACTCTCTTCTTAACTCTCTGTAGTCTGTCCTCCAACATTATCGTTCAACCAAAACGAATTTCTCCAAAGTTCCTAATGACCTCTTAACTGCCAAATCTAAATGGCCTTTTCTCAGTCTTCATCCATCTTTATCTCACTGCAGCCCCTGACAGTGGAGATCACCTCTTTAACACTCTCTTCTCTCTGGGTTTCTGTGACACTATTCTCTTCTAGTTCTCCTTCTACCTATATGACTGCTCCTTCTTGGTTTCCTTTGCTGGTTCTTTGGTCAGGTCACACCCTCTAAAGGTGGGTGTCTCTAGGACTCTTTCATGAGTCCCTTTCTTCTCTCTCTCTCTCTCTCTCTCTCTCTCTCTCTCTCTCTCTCTCTCTCTCTCGACTATTTCTCTTGGTGCTGCCAGGATACAGCTATCCCATGGATTCAGTTATTGCCTCTATGCTGATGGTTCTCAAATCTATTTATCCATCCCTAATCTTTCTATTGACCTCCATTCTCACATCTCCAACTGCCTGCTGGACATCTCAAACTGGATGTCCCCTAGACATCTTAAGCTCAACATGTACAAGAATAAAGTCATCAACATTTGCCCATCATCGTTGATTTCCACTGGTGCTGCTAAGACTGTGGACAAAATCATTTAATTCCCTGAATTAAGCAGGAAGCTCCCAAGCATGGCCTTCTGTCTTGCTACTCCCAATGTATCTGTAGTAGATCTGACCTGTTGTCTGGAGAAATGTGCCAAATATGATGATATCAAGACAGTCAGTCAGGAATTCTCTGAGGTGAGGTTTGCACCCTTGGGTCTCCAGTGTCCTATCTACTATACCCTACCTCCACCTTGGGCATGGAGCCTATCTCTTCTTTAGTCTTAATTCCAATGTAGCTAAAAAATAACAAAGAGAAGAAAGGTCTATTTTGTAGAATTCAGCATTCATCATCCTTTGCAGCTCATAAGAGTTAACTAGCATACAGCTCTTTAAAGTTTAAGGTGCTTTACAAATATCACATCATTTGATCCATCACCTATCCTGGAAGATAAATGCTATGATTATCTTCTTTTCACAGATGAGAAAACTAAGGCAGGTAGAGGTTAAATTATTTGCCCAGGTCACATAGTTAGTAAGAATCTAAGGTCAGATTTCAACTCAAGCCTTCCTGACTCTAGGTCCAGAGCCCTATCCACTGTACCACCTCACTGCTTTAGTTTTCCTTCCAGTATCTTTACATGACCATGCCTCCCATTTTGTAAAGAGTCTTGGATATCCCCAATGATAATGGGCACATACTATAGCCTCTGCTAACCTTATGTTCTGATATACTTTCATATACTGATATCCTTGTGACTGAATGCCACTAACACTGGGCCAATGACAGAAAGGCACAAGTAGCATAATTTCAGTGATTTTCATGCTTATCCAAACTTCTCTGTATGCAATTGATTGGTTATAATTAGTACAGAATCTGGCAGTTCAGCTTTCCACAGAACACACTGATCGTACACCTCTCCCAATGCAGCTTTGATAATGTGCAGCTCTAAGCAGGCACTCTTCCAGCCTCACTAAGCCTCACTAAGGTTAGATTCTGTGGACTTATTGATCCCATGAAGTGGGTGTCACTTAATCATGGCATTTTCCCCTTGTGCTGGATTGTCTATTTAAAACTCTAATTAATTGCTTTACCTCCCCCTCCTTGTTCCCTTTGGAAATAAGAAAGATTGACTTTGAAAGGCAGGGTCCTAGAGCTGCCTTCGAACATTATCATGCATAAGGTAAGGCTCAACCTCAGCAAGCTCTTAAGGCAAACTTGTCTAGAGCTGGCCTTTGAACATGATCATGTCTAAGGTAAGGATCAAGCCTAGCAAGCTCTTGATGCCATGTGGTACCGTGGAACAGTGACAATGATCATAAGACAACAATGATAATACCTAGCATTTATATAATACTGTGAGGTTTCAAAAACACTTTACATGTCTTATATAAAGGTATCTAAGGGGCACAAGGATTAGAGTACTGGACCTGGAATCTGAAGATCTGAGTTCAAATCCAGCCTCATATACTTACTAGGTGTGGAACCCCGAGCATCTCACTTAACTGCTCTCTGCCTTCATTTTCTCACCTGTAAAATGGAGATAATAAAAGTACTTATCTCCCAAGGTTGTTGTGAGGATCAAAGGAGATAATAATTACATAGCAGTTAGCACAGAGCCTTGCACATACTAAGCACTCTATAAACACTAGCTAATTGTATTATTTAGTTTTCTCATCCATAAAATGTGAACAGGCAGGTGGCACAGTGGATAGCAAGCTGGGCCTGAAGTCAGAAAGACTTGAGTTCAAATCTGACCTTAGACACTTCCTAGCTATGTGACCCTGGGCAAGTCACTTGACCCTATTTGCCTCAATTTCCTCATCTGGAAAATGAGCTGGAGGAGGAAACAGCAAACCACTCTAGTGTCTTTGCCTAGAAATTCTCAAATGGGGTCTGGAAGAGTCAGACACAACTGAAACCACTGAACAAATGACAAATCCATAAAATGGGGATAACAATAAGCACCCACCTCTCATAACTGTTGTGAAGATCAACTGAGATAATATTCATAAAGTGCTCATTATTATGTCATTGTTTCATTTGATGCTCACAACACCTCTAGGGGAGAGAGAGAGAGAGAGAGAGAGAGAGAGAGAGAGAGAGAGAGAAAGAGAGAGAGAGAGAGAGACTTATTTATTGCCTCCATTTTATGGATGAGAAAAATTGAGGCAGAGATAGACTAAATGATTTCCCCAAGGTCTGAGGCAAGATTAGAATTGTCATCCTGACTATGAGTCTAGCACTGAACACAGAACCTGGGTTTAAATTCTACTTTTGCTACTTACTACCCATGTGACCTCTGTCATTCAACTAACATCTCAGGCCCAAGTTTCATCATCTAAAAAAATCAGCTGGCCTTTGAGGTCCCTTCCTGATCTGCATTTTGATCCCATTCTCATCTATATCTGTCCCCTTTTGTTTGTTCCTTCTTTCTGCTCCTTCTGTTCCTCAGGCACCAGCTTGATTTCACTGCCAGCTCTTATGGATAGAAACATGGCCACAATAAGAAGGCATTGCATGTAGCACCTTGAGACTTTCAGAGAAAAAATGCTAAAAAAAAATTAGGGAAGAGAAAAAAGAGAATATAACACAAAGCTGAGAACAAAAGAAAAAATGGTTAACAAGAAAAACCAGCATATTTTCTGAGTAATCAGACCTTTAAATAGCATTTCTCTCTCTCTCTCTCTCTCTCTCTCTCTCTCAGTCTCTCTGTCTCTGTCTCTGTCTCTCTCTCTCTCACACACACACACATCACACACATACACACACACACACTCCTCATCCTTTTTCAAATACCAGCTTTCCTCAATTCTACATAATACTTAAACCACCTTTCCATGACTCTTCCTCCCATAGACTCTTCCCACCACAGAAACAATTGTAGACTGGGACCTTAATCCTTTGCAGAAGGGAGCTCCCTGATGTAGAACCAATGAATAAGGTATCAGCCACTGATTCCTTTCCTCAAGTAAAATCATATAATTTGCTATTAGTTTTTCAAAAGTCAATTTTAATTCCCTTGCCCTCTCTTTTCCTCCCCTCCCTGATCTCCCTCTAGCATGTGCCAAGGTGCTGCATACTCTAATCCAAGCCATTCGAGGAACAAAAGTGGGACTCAGTGAAGACACATGCACGCAAAGTACGTATTTTATTATTACCTTTTCTGCCTAGTCAAGACTGCCAGAGAAAGCCTGGCTTTCTTCTACAGCTTTCTGCTAAGTGGCGGGCTTTGCTCAGCATCAGAAATATTTGATAAGTCGAGCATAAGTTGCCGGAGCACTTCAGCACAGAAAGCAGACAACACACTCTAACTTCAGTTCCCCCTATTAACTTTTCATTTCCCTACAGAAGTTGTTTCTGTCCATATTTTTATTTCAGCTGGGCTGAGTGGGAGAAAGAACTCAAAGGGAGGTCTAAGCAGATGGTTGTCACAAACCGCATACGGCAATTGAGAATTAGTGTACAAGCATATGCAACCTGGTCCAGCATGAAACATTCCAGCATATGAATGCTGAAATAAATCAAGCTTGGAGAAGAGTGCGATGAGGAACAAGATGCGTTTTTCTTTTCTTGCTGCATGCACGTCTCAGGATTGTTGAATGCACCAGGAAATACACGTTGTTACTAGGCAGCCAGACGCCTAAATTAAAGAGGATCACAGATATTCCAATAGCTCTCTCTTTTTTTCTTTCCTATACTCACACAAACTACATATACATTCTGAAATATCCAAGGAAAAAATGTACAAAGAAAGGTGGGAATGACTAAGGCAACCCAGATGACCCATATTGAACAAGAGCCTCCTATTTTCCCAATTTGCAATGGCTCTGTCCAAACTAAGCCTGATACACATGCTTTATAAACTCCTTTTCTAGTAAGAATGGGGATCAGGAAGCAATTGATTGACCATTGTTTCAAAACAGCAAATACCAGATGCAAAGTACAGCAAAGTTAGCCATTTTGCTGAAAAAGAGACTTTTCTATAATACTTTCTTAAAGGAAGAACCACGAGTTTAGCCCCTCATATTTGCTAAATACCTCATAATTATATTCATTAGCTCTTGTGAGAATCCCAGGAGGTAGAACCCAGTCACATGCCCCCATTTTACAGATGAGGAAACAGAGGCAAAGAGGTTAAGTTATATTCCCCACACTCATCCAAAGAGCACAAGAGTGGTTCTGCAATTAGAACTTGGTTCTCCTGGGATTCCATGTGTGGCTCAGATCCTTGATCCCTGCCTCACTTCTCAGAGCTGATCTGAAGGAAAGAGCTAGGAGGGGTTGGAGGGGGGGAGACTGGAGACCATGTGCTGCTTCCCCCATTTCCTAGCACGGATCTTACCCTCTCCTCAAAGAGTTTTTCAGAAGCTACAGTTGTTTTCTACAAGGTCTTTCCAGCCTTTAACTTTTGTGCCTACCTCACCTTCTGATCTATCCTTCCTTCTAAGATATGGCTGAAAAATAAGACACAATAAAGGGAGTGGCAGGAGTAGTACATATTGGCACAGGAATAAATACTGAATTACATATTGGTCGACCAAAACACAAATCAACTCAGAACTACAGGAGTCCACCAACATGCACATAAATCATTTATAACAATAATCCAAGACTAGGTCCAAATCTCATTAAAGTATATGAATCCTTAATCTATTTTGGCAAAAAGGAGCCAATACACATTTTTTCTTTTTATCATAAATTACAGTTCTGTGGCACTGTGCAAATATTACCAAGCTGTAAGACAGCTGTGCTCCATTAAAATGTGTAATGGTCGCTGATTTCTTACAGCACATGGTCATCAGGCTGAATCTACAGCCAGTAATTAGGAAGATGAAATGTTTAATTGTGCCTTAATTTTGATAAAATTTATCTGTCACACATCCCGCAGCCGAGCATTATGCTCACAAATCAATGTCATCGGCCGAGCAGGAACTCCAGCACCAGACTCTTGTTCCTGACAGATTCATTTGAATATCTAACTGCTTGTGATAAGCAACCAGGCTAAGGAAGCAAGTGAAAACTTTCCCAGTCGGCACAGTTCCGGTGACATATGTCTTGCCACCTCTCTTCAAAAGAGATGGAGTGCCCAACAAGTGTTGTTCACACTTCTACCCTCACCTCATGGCAGGCATGCTTGCCTGTAGCTGTGATTGTGGTAATAGGAGAGGCTTCTCATTGCCTGGTTAAGGGCTATTTGCTGGGGGAAGGGGTTCAATCAGGAATTGGGTGTGGGGAAATTCATATTATTCCCATAATATTTAAAATGATAAACGGACAAACTGGTGTTCATTTTATAACAGCAGATACCAATTTGTGTTGTGGGGGCACACCTGAGAATCATCTAACTAACCAACACTCATTTGTCACATAGCCAACTTTAAAAGTCCATTGATCCAGTTGAAAATAATATAACCTTACAAGTGACATTTAGAGGTCATAAACTTGGGTCCAGGGTCTGACTTGTTAATTCAGATAACCCCAATCACAGGTTGGCACGGAGGCTATGCCAACATAGTAGATAAAAGGCTGGTCTTGGAATCAAGAAGACACATTTCAGTCTTGCTTCTGACATACCCTGGCTATGTGTTTGTGAGTAACTTGTATAACCTCTCCGTGCCCCAGGGAATTCTCTAAGATCATGTCTCAAAGAAAGGGCTGACTTCATTTGGTACTGATACTCAAAAACTATTATCCTGAGGGAGATCTAAGCTTTCTTAGGTTGTCCTAAGCCTGGTTGATTCTTATAAGTCAGACCTCAGCCAGCCCCTTTCCACGACCCCCCTCAACTTTTGTTTTCCCTTTTTGAGGAGGCAAGAGGACTTTTTAAAATATTACTGATGCATTTTGTTTTCTTACACTATAATCATTTCCAAATACCATTATAGAATTGCATTTAAAACAAAGAAATCATGCCCAACTCTTCATGACCCCATCTGAGATGATCTTGGCAAAGATACTGCGGTGGTTTTCCATTTCCTTCTCCAGATCAATTTACAGATGAGGAAAATGAGGCAAACAGGGTTAAGGTACTTGTCCAGGGTCACGTACCTAGTAAGTGTCTGCAGCCAGATTTGAACTCAGGAAAATGAGCCTTCCTGACACCAGGCCCTGTATGCTATCCTTTTTACCACCTAGCTGCTCTATCATGCTTTAGGCAATGGGAATTTAAAATACCAGAACCTGCCAGTACTTCAAATTAATCAGTAATGTTTCCCCCACTAAGTGAATCAGTGTATATTCTTTCACAGACTCTTAATTATACTACAAGATCCCAGCAAATTAAGAATTCAGGAGGGCACCAAGTCATACTTGGGCATCAACTTTTGACCTTAATATTACATATGTCTCGGTCAAAACAAAATCAAAGACACATTAGAGCAGTAACATTCAATGAAATCCCCTCCTTCAAAGCTCCATAGCACTTTCAACCATTATTATTGCTCTTTTATACTATTTTTACTTGGCATTATAACCATTTGTGCATGTGCCTTGTTTTCTATACTAAACTATCAGCTCCCTGAAGACAAGAATCCAGTCATGTTCATCTTTGTGTCCTCCATTACTGCTTAGCACAATACCTTGTCCATATCAAGCACATGGCACCCAGTACAGTGGCTGGCATGCAGTAAGCACTTAATAAATGTGTATTGGTTGATTGGCTATGTGGAATCAAATAAAATATGATCTACAAAATTCTAAATCTTCTGATATAAAACCTGAATTTTCTCCAGGTCAACAATTTGAGTGATTCATGGGGCTGTAAAACTGTCTCCAATCTACCATATTTTGTCAGAGGATACCAGCCCCTACACCACACAGGTAAACTGGACACGTTTGCTGGATTTCTGTGGAAGGAAAAGAGCTTGTGGTCCATATGTCAGGAATACATATGCTATCAGCAATAAAAGTGTTAGACATTTCTTCTTCAAGGGAGAGCTCTGTATGCATCCTGTCTCAGGAGAGCTCCCTGGAGCTATTTATTACACTCCCTCTAACTTTAACCTTACTAAAGAGGAATCAGTCTCTTCAGAAACCTTTTCTCAAGGCAGCCATGGAAATGAGTCTAGGTCCCCATGATGATGGAATAAAAGAAATACAAAAGAAGAGATAACTAGCAAGAACTTGTTTTATTTCAATACAATACAGCACAAAGTAGCAGAAGACAAAGAAAATGAGCAGAAGGAAGATAGAATGAGATAAGAAGGAAAGAAGGAAGGAAGGAAGGAAGGAAGGAAGGAAGGAAGGAAGGAAGGAAGGAAGGAAGGAAGGAAGGAAGATAGAATGAGACTGGCAAATGTGGGGGGAGGTTCTACTTGAAGGACATTATTCATCCAAGTACCATCATAAATATCCTTTATTCTTAAATGACCAAGGGTAATAGTAATATTTCTCAACATTCTTCAAAATACGCTGAGAGTATTTGCGAAACTTCCTGTTCCTCTCTCATGTTCGTGTACATGGTGTTTCCTTTATTTCTATCTACTGTACTTAACACAGAAGCTGTCATTTAGTAAGCAGTTAACTAATATCTGTTGACTGAGAGACTCATATTAAGATCCTGTATAGGTTTCCCCCAACTGTGGACAGAAGGTGTCCCTATTCCCGTAAGATCACTCAAAATAACAGATGCATATCGGGTATGGGACAACATTTATTTCATCCCTACCCCTTACTCCCTAAAAATGCAAAGGATATAAAGGCCTCACAGGAGCTAATAAACAAATGTAAAAATACAACATAATCAAATGATCAGTTCCTTGTAAAAGGAAACCAGACTCGGAGTTGCCATCAGAGCAACAATTGAAGTTACAGTGAGTCCCATATATTCCTATACAGCCTCTTCTCCCTAACCCAAGACATGTAGTATCATCCCATAGTTTAGATGCCCTCTCACCATAAGGTAAAAATACTTTCAATCTACTAAACAAGCAATCCCTTTCATGTTGGACCTTCATGGTTGAAGTAATTCACAAATTTGTTCTTCAAGTAGGATACTGCCCAGAAACTATGGGATTAGCCTTTTCTTTCTCCAAGACTCTCGGTGAATATAGACCAGATTCATTTCTAGGTAACACCCCAAGTGGGTCAGGTTCTCTTTCTGGTGAAGGTTTCCTCTCGTAAGTTTTACTCCAGAGAATTCTCCAAGATAAAGTTTAAATGTGACATACAGTCAATCCTCAACATTCCCACCCTTAATTTTCATGACTTCAAGAATTCCTATTATTCTGCTAGTAATTTTATTTTTACTCTCATTTTGGCAACCATGCACATTTGTGGCTATTCTCAGTAAAGAAAATAAATGAGAATCCTGATGTATGCAAGTTTGTGGAGCAACTGATATCCTACTAGGCACTTCACTAGTCTTGTTCACCCTCCAGTTTTATGCATTCACTATATATTTTCACTGTTTTTTGTCTTGAAAACTCAAGTTTTGTGTTGTAATTATACCCCACAAAACATAGGACAAGTCTTTTGGGCTCTAAGCCCAAGGAACAGTCAGAAATGCAGCTTAGTTGTAGCATAGTGAATAGAGCACCAGCCCTGGAGTCAGGAATACCTGAGTTCAAATCTGACCTCGGACACTTAACACAAAAGCTAGCCTTATGACCTTGGGCAAGTCACTTAACCTCAATTGCCCTCCAAAAAAAAAAAAAACAACAACAACAAAAAAGAAAAGAAATGTGGCTTAGTGGGAAAATAAATGTTTTAGATAAACTTGGTTCCAGAATGACTGCAGCCCCTGACTGTAGCAAGTTTGGTATTACTAAATCAATGATTCATCATATTTGCAAAAAGGAGGAAAGTATTTCAAGCTGGTGCAGCTTTCATGATCTCCAACACCATCCACCAGCCATAAAGGACAGAGTACCAGGGATGATGTTGAGAGCTTGCAATCTCGGCATCTTTTTACAGAGCAACCAAAGTTCCAGCAACTTCTCCCTTAGTTTTCAGAAAGTAGCCAAGGTAAAGAGGTTTACAGCAGTCTGGTATACGATACAATGCCATCACACCACCATCTGACACAGTAGAAGCTAAGATTAAGTTTAAAATGTTATCATTTTAAGGATTTTATTTGTTGTATGGTATTTATGATCCTGTATATTTCATGTATGATTAAAATTGAATGTCATCTAAAATCAATGTTGTTGTTTTCTCATTGAAGTGATAGCACAAAAGATCACAGAATTCTAGGGAATTACTAGTAAAAAAATGTTTTGCATGTTGACAATTTTATTTTATGTTCTGCATTTTATGAGTTCTTTCATGGTTATTGTGTTAAGAAAACTCTATATTATTAGAATGAATGTTTTGTTAAAAAGAATTATATTCAGGAAAGTATGTTTTCAGCAATCCCTAAAGAAAGAGTATAAATTTTGGTGGCCCCAGGAACCTAATTTCCTCTCCCCTAGGTTCAATGCATCAACATTTGTGTTTTTTACTTTTGCATCATTTTCTAGGAACATTATCCTTATGAAAGTTGGAGATTGACTATGTCTATTTCCTCAAATGCTTTAACAGGGTCCCCAATTCCTACACAGGCACTCAATGTACAATATTAGTATTACGTATTGGGCAGCCTCTTCTCTGCCCAAGAAGATCTGGAAGACACAAAGTACTCACAGGAGCTAAAGAACAAATACAACCAATCAGTTTAATCAACAAGCGTCTATTAAGCCCTTAACTATGAGCCTGACATTATGCTAATATATGTCAAGTCACAAAGCATTTTTTTAAGTCCATACTATGTACGAGGAATCGTGCCAAGTTCTGGGAATCAAAAAAAAGCAACAAAGGCAAAAATACTCCTGGACTTTTCTGAGCTCACTTTATAAAAGTTATTTAACAACATTAAATAACTAGGCACATATAAGAAGCACACAGAATGGTTGGAAGGTAATCTTGGAGAGGAAAGAGTCAACAGCTTGGGAGACTGGGAAAGGTTTCCAGCGGAAAATAGCATTTGAGGGGAACCCTGAAGGAATCCAGGAAATATAAGAGCAGAGGTGAGGAGAGAGAGAATTCCAGGAATTGAAGACAGCCAATGCAAAGGCATGAAAATGAAGGATATCATAAGCATAGGAGAGTGGGTAGGTCAGTAGCTGGATTGTAGAATATATAAAGGGGAATAAAATGTAAAAAGACTGAAGAGATATAAAAGATTTAAATGCTAAACAGAAAATTATGTTCCTGATGGAGAGAAATACAGTTAACAACAAGTGACTATGAAAACAACTTTTGCAACAAGTAGCTCTGATAAAGGCCTAATTTCTCAAACATATAGAGAACTGAGTCAAATTTATAAAAATAAGAGCCATTTCCCAATTGATAAGTGATCGAAAGAGATTAACAGTTTTCAGACAAAGTAATCAAAACTCTCTATAGCCATATGAAAAAATAGTCTAACTCACTATTGATTGGAGAAATGAAAATTAAAACAATTCTGAGGTACTGTAGTATAAGAAATTATGAGCAGGATGCCCTCAGAAAAACCTGGAAAGACTTGCATGGGCTATTGCAAAGTGAAATGTACTGTGTACAAAGTAACAGCAATATTATAAGATGATCAGCTGTGAATGACTTAGCTATTCTCAGCAATACAATGATCCAAGACAACTCTGAAGGACTTAGGATGAAAAATGCTCTCCATCCCCAGGGAGAGAACTGATGGTGTCTGAATACAGATTGATGCGGACTTTTTTTAAACTTGATTTTTCTTGAGGGCTTTTTTTGTCGATGCTTTCTTTCACAAAATTATCATTATGGGTTTGTTTTTCATGACTACACATGTATAAACAATGTCAAATTGCTTGTCTTCTGAATGAAGGGCTTGGGGAAGGAGAGAATTTGGAACTCAAAATTTAAGAACAAATGCTGGAAAGTATTTTTACATGTAACTGGGGAAAAATAAAATACTAAATAAATAAATTTTTAAAAAAAGAAAGAAAATTTTGGTCCTGAAGGTAACAGGTAGCCACTGTAGCTTGTTGCATAGGGGGAGGGAGGAATGTGACATGGCCAAACCCATGTTTTAGAAAAAATCACTTTGGCAGCTGAGTAGAGAAAGGATTGAGAAAAAAATTGAGGCAGGGAGGCCAATTAGAAGGCAGTTGCAATAATTGAGGTTGAGTGGTGATAAAGAGTCTGCATTAGGTGACTCTGTGAGTGAAGATAAGGGAACATATACAAAAGACATGAAAATAGAAATGACAATATTTGCCTATGTATTTGATGGGAGTGAGGGCAGTCGGGAGTCAAGGGTGATATAAAGGTTGCAAGCCTGGGTGACTGAGAGTATCACAGTGCCCTCCACAGTAACAGTGAAGTTGAGAAGATGAGAGCATTTGGGAGGGAAAGATGAGTTCTGTTGGGATATGTTGCATTTGAGATATCTAAGTTACATTGAGTTTGAGATGTCCAAAAGGCAGTTGGTGATATGAGATTTAATCTGAAGAGATAGACTAGGGTTGGACAAATATATCTGAAAATCATATGCATAAAAATTATAATTGAGCTCACAGGAATTCATGAAGTCATCAGGTAAGATAATAGAGAGAGAAAAGAGAATAGAGCCCAATACTTAACCTGGAACACACAGTTAGCACATGTTCCATCAATGAAGAACCAGCAAGGGAGACTGAAAAGTAGTCAGATGTATAGGAGAAGAAGCAAAAGAAAACAGTCACAAAAACTCAGAGAGGAGAAAGTATCCAAGAAAAGAAATGGATCAATACTGTCTGAAATATAAAACCAAAAGCACTTTAGACTCAGTAGACTTTCCCAGAAGGTAATACATGTTTTGAATTGGGGGAGGAAGGGTCTAAACAATTCCCCTTCAAATCAGACACATAATACACACCCACTACACTGTCTGAGCAATTCATGGACATATTGGGGTTGGCAAGGTCCAGATCTCTTATCTCCCACCCAACTCTCCCTCCTTCAGTCCTTCAGTTGCAGGGTGTTTTTCTGTTGATAGCCATCTTTCTCCCCCAAGAATAATGCTCTTGAGGAAATCTCCCAATAAGCTTTAAAGCACCCAAAGGAATCACAAAAGCAAAAGAAACAAAACAGGAGCTAGAAGTACTGTTCCTAGGGAATGGAAGAAATTCACTCTGGTTTAAAAGTCCAAGGGAGAGAAAAATGTATGATAAAAAAATGGAGTTGATATCTCAGTTCATGGGAGACCAAATGATTCTTATGGCAGAAGTCTGCCTGTCCCCTCCACCTGACTTTCAGTCCCCAATCAACCTGGAGGTAGCTTTAGCCACTGGAAACCAGTGGCTTACAGGAGCTTCCTGTTTCCTCTCAGCAAGATTCTAAGGCACATGTCTACCTTCATGGGAACTGTCCCTCAGAATGAGGTCCTTCATCAAGTTGATTTTGAAGAAACATCAAATCAATCAAGAATTCTCTCCTGATCAACTCCAGCGCCCATTCCAAATATATAAACTTACATAGCAAAATAATAGCTTATTTGCTCTTTATTCCTTTCTGACATCTAAGGATCCCCAAATTCTCTGTCTCTGTCATTTAATACCTTCCAGTGCCCCTCCTCCCATTTTTCTGAGTGATAGGAGACTGAAATCAGTTGCAGGGCAGGGGATAAGCTACAGATAAGCTACAAATCTCTTAAAATGCTTCTGTAAAACATATCATCCTCAATCATATGATCTCTTTGGGGTACTCCATGTCCTGGCTCCAGAACAGCACAAGACCTGATGGAGGACCAACCCAGAGATAGGAAGAAACAACACAAACACATCACATAAGTTCCTGATTAACTTTCCTAGAGGGGCAGCAAGTAAACCTAGTGCTTTATCTCTGAGATTTCCTTCCACTTACTCCATGTGTATCTTTTATGCACAGTTATATCATGTAGTCTCCTTCATTAAAATGTGAGCTTCTTAACTGTGGTCTTTGTTTTTGCCTCTCTTTGGATTCACAGCATTTAGGACAGTATTTGGCACATAGTAAGTACTTAACAATGCCTGCTGGCTTAATAAATGCCAGTTTGATTTGATAATCATAAAGCAGAGCTCAAACATGCAAACATATATTTTTCCCTGACTTGCGTAGGCTGAGTCTCTAAAACATACGTCCAGTGTGCCACTCTGACTGTATTCACCTGTCATATAACCTTCGTTAGTTTTCCCAAGGAGTCACAGTGGTGTAAGGGATAGAGATCTGTCACTGAAGCCAGGAGGACTTGTGCTGATGTCTCTTCTCTGACACATATGGGCTGTGTGACCCTGGGCAAGACTCAGGATTTCATGTTCCTCTGTAAAGCCATAACAGATGCCAACCTTCAGTGGTAAAGGGAGGAATCAGAAATAAATAAAACACATATACATATACATATATATATATATACAGATGCAGATATATATGTATATGTATATGTGTGTGCATATGTACATATGTGTATATATATTTCATATATATGGATATATGGTTTCATATATATATATATATATATATACACACACACGTATATATATATATATATACATATAGTCCTTATCCCTAAACCAAACTGGGCACAAAAAAAATGGATCATGATACCATGGATCAAAGGCAGCTAGAACCTATTCTCTTCTTATTTTACCAAGACAGAAGTGATTTGAATAGCAAATGTTCACTCCTGTCCCCTAACACCTCAACTTTGTATTAATGTTCACTACAAAGAGATGTTGAGATATAGAGGCTCAATGAAGCATAATTAGAGATGTCTATAGGTAGGCCTAAATAGTCCTTCTGTTTATAACATTTTACACCTTTTTAAAGACAAGATCACACTTCAGTTGCTCATAAGAAACTTAGTAATGAGGGCACAAGTCTGTTCTGAAAACTCTTAAGATATTGGAAATGACCCTTCCTGGAGTGATAAATCCAGCATGTGGGCACATCTAGGTGGAAGGGGATCTTATTACCTCATTTGTCTACTAATAAGTGTGTCTTTGGAGGGTCTTTTAAATATTGCTGATGAGGTGAGTGATAAAAGGAGACCATTACTGCCTGATCATGTTGAGTAACTTGCCATCATTAAAGTAAACTCTCCAGAGGTTTCCCAGTTTATATGAAAGTGACATACAAGGGCCAGAAGAGTCTATTTTTATTATAAAAGAGAGAAATCATGACTATTTAAAAAAAAGAAAATTCTGCTTCCCCTATCACTATCTCTTGTATCCTCTTTAGTTGATGATATCAACTTTTGGTCAATTCCCTTCCTCTTTAGACTGCTTTGACTGCTTTGTAGGAGGATCTAGGTTTTTCTTAGGACAAGTGTAGTAGGAGGCAGAAAGGTTATAAAGGAAACCCAACTACACACCCAATCACCTCTCTGAGAAGGTCTTTCAGTCCAGTACAAAAACCATGAACAACTAAACATGCTGAGAACAAAACAACTTTAACATTAGATAGTACCACACTTCACACACAACTTCAATGCATTAACAAATAAGGTCAGATAAGCTGACCCATTAAACTCCATTGCACAGAGTGAGAAAAGAGGCCTAAAGAGGTTCTGTGACTCGCCCTAGTTTACTAAGCAAGTCCACTAAGAGAATTGAAATAGAATCTGATATTCAGATAGTGCATGAAGGTTTGCAGAGTAACTTTAGTGTATTTATTTCATTGGGTCTCACAATTCTGTGAGGTCATTACTAAAGGATTCATTAGCTCCATTTAATAGATAAGGAAATGGAGGCTGAGAGAGGGTAAGTACTTAGACTTGGTTCACATCAGAATTTAGATTTGAACTCGGGACTTCTTGACTTTAATCTAGCATTCTATCCTCTATTACATCTATCTTTACCCTAGTATGTCAAGAGCTAAGATAAACTTAACTAGAAAGAGCAAAATAGATGATGGAAATTCCATACAAACCCTCAGAAACAGTGCTCTAGATAAGACCCAGGTGGACTAACTTTTCTTCTGCTCTATATCTATTAGGCCTCACTCTCTTTAGGATCCTGACCTTAAGGTTACTTCAATTTTTTGGATAGCTAGTTTCCTAAAAAGTTATAAGGAAAAGCAGATTTTTTTATAATTTATTAAGTAACTGCAATAATTTGACCAAAGGAAGTCCATGACCTACCTTTTATAAAGTGAATGATTCTTGTGCAAAGAAAACAATCATTCTTTAATTTATCTAAGAAGCAGAGAGATGAATTAAATTTGGAATCAGAGGAGCTGGGTTCAAAGCCCAGCTCTTCTACTTACTAGTTTTAAGATCTTGGACAAGTTACAAATTCACTGGGCCTTAGTTTCCCTATCTGTAAAGTGAAAAGTGTTGACTAGATGACTCCCAAGATCCCTTCCATTTCTTAATTTATAAACTTTTTAAAATCCTTATTTATGTTGGTGAAAACAGGGGCTCACCAATGTTGATTTTGCTGCAGAAAATTAATTCCTTTGTTGGCTATCAGAAAAACACTAACCAGAAAAAAATCATTGGCTATTAGCAGGCTGCTAACTTAGTAGGAACTATCTTCAGTTGGTGTGAAGAAAGAAAAATTTAAGAAATCATCAACTTTCCATTGATGCTTTGTATCCATGTGGTTAGAAGATAGAGCACTGGGCTTGGAATCAGGAAGACTCATCTTTATGAGTTCAAATCCGGCCTCAGACACTTACCAGCTGACTCTGGGTAAGCCATTTAACTCTGTTTGTCTCAGTTGCCTTATATGTAAAAAAAAAAAAAAAAAAAGCCAGAAAAGGAAATGGCAAACCACTCCAATATCTTTGTCAAGAAAATTCCAAATGGGGTCACAAAGAGGCAGACACAACTGAATAACAAATGACAGGGGAAATAACAGATTGTTTCTTCATTTCACTATTCATTGGAAAATCAGATTTAGGAAACCAACTGTCCTTATCTATGGAAGCCATGTAACATAGTAGAAAAGGCAGTGTCTCTGCAGTCAAAGGACCCATATTCAAATCTTACCTCTGCAACTTACTGCCATGTGACCTTAGAGTATCTAAGCTCTGTGAGTCACAGTGTTTTCCAGTGTCTATAAAATGAATGAACCTCTCCCATGGTCCCTGGAAGTTCTAAATCCATGATTCTATCCTCTAATATCAGTGTTGAGGTTGAAGGGGGAAGGCTACTTATGCAAATTTAACAACCTATCTTTCTTCCTCTCATCTATACTTATCTTTCATTCACATTCTGTAGAAGTGAGCTTAGCAAGGGGAAAGAGCTGTTTAGTGTTCAGGAATAGCTAGTGTCTTTACAGACCGACCTTTATGGATCCAAACCATGACTAAACTCATTAGACAGAGTCACAGAGAAAACTGAAAATAAGACCATAGCCCTACCGTAGCAAACCACCAAATGGCACAAAACCCTTAAATCACCGAACAACCTGTATTTCTGTTGTTGTTCTGCGTCAATCTCAAAGAGTCACTCGACTTTGCCTTTTCATAGTAAGTAGTTTTGGTTTAGATAGAGTACCTGGACCAGAAAATAAATGACTTCTGCTCATCCTCTGGGTGCCAACTATGTTCAAGCATGAGGGGTTGTTGGCCCGCAGTGCCAACATACACCACCTTCACAGGGGGGCCATGCCCCTCATGCTCCAGCAGCACCAGACGGCCCTCCGATGAGGCGGGCTGGTTCTGGCAGGTGGTGGCACAGGAGGTAGTAAGTGAAAGCGGTTCAGCATAAATAGTTCCAGTGCAATACAAGAATAATATTCTGGCATACCCAAATTGCTTTTTCCCCTTGTTTGCAACTTTCAGTCAACATGTATTCAGTTAGGCAAATGGCTAAACTACCCTCAAGAAATCACAGCTTTGCCCCAACCTCCAACTTCACTGAACTGGAACTGGTTTCTTCTCATATTAGGCAAGGTTTGGACTGACACTTCATTTCCCCATGCTGACCTTGGAAATCTGTCCCAGGCTGTTGGCCATTCTGGTTCTTTCTTTTGGACCAGCTGCTGCCTTCAAATCAAATGGGATTTGAAGCATTCCATGGGTCAGAAGAAGGTAATGTGTTCTGGGTCATTTCTAATCCATGGAAAGCCCCAGGTGTATAAGACTGAATGTAGCAGCCAACAAGAGATTGAGAAAGACAAAGAGAGATAGAGACAAAGACAGACCAAGGAAGAGCAAGGATTGCCCCGGACTCTGATATCCATGGACAATGAGTTAAAACATGAACAGAGAAGTTGGGTTCTACTCCTGGCTCTTGATTCTCATTACCTATGTGAATTAGTGCTATCTCTGGGTTTTGGGGACTTTTTTCTCTTAAAATAAAAAAATAGAGTATTGTTTAAGTTTTCACACCCACTTTGACTCCTAGAACATATAGCAAAATAAATGAATGATTTTGTTGGAATGAAAAGGGAGAGAGTCCACACATAAAACCTCTCCCAATGAGGTGTTTTTCACAGCTAAGCAAAGCCTCAGGAGAGCAGAGGAATGTTTCGAGCTCTCAGGTCTGTGTCTCACAGTCTGGGCAACTCTGGTGTCAGGTCCTCCTGGGGCTAGGAAGTAGAAAGAAAGAAACAGATCAAAATGTCTTCCCAACTGTCCCTTTTCATTTGGCCAATCTCTCACTACACATTAATCAGTTTTCCTGGATTCCCAAAGACTCTTGGGTCAGGATTGGTGGAAAAGTAAAGTGACATCTGTTATCTCTCTCCTTCTAGGTCTCTCCTTTTGGGTCTTTAAGCATTGTTAATAGTTAAAGGTGGAAATAAAGGGGGAAAAAGGAAGCAGCAGAAAAATCTGATTCCAATATGAGAAACTTTTCCAAAGCTCAGGAGTCAGATGATCATGAATCCATGAGGGGCTGTATGGCAAAAACAAAACACAAAGAAATTTATTTTGCTGTGTAAATTTCTGATTTAACTCTTAACTCTCCTGAACCAAATTCTAAAGTAATCTCTAGGGATAGAATAGATAGCTAGATAGATAGATCTGTGATATTATTGGTTTAGGGAACTTCCAGGTGAGGAAATTCCCTCTCCTAAGGCAGGTCAGTGCTTTCTTTCCAACTCAGTTTTAAAAGAGAGTTGCCTACCTAGTGTACTTTGAGATTAAATGACTTGCTCAGCATAACACAACCAGGACATGACAAAGGGAGAACTTGAATAGGTCTTCCTGTAATGAAGACCTGATTTCTTTACGCTGTGTCATGCTGCCTCTAAATATACTATTGATGTAGGAAATGGATTAAGATTTTCTATTGGCTTTTGTCTCATGAAGATATATTGGGGTATCTTGCATCTATAAGACAGGTCATCTGGCAATTGCAAATGCTTGTGTGCATGTGTGTGTGTGTGTGTGTGTGTGTGTGTGTGTGTGTGTGTGGTGTGCACGTGTATATGTATTCTAGCAAGCAATGTCAATTCACTTATAGTCACAAGGAAGAATGGTACTTTCCATTACAAAAATCTTAAATAGTGAACATGTAGCTGCCATATATCAGACATTATGAAATAAGTTGTATAAATCATCATTTGGGGTCTCTGTAAAATTATTGTAACCTTGAGGAAGTCACTTCACCTCTGTGGGTTAGGGATGACTAAATGACCCCAACTTCAGATCCAAAATACTATGAATCAAAGAGTAAAGAAAGCTCTTCCTAGTATAAAAAACTAATCCTGCTAAATTCTCTATGCTGAGGTTGATATGGATTTCTCAGCTAGTTCCATAATTCCTTATGATTCAATTGTTATTTGACCCTTAAATTTCAGTTTTAAAAAATACTCCTAGATGTAGCACGTAGGCCAATAGCAATGGAATCTTACTTGAAGGTATAAGGAAGACTAAACATATGTGAGAAAAGTGTGGAAAGACTCTAGGTTTTAAATAAGCTACCAAGCTTGGGCATAGAAATTGGATGAGGTAGAGTCAGCTTCTCAAAGAGATGATAAATCACCTTGGAATGAATACTAGGGAGTAAACCAGTCTTATAGACAGAAATTTTGAAAACATATTGCCCTCACTAAAGACCCTGAAAAATCCGCATCCTATGCCATGTGGTCACGGAGGCAATGACTCTGACAGCAGTGAGCATCGGCAATCTTGATTCACTGCTAGAGGTTGTAATTTTAAGTTTGATTAAATTTTATAGTCCCCTGCTACTTGATTTCTTTTTGGCCTGGACTAATTGGTTTTAGGCTCTTGCTAATTGGGATGAGTAGAAAAATCATGTTCCCTTATTAACATTTCCAATACTTGATGTTCACTACAACTACTAATAAAAATACAGGTACCTACATAGCACAGTGGATAGAGTGCTGAAGTTGAAGTCAGGAAGACCTAAGTCCAAATCTTGCCTCAGATATTTGAGAGCTTAAAAAGGAATTTAACCTTTGTGAGCCTCAATTTCCTCATCTATAAAACAGGGATAATAATATCATCTCCCTCTTAAGTTTGTTAAAAGGACCAAATAAAATTATATATACAAAGTGCTTTGCAAACCTAAAAACACTACACAAATGCTAGCTATTAGTGGTAATAGTAACCTAGAATATTAGAAGGAAAGAAGGAAACTGGCTGGGGGGAATTACTAGTTTCTCTGATAAGGGCCTCATTTCTCAAATATTTAGGTAACTGAGCAAAATTTATTAAAAAATAGGCCATTCTTTAATTGATAAATGGTCAAAGGAAATGAACAGGCAGTTTTCAGAAGAAAAAAATAAAAACTATCAATAGTCATATTTTTAAAATGCTGGAAAGCACTTTTGATTAGAGAAATGCAAATTAAAACAGCTTTGAGTTACTATCTCACAACTATCAGATTGCCTAACATGACAGAAAAGGAAAATGACAATGCTGGAGGGGATGTGGAAAAATACAGACACTAAGGCACTGTTGGTGGAGTTATGAACTGGTCCAACCGTTCTGGAGAACAAGTGGAACTATGCCCAAGGGTCTATAAAGTGCGCATATACTTTGAACCAGCAATAGTACTACTAGGTCTATATCCCAAAGAGACCAAAGAAAAAGGAAAAGGACCTATACATACAAAAATATTTATAGCAGCTCTTTTTTTGTTGGCAAAGAATTAGAAATTGAGGGGATACCCATCAGTTGGGGAATGGCTGAACAAATTGTGATTTTACAATAGTGATAGAATCCTATTGTTTTGTAAGAAATGATGAGGAGGATAGTTTCATAAAAACATGGGAAGATTTATATGAACTGATATAAAGAGAAGTGGGAAGAACCAGGAGCACATTGTACAAAGTAATAGCAATATGGTAGTGATAATCAACGGACTTAGCTAATCTAATCGATACAATGATCCATGTTATTTTGAAAGGACTCACGATAAAAAAAACAAATGTTATCCATGTTCAGAGAGAAATATTTTTCTACTTTATTTCTCCTGCTTTTTTTCAGCATATCTAATATGGAAATATATTTTGTTTGACTTCACATGTATAACATATTGCTTGCCTTCTCAATGGATGGGGAAGGGTAGGAGGCACAGCAGGGCAAGAAAGAATTTGAAATGCAAAATTTTTTTAAAATGTAAAAAATTTCAAAGTAAAATAAAATTTTAAAAAGAATCTTCTCTGTAAAATCTCTGGTAATCCTTTCCTTGAATACCTCTAGTGAGGTATAAATCATTACTTCCTGAGGCAGCTTTTTTCACCTTTGTTGTTACTTATATAACTTTTGTTTTTATATCACCTAAATTTCTCAAAATATTCCTCTCTTCCCCTCCCAAAGAGGATCTCTTATATTAAAGAACAAAAGATGGAAAAAGGCAATTCCAAAAAACTAACCAAGACATCCAAAAAAGATCTGATATTGTATTTTTGTTGTATAACCACAGTTTGTCATCTCTGAAAGGGAAGGAGAAGCATTTAGATTTCCTCCTTGGGAACAAGCTTGGTCATAATTATTCCATAGCACTCAGTTTGGATTACTTTGTTGCGCAGTTGTCTCTAGTTGCTGTAGTCTGTGTGTTTATTGTTTTCCTGGTTCTGTTTAATTTATTTTGCATCAGTTCATGTAAGTTTCTCCATATTTCTCTGTATATATCATATTGATCATTTCCTTCAGCTCAGTATTATCTCATTGCATTAATGTACCAATTGTTTAGTCATCCTCAATTAATGGACTCTACTTTGTTTTCAATTCTTTGCTACTACAAAATTGCTGCTGCAAACCATTTGGTGTAGATGGGATCTTTCTTTTTATCATTGATCTTATTAGGAGTTATTCCTAGCAATGGGATCTCTGGAACTGATATTTTTGTCACTCTCTTTGCATAATTCTAAACTGTTTTCCAGACTACTCGTACCAGTTTGCAGCTCCACAAAGTGTTATTACCATGCATGTTTTTGAATGAACCTTCAGATAGAGAGGTAATTGGGGAGAGGGGAGAGTACTCCTCCATGGATATGAGCAAGAAACACAAGAGAGACCTGCATGGAATCTAACTCAGAGACTCAATTGTGCCATTTAGATTTGTGAGGTCCAACATACAAAATAATAAGAAAACCAAGGTGGTTTTTAAGATGTAAACATACACAGAGGATTCTCCTTTTACTGGCAAAAATTTGGAAAAGCTGGTTCCCTCAGAGAGGCAGTTATAGACTAAGGAGAATGGTAGAATTTCAGAGGACAAGAAGCTATGTGGGCAACATAGGATGATGGATGATGGAGTGACTATATCCTTGTAGCTGAGGAAGATTTCAGGAAGCAGTGCTGAGAAGTGTGACACTGACTGTTCCTAGAGAGCAACAGTTCTGTAAAGTCTGTTGAAAGTAGTTCAGGAAACACATGGATGGGAGCAGAAACATTTAACTGGAGTCTTAGAACTTGAAAGACTGTCTAGTTAAATTATTTCCCTACTCTTCTCTATTTATTCAATGCAATAAATAGTTATTACATATTCACTGTATTAAAGGCAACCTTTACAGAGTAGATAGGCAGCCTTGGAACCAGAAAGACGTGAGTTCAAATCTCACCTCTGATCAGTACCTTCCAAATGCCCACTCAATTCTGAGGTTCCCTACTCCTCTTCCTGTCTAGTGCTTCAGTCCTGGAGAGAGTGGCTAGAGATTCAAAGTCTTCAAAGAAGAGCCAGATTTCCAATAGCCCAAGAAAATGGAAAGAGAATGAAATGAAGAGATGTAGGATAAAAGGCAGCTTATTAAAAATAAAGATAGGAATCCAGAGGGAACTCATCACCCAACAAGTGATCAATTCAACCTTTGCTTGAGACCTCTAGGGAGAGGAAAACCACTGCTTGTTAAGGTGGCTTATTCAATTTCTGTATAAGGAAAGGAAGCTTTTCTTTCATCATCTACTTCTCTCTGCTCTTTCCACTCAGTGCTCCTACATTTCCTTTCTAAAGACAAGTCTGCTTTGGCTTTTATATGGTAATCTTCCAAATGCTTGAAGACACTTAGCATGTCTAGCCTAAGGCATGCCCCTCCACCAAGATAAACTTCTCTAGTTGCTTCAATTGACGTTCATTTGTTATGATCTTAAAGTCCAAGATCCAATTAGCTTCTTTGGCTATGATGTTACCCTCATATTAAGTTTATAATCCAATGCACTAGAACCCTCAAATCTGGAAAAATGAGAGGATTGTATTAGATAGCCTATCAGGGTCCTTCCAGCTCTGAATCTTTGACTTCATCATTCCATGAGGAGATAAGGTAGCTTTAAAATGGCAGGCCTACTTACTAAATATGTAGATGACACACAGTTAGGAGATATAGCTAATTAGATGGATGACCAAATTCCAAAATATATTCACAAGCTATAATTAGGCAGAATTTACTAAGTGGAAATTTAATATCCTTTGGGTTAAAAAAAATCAACTTTACAAGTACAAGGGGGTATAGGAGGGAGGGAGACAGGCCTAGGTGTCAGTTAAGTTGAATTGAATTAAGTCGGATTGTTTTTAATAGATAGTAACCTCAATATAGGAGGTAGCTAGGTGACACAGTGGATAGAGGGTTGGGGTTGGACTCAAGAAAACTCTTCTCCCTGAGTTCAAACCTGACCTCAGATATCTACTAATTGTGTGACCCTGAACAACTCACTTAATTTCTGTTTCACTGTTTCCTCAACTCTATAATGGGGTAATGACAGCATTTCCTTATTGGATTATAGAATCAAATAGGATAATATTTGTAAAAAACCCTTAGCACAGTGTTAAATACAAGCTATTATTATTATTATTATTATTATTATTATTATTCAGTGACTTGCCCAAGGTCACACAGCTATTAAGAGATATAATCTGGATTTGAACCCAGGCCCCTTGACACCAAATCTAATATTATTTTCACTATACACAGATACTGATTACAGAAGGTGATATTTGAGGTTCCTACTAAATTTGACTCTATGAAAGGATAAAACCTTGTGATAGGAGGGAGGTGGTGAAGAGGGAACAGGAAGGATTTTATTTAAAGTAGTCACCTCCAGTTGGCATGGTCAGCTCCTTAAGGAACATAAGGCCCAGAACCAGAATTTTTTGCACCTTTGGGGGAGATTTTCTTGCTGTTGAAGGAATGACCATTTCTGGAGAGATTGTGGACCAGCCGTATATTTGCTAAAGGAAGTGTTGTCTTGGGGGGCAGAGTCAAGATGGAGGCATAGAAACAGGAGACATCTGAGGTTCCCAGTATAACCGCCTCAAATACCTATAAAATATGACTCTAAACAAATTTTAGAGCTCCAGAACTCATAAAATGACAGAGAAACAAGGCTCTGGCTAAAGGCAGCCCAGCAGACAGACGGCAAGTGTTCACCACAGCAGGCTAGGAGCAGAGCCTAGCCTCATGTGGTTTTAGCCCCAGGCTGTCCAGGAAAAGCCCTGGCTGGAGCTTTCAGGAGAGCAGATCACTGGGAGCAGTGGCGGTTTCCAGAATTGCCAACCCATAAGAGCCAAGGACAAAGGGAAAAGGTCAATGGAACTTGGCTAAATTTCAGGGAGAGGGTCTGGCCAACCTCCTGCAGTGCTAGAAGCAGTCTGAAGCAGCAGCCCTGCAGCCACCTCCACGTGGCTGCTTCAGAAGCTCCCAGCCTGCAGATGGCTGGGGGGCCAAGTGATCATTGAAAGGCTAAGTGCTCTTACGTTGAGCTGCCTTGATCTAGATCACAGTCTTGGGTGGTGGTTCTGAGGTGCATTTTCAATGAGCCAAAGCTGGAGCAGGCTGCAGAGATGGAGGCAGCCTCCTGATAGCTCCAGCAGCTGTGAAAACCCCAGCAATTTGGGACAGAGCTCCCCCCTCAGAAAGCAGAGTTCTACTGAGCCCAAAAGTCAAGTAACGGACTGGCAACATGAGCAGGCAAAGGAAGATAAGAAAGCTCAGCAATCCAACTTTAGATTCCTTTTTGGGGGACAAATAGGACCAAAGCATGGAACAGGAGGAAGACAACACAGTCAGAACTCCCACACCAAAAGCTTCCAAGAAAAATGTAGACTGGTTATAAGCCATAGAGGAGCTTATGAAGAATTTTGAAAACCAAATAAGAGAAGTAGAGGAAAAATTGGGAAGAGAAATGAGAATGATGCAAGAAAATCATGATAAGAGTGTCAACAATTTGACTGAAGAAAATAACATCTTAAAAAATAGACTAACTCAAATGGCAAAAGAGGCCCAAAAAGCCAATAAGGAGAAGAATGCCTTAAAAAGTTGAATTCGCCAAATGGAAAAAGAATCTCAAAAGTGCACTGAAGAGAATAATTCCTTTAGAATTAGAGTGGAGCAAATGGCAGCAAATGACTTTATGAGAAATCAGGATACTATTAAACAGATCCAAACAAATGAAAAAATAGAGGGCAATGTGAAATATCTCACTGAAAAAACCACTGACCTGGAAAATAGATCCAGGGGAGACAATTT
>CM053587.1:149966365-150007572 GCA_028646515.1 Pseudochirops corinnae | reverse complement strand
GTTAGTTCTTGGCAGCTTCTAATATTTTCTCCTTGATCTGGGAACTCCAGAACCTGACTGTAATATTCCTAGGAGTTTTCTTTTTGGGATCTTTTTCAAGAGGTGATTGGTGAATTCTTTCAAGTTCTATTTTGCCTTCTGGTTCTAAAATATTAGGGAAATTTTCCTTGAGAATTTCTTGAAGGGTAATTTCTAGGTTCTTTTTTTGATCATGGCTTTCAGGTAGTCCAATAATTTTTAAATTGTCTCTCCTGGGTCTATTTTCCAGGTCAATGGTTTTTTCAATGAGATATTTCACATTGTCTTCTATTTTTTCATTAGTTTGGATTTCTTTAATAGTATCTTGATTTCTCATAAAGTCATTAGCTTCCATTTGCTCCAAATAAATCTCTTATTTGGTTTTCAAAATCCTTCTTAAGCTCCTCTATAACCTGTAGCCTGTTTACATTTTTCTTGGAAGCTTTTGGTATAGGGGTTCTGACTGTGTTGTCTTCCTCCTGTTCCATGCTTTGGTCCTTTTTGTCCCCTAAAAAGGAATCTAAAGTTGGATTGCTGAGCTTTCTTTTCTTCCTTTGCCTCCTCATGTTGCCAGTCAGTTACTTGACTTTTGGGCTCAGTAGAACTCTGCTTTCAGAGGGGAGAGCTTTGTCCCAAATCACTGGGGTTTTTGCAGCTGCTATTAGGGGGCTGCTGTTTCTGCAGCCCCCACCAGCTTTGGCTCACTGGTCACGCATCTCAGGACTACCACCCAAGACTACAATCCTGATCCAGGCAGGTTAAGGCAAGAGCACTTAGCCTCTGAATGATCACTTGGCCCCGCCTGCAATCTGTAGTCTGGGGGCTCTGAAGCAGCCAAGTGGAGGCGGCTGCAGAGCCACCACTTCTGCTGCTTTCTTGCTCTGGGAGTAGATGGCCGGACCCACTCCTTTCCCCCAAATTTAGCCGAGTTTCACTGACCTTTCACTTTATCCTTGTTTCTTATGGGTTGATAATTCTGGAAACTGCCACAGCTGCCAGTGATCTGCTCTCTTGAAAGCTCCAGCCATGGCTTGTCCTGGCCACCCCGGGGCTACAGCCCCAGTTCATGAGGGGCTGGTCTCGGCTCCCAGCATACTTCCATGGACCCTTCCCATATGCCTGCCAGGCTGCCTTCAGTGGTAGCCTTGTTTCTCTGTCATTTTATGAGTTCTGGAGCTCTAAAATTTATATAGAGTCATATTTTATAGGTATTTGAGGTGGTTATGGGGGGAGCTCATGGAGTTCGCTGCTTCTACGCCACCAAAAATTGATTATATCTTAACATAGGAAATGACTGGTTACTGATGTGTTCTCCTGCTTCTATGCCACCAAAAATTGATTATATCTCAACACAGGAAATGACTGGTTATATGCCTTGAAGTGGAATCACTGTATTAAAGGAAATAAGCAGTTTAGTCTCATTTCTCACATAATTCCTAACTGATATTCAGAAAGATTAAACCAATTCATAGCTCCTCTGACAGTATATTAAAGTCCCCAAAACACCTCCAATACTGGCTTCCATTTTTTGTTATGTATGCCAAATTGCATGTTGTGTGGTCAAATTTCAGTTATTTTAATTTGCATTACTCTTATTGTTAGTAATTTGGAACGTGTTATCATAGAATCCTTTATGTTTTGCAATTCTCTTGAAAATGATTTGTTGATACCTATTGATTACTAAACATTCATGGCAAGGCTTTTAGTGTTATATATTTGTCTGAATTCTCTAGTTATTTCCAATACAAAAAATTTATTCATTACTAGGTGCAAATATTTTCCCAATTCTAGTAATCAAAAACCTTTAAATTTTATGTAATCAGTATTGTTTATACTTTTTAGGGTTTTAAAAATATAAGTGAATAGCATAATTTTTTTTTTGCATCTATTGACATTATCATGTAGTTTTTGTTACTTTTGTTTTTACGTAATTGTTTTCCTACTGCTGAACCATCGTAGTATCTGTGACATGAATTCAATTTTGGCATAGTGAATTTCTTCTAACTACATGGCTGTTGTCTCTTTACAAGAATTTTATTAAACATTTTTGCGTCAATGCATTAATTAGTAGGAAATCTATTATTTTCTTTCTCTACTTTGTTTATCCCTGGTTTGACTATCAGGACTATGCTTTTTCTCATAAAAGTAATTTGATTGAGCATGACCTCTGTCAATTTTTGAGGATAATTTTTGTATCTTAGGCATTAATTGCGCTTTAAACAATTGATAGAATTAATTTTGTAAATCAATCTGGCCTTGATCTTTTTTTCCTTTGGAATTTTACTGATGATTTGCTCAAACCTTTTTTCCAATATTGGATAAGTTTAGATCTGTCATCCTTGTTTTGTTCATTTGTGTGTTTTATATATTTATAGAAACATATATAGGCAATGTAGTGCAAATCACTTTAGCTAGTCTAGATTTCTGTTCCCTAATATATGACAACAATAATGAAAATAATATTGATAATTATATGGCCAGCATTCATATAGTGCTTTAAGGTTAACAAAATAATTTACATAAAACTCATTTGATCCTCACAATAGCTTATGAGGTAGGCTACGTTATCTCCATTTTACATATGAAGAAACTGAAGCAAACAGGGTTAAGTAACTTGCCTGGGGTCACAAAGCTAGTAAGTGTCTGAGGCCAGATTTGAACTTAGGAAGAGGAGTCTTCCTGATCCCAGATCTAACACTCTATTCACTGTACCACCTTGCTGTCCTAAATGTTCCCTAAGGGCTCTTTCAAGCCTATAACCTCATGATTCTATTTCCTTTGAATTCTTTATTTTGCCAATGTATAATAAAATATTATAGTTTATGATAATTCTTATTATGTCTCCTTTCTTGTCAATTAGCTTGTTTAGTTTTTAATCAGACAATTTAATTTGGATCTTTTGGATAATTTAATTTTTTTGATGTTAACTAATGGCATATCAACTTAAGGTAACTTGTCAACAAAAATATTCATTTTCTTCCAGTAACTACTTTAGCCATATCCTACAAATTTTTACATGTTGTTTCATTGTTATTATCTTGAACATAATTACTTATTGCTACTATAATTTATTTTTGACTCTATTATTTAGGGTGTCATTGCTCAGTTTCCATTTAAGTCTGTATCTTTTGCTCAAATTCCCTTAATTAGTTACTATTTTTATTGTATTGTGGCTATATAGGATGTGTTTATTTTTTCTGCTTTCTTGGCATTTGTTTCTTATTCCTTTATCTCCTATTGAATGACCAATTTTTATAAAGGTATTATGACATACTATAACATATGTGCATTCTCTCCAACCCTTCTTTTGATCTAAATTTACTAGTCTTTTCTTAGATTTGATGATTTCTTCCTTAAGATATCTAATATCTGTTCTTAGATATTTTCTCTTAATTCTTTGATTGTTCTTCTGAACCATTCTGGAGGTTCTCTGTGTTTTTCCATTGTCATTTCATTGATATAAATATGCTTCTTATCATCAATATCTTCCAATCTATAAGCTCAACATTGTTGGGTCTATCCCTTCTCCCTGTTCCTTGCTGCATCTTCTCTTAGATCACTATGGTTAGATAAGATCTGTTGTCCTCAAAGGGTGAAGGCAACCCATTGTGACATTGCCACAAATGTCACAAATGGCCAATGCAGTTGGAACTATTCTCTGCCATTCCTAGTCCAGTACTTCTGGGCTCCATTCTCCCTCCTCTTTATTATTGAATAGCTTCATTCTCTGTGCTGATCCTAAAAGTGGTTGGCAGTAAAGAGGTTGTAGAAGGGTACCCTGAGGTACCTTTGAGTGGAAATACTGTATATTTGCAATTGGTTCTTTTGTCCACTTTTCTCTCACTCCTTCTATTGATGCCTTTTTCCTCCTATGTGGTATTAAGTAATTGTAACCAGTACTGAGACTCTGGTCTCTTCTCTTCTTCATAATCTTCTCCTCTGAGTCTTATATATCTGCACAGTCTCTCTCTTTCTTTCTTTTAGAGCCTTATGCCTGGTTTGATTCATAGGTCTCAAGTTGCCTTTACATCAGGGTCTTTCCTGGGAATCTACAAAGGTCCAAAAGTCTGTTGTGAAAGCTATAGATGAAAAGAAGGCCATAGGGTCACCTGGCCATGAGTTACAGGATACAGTTAGTAGAATGGTGTGCCAGAAATGATACCAGGCTGGTATGATGTTCCTTCATTATGTTTTCTATAAGAATTGCTATATCATTTACTCTTTCCATTTTCTACCTTCTTGGATTGCTGATTTTGCTGCTTTGGGGAGCAATTTCCTTATTTATTTCCGGGTAGCTAGCATCAAGTTGTGCCCTATGTTACCTCTCATTATTCATCTTACCAGTATTTCCATTACACAATCCATTTTTAAAAAGTTGTTGACAGAAATAATGAGAAACATATGAAAGTGAGGACATTGATTCTCCTAGTAACCATTTCATCGATAAATGTTTTTGTCATTAAATAGACACTATAATGAAGAGGTCAAAAAAAGCTGGGAAGTGCCCCAGTCAGAAAACAATTGATCTCCTGGCAATCAGAGAGAATTGAACACCAAGATACCAACAATTTAGAGTATAAGCTAATTTGCAAAACATCCTTCAGGAAGATTATAGAATACTACAAGCAATATTTTTTTTTACAAGACAATGAAAACTGGTTGGAGAGAAATCAACAAAACTTAGCACAATACCCCACTTAACCTGATAACCTTAAGAGTTTATATAAATGTAATTAATTGGATGAAGAACATCAAATAGAAGTGAAATTTCTATATCTAGATTTCTATATCTATATCTATATCTATATCTATTTCTATATCTATATCTATATCTTCATCTAGAAGTGAAATATCTATATCTAGTCTCATCATAAATAACAAAACACAATCAACACATTTGGGCTCTAATCATTCTGTAACCAAAATATTCCTATGTGAGAAATGATTCTTAAGAAAATTAACTAAAAAAATTGCTGGACGCAAACTAGTAGGTACAGAAGAAATATACAATGAAGGTAACATAACTGGGAAATCTCTAAGGAATTTATTATCAAGATAACTCACAGGAGAGAGAATAAATAATTGAAGAAAAACATCACAGATGAAATTATTGCTTCCAACATGTCTGAGACAACATCAGTAACTATTGACCCATATAATTTCTTTCTCATATCTATAAAATCATTATAGAATTGTTTATACACATATAAAAAGATATGTGAAGGGAACAGGATGGCTTTTGTAGGTGATTTTCCAAAGCCAATCACATCTGCATTGTCATACATTTGACTGAAAGGCAAAGAGAATAACATCATATGTCCCTGTGGAAGTATTGTTTTGTTTTTTTGAAAGAGAAAAAGACTCAGTTGAACCAAATGTTCAAGTTTCCTACATATTAAACTCCTAAAGAGTTTCCTACATATTAACCTCCTATAATATTTCTTAATAAATGCTGTTAGAAATATAACTTTGTGCAACAGTCTTCTATTAATATTAAATGGGGCTTAAAATAGAGGGGCATGTTGGTGAAGATACCTTATAGTATGGATGAAATCCTGTTCAAATTCCACATAGAAGAGAGATTCCTATAGATCAAAGGTTCTTAACTCAGGGTCCATATACCAGTAAGATTTCAGGTGTTCTGGAAATTTGGGTGGGAAAATTTCATTTTTCATTTTACTAATCTCTAACTGAAATGTGACATTTTCCTCAATTATTTAGAATACTATTCTAAGGAGGTATTCATAGGCTTCTCCACACTACCAAAGGGGTCTATGACACAGAAAATGTTAAAACACCCCTGGTATCGACTGTGAGATTTTCTAGAAATTCCTTTCTTTGGATCACATCAAAATGACTATTCAAGTCTAAAATGCTACTGATCATCCTTTATGAGTTATCAAAAGAGATTTGCCTAGTAAACCAGACTGGAAAAAAAAAACAGGGGGATAAAGAATACATTAAAAAAACCAGATCTATAATTTCATTGATATAGGGATTCCTTGGTGAGGAAACTTATTGTACCAACAAAAACATGCTAACTGCTTCTCAGCCTAGAGTGTTGCCTTGAACATCAACAATTAAGTGACTTGCCCATGGTGACATAGCTAGTACAGGTAAAAGGTGACATTTTAAACCAAATCTTTTTGATTCTAAGGCCAACTGTCTCCATACTACCTCTTAAGAAATGTATATTATTGACCAGATTTTGGCAGGATCAACTAAGTTAGTCCATCAGTTCTTGTACCGTGGATGGACACTGTAGATAGGCAATAAGCCATGCCAAGAAATGATTAAGATAAGAGTGAATTGAATTACATTTGTAAAATTGTGTTGTGCGATTAAGGATCAAACTGATTTCTGCCATAAAAAAGCCCATTTTAAACAATATTTTCCTGATAAGGACTTGTGACTGCAAGTCATATGGAATATTATGATGTCTGGAGAGGCAAAATTGAAGACAATGCAAAGGGGAAAGGAAAGCTATGTGGTGGCCTTAAGTAATTTGTAACATTTTATCTATGATGGAATATATGTAGAGTGGTGTCATGGATGATTGGAAAAGGGCCTATGTTGGATACTCCACCTCTCAACTTTGCATTTTCACTTGTTATTAGGGAAAGGGGGAGCCTGAATTCTCTGTTTGTCTCCTGTCTTCCTTTAGGTCTCAAACTCCCACCTTCTGCAACTGAAAAACAAAACAAAACAAAAATAGCTTTTCTAGTCCCTAATTGATTATCTCTAAATTATCTTGCCTATATCTTGTTTACATAGCCTGTTGACCTCAAGCTCCTTCTCGCCATACTCTTATTTCTGACTTTTTCTGAATACATTTAAATAAAGGTCAAATCAGATGCAGAAAAAAATCATGTCCCATCTTTGAATTGACAACTTTCTCCCTGATCCAATTACCCTGTCTGGTAATGCTTAATCTTCTAGACTGCTATTTTTGTGGGATGTCCTTGTAAATAGTTGAATGAACTCAGTTTCTTAACAGGTACTTTTTCTATTATTTAATCTTTGTGGGCCTCATTTTATTCAACTATAAATGAAGGAGTTGAAATAAAACTTTGTCTCTAAGCTCTTTTCTGGAACAGGAATTCTAAAAATTCAGTTTAAACACTCTTAACTTTCTAATACCAGCTTTTGTTCCCTTTATAATTCAATGTTTATTATAATTTTGTCTCTCAAATTGATAGGGCAAAAACCCTTATAGACTGTAATTGGGAAAAGAAACAAAAAAGAAATGAAAAAAGAGAAAAAACCTTTCAGTAAAAATAAAAGAAGGGAGCAAGAGGGTAATGCATTTCCTTATTGCCCTTTGGAAAGTTCTACAAGGTAAGTCACTTGGACCCATTGTAGAGCAACCATCTGAAATAGGGACTAATTATAATGAGTGCTCTCTGACTTATTGCTCTTGACTATTTTGCTCTAGTTTGTTCAGTGCTTTAGAGGATGGGATTGTAGGCAGATTTAATAAGTGGAGGGAACTGTTAGCAAAGGTGGGAAAGAAAGTATAGGGAGGAGAAATTGGAGAAGAGTTCATATGTATGAACTTATGTATAAGCTGTAACTAACCTGGTCAAAAAAAATAATGGAATATAGTAGAAATACGAATGAGAGTTATATGTCCTGGCTTCTATCACTTAACATTTCTAAGCTTTTTTTTCAGCTATAAAATTAATCAGGTTAGATGATCTTTAAAACTCCCTCCCACTTTAAAATTCAATGAATTAATAATAGCTAATAATGTTCAGTTGTTTCAGTCATGTCTGACTCTTCATGAACTTATTTGGGGTTTTCTTAGCACAGATCCTGTAGCGGTTTGCCATTTCCTTCTCCAGTTCCTTTTACAGATGAGAAACTAAGGCAAAAAGGCTTAAGTTACTTGTCCATGGTCACACAGCTACTGAGTATCTGAAGCCATATTTGAACTCACGAAGATGAGTCTTCCTGGCTCCAGGCCTGGTGTTTTATATGCTGCACTACCTTGCTGTTAATAACTAATAATAGCTAATACTTTATGTAGATTATTCCATTTTGTCCCTACAACAAGCCTGGGAGGTAAGTGCTATGATTTTCCCAGTTTTATCGATGACGAAACTGAGCCTAAGACAAATTCAGTGTCTTGCCCAGAGTCACACAACAAAGAAGTGTCTGAGGCCAGATTTTAACTTAGGTGTCCCTGATTCTATCTAGTGTGCTACTTAGCCATTTCATCCACTTAACTGTCTAAGGAACATAAAGTAATGAATTTCTAGGAGCAAGGTTTTCAGAAACTTCTAATAGACATTAAACCTATTCTACCTTTACATTTTGGTTGATTCATAACAACTTGACTCATAATGTTGTAGACCATCATTTTATTATATTCTATTATAATGTAAATTCTTTGAAGGAAGGGGCTTTATTTCTTGTATTTATATTTCCATCATTTGGCACAATGCTTGACATATAGTAGGCGCTTAATAAATGCTTGCTTTCTTCCTTCCTCCCTCTCTTCCTCCCTCTCTTCCTCCTTTCCTTCCTTTCATCCCTCCCTTCCTCCCTTGGTTCCTTGCATCCTTCCTTGCTTCCTTCCCTCCTTCCTTCCTTTCTTCCTCCCTTATTTCCTTCCTTCCTTCCTCTTTTTGTCCCTCCCTCCCTTCCTTGTTTCCTTCTTTGCTTCCTTCCTTCCTTCCACCACAGAAAGGGAGCAATTCCTACATCTCTAGGGGGGTACTGTTTCATTTGAGACTATATGAGGACTCCTTTTATTTTAATTTATAACTGCTTAAAATACTTAGGACTTATAACTAGATTTGATAATTAGCATAAAAAAAGCACTAATCCATAAAGGCTCCTGTGTTTTATATGCTATTGTGTCGAGTACAGTGATAAATGTGAGGACACCCACTGGTAATTTTTCTATAGAAAAATTCTAAAGGAAAAACTACATTACCAAAGACCTGTAAGAACAACAAAAAAAACCCCCTTCTTTCAAATCAATTCGCTTTGATACAACTCAACAAGTATTTAAATACCTAGCTTGGAGAGGGCTATAAATGCAGTGTCTTCAAAACCAAAAGATCGATACATCCTCTATCCCATTTTGTCATCTTCTCTAAAGCTGAATGTTTTTAATATATGAATTGTGGCAATTCTTCTCTGAGATGGGCAATAAAAATTCTTGTTAGCAGAAGAGTAGTAACCACAAGGGGTCCTAATTTATTTTGATAGATACTTTATGCAGAGGGGACATATTTCTTGTTTCTTTCGTAGAACAAGGGGACAAGAATAATGTCCAACATAACATTAGCCATCTCTTGTAAGCTTTCATTAGCCAAATATTTAATGAGTATTTTTTGGCCCTGTTAAAATCTCAGAGATACCCAAATAAGAACTGTATATAGGACCAACCTTTGAGAATCTGTGTATTTTGTATTTGAGCACCGAAACTCCCAGCCAACTGGCAATTCATTGAGCTCTTCTAACAAGTTATAGGGTGGAAATTATTTCTCTCCTCACCCATCTGCTCTAGGAGCCATAACTCATACTTAGAAGGAGCGCTACTTACAGTGAAGAAAAAAAAAAACAACCTGTCATTAGAAAGGGGGAGGGTGCAGCAGAGGGAAGCAAGCTAGGTTATAAGATTCATGTTAAACTCTACTGTGTCCTAATTTTTGTGTGTAAACCAACTGGCGTGATCAATCTTTAGAAGTTTCCCTACTGTCTTTTTTGGGGAAAAAAGAGAATGACAATTAATGACATTTGTCTATGTTTTTCTGTGGGGAGAAAAACCCCACAATTGCCCTACTAAGTGTTCTGAATACTTTTCCTGAGGGTACTCAGGAATTTCAGCCACAGTAGAGGTAAGTTAAAATCGGGTTTGGCATGTTAAATTACATATGTGACAAAGAGAATATGAGTATCTGAAAAGGAGAATAGCACTATTGTATCAAATTTTCCTTTCCCTTCAATTTTCTGTCATTCTCAGCTTTGAGAGGAACTAAGGCAATTAGGTGGGATGCTCTCAGCTGGCCACCTTTCCCAGGAAAGGCAAGAACTCACCTAAATGGGAGAGAGTAATGTCACTACCAGGCAGTCTATTGAAGCTTCCTGCCACTGCATTTCCCAGTGATAAGACCCCTTTGTTGCTGTGAGGGTCCCAGTGAAGAAGTGACCAATAATCCTTAGAGTTTTGTAGGATAGCTATTGCAAAGAGGCTTGAACGCTTGCCATGGAAAGGCAGATTTTTTTTCTTTTGTTACAACAACAAATGTGAGGATAATTCTTAGTAAACGGCCCTTTAAAAATCATATGAGAACAGGCTTCACCCCAGTTTGCCTCAGACCACTGTGATGTCTTGGAATACTGATTATGTTCTTAGGTGAGTCGGGGCCCAGGAATTTTAAGACATAGAATTTGAATCAACCTTTTTGGGAGAGAATAATCTCTCTTGTGAAGTCTTCTCTTTTATACATAGGATCCATTCACTTCATCTCAGAGAGAATAGGGATCATTCTTGCTTATTTCCCAACCAAACCCTTGGGCCAAGGTGGATTGCAGAGTGAAATAAAGGAATTAATTCCATGGGAAGCGAGTGGGTTTTTTTTGTAGAAGTGTGTGTACTTTGAGGTCTCCATTAATACACTGATCAGCTACCATAAAGGCATCTAATACATATTTCTCTTGTCGAGGATCTCTCTTTCCACCTGAGGATGAGTATTCTAGGGCTCTATGTACTCTGCAGTGTCCAGAGGGACATTTTCCTTCTCTTTCTGCTTTGTCAAAAAGCCTCCTCTCCTCCACTGGTTAAATCTACTACACAGGCTAATTTTATCCCTTTATTGACTCCTATGAAATGTCTCTTTTTTTCCAGCAGAAATGTTGGAAGGTCTCTGTGGGCTTGGAGGTCCTAAGTGACTTTAAAAGACTGGCAGGTATCTCTATTTATCTGCCTGTACTCAGGAGAGCATTTCAATGAAAGATTTCATGTCTCTGAATTAAAAAAAAAAAAAACCTAAAAAATTCTATCATTTGAAATGTACCAAATGAAAATAAACCTTCAGAAATGTGTTCATGGTGACATCTTGGTATTCAGTTAACTAGGAACTGATAAAGATGATTTTTGTTATATTTTAAAGTGTTCATTTTTTGCTCTCTTACCATTTGTTTCTAGCTTGATAAAACTCAGTTAAATAAGTAGGATCCATTTCTTTGAGTCTCAGCAGTAAATCTCAACAGGGAAATTATTTTAATAGGTCTCATGTTTGGGAACCATAAAATATGCATCATGTCTGGGCCTCTTTGATGGAAAGCATTTCAATCTTTCTTTTTGTCCTATTGACCTTTAGAATACCCCTTCCCCCAAAACTTGAGGAGGTAAAGAGAAATGATGACACACAAGTGTGAGGGATGTTTAAAATATATCTGATATTGTGTTAGCTGAGTTTTTCTGGGCTTCTGACAACTGAATTTGTTTTCCGTCTGGCTCCTTTGCTCTTCTATCTGCTGCAGAGAAGGTATTCATTTTCTGAAAAACAATAAACAAGTAGGAAGAGGGAAAATCCTTCCTTAGGTAACCTCAGAACAGAAGAACTTGGTGCATTATGCAGCCCAGGCCATGCCAAAATGCAATTTGGAGGGTGTCCAGCACTTCATTGGAAAGTAATGGTTTTCACTGAACTGAGTTATGACCAGCTGTTTACAGACAGTCTGTGACACACTGATAGAGCAGAACACCGTATGTTGCTTTCCAAATCAAATGATACAAGAAGTGTGACAGAGTGGAGAAACATCTGTCATTAGCAATTTTCAGCACGCTTCACTAATTCTGGACAAAATACGAGTAATGAACTTACCGCAGGAAACTTCAAATACGACCACTGCTGAAACAAGGATATAAACAGCGAGTTCTCCTAATGGCTTCTAATTTAATTCATTTGCAGTAAGAAACAAACAAAGTGGGTTATTTGTTTTTGATCATGGGGTAGTAAATACTAATGCTGATCACAAACGTTCATTTTAATCAAAGAAAAGAGATCAGAAACTCAACTTTCCCCAAGTCCAGATAGAGGGCTTTCTTCCCTCTTTAATTGTTCTGCAGGGTTTTCTCTCTTTTATTTTTCATTGTTTTTTTTTTTTTTTAAAGGAGGATGGTTGAAGAATGGTCCAAACAGGAATAAAGTCTTGCCTTTCAGCCTCTCTCCTCACATGAAACCCTGAGCTTCGTGTAGCTAAGGTTACGCCTACAGATTTGGGGGCCTGTGGTGATATTTACACAGCATTGAATGTTCTTATTCTTTGCATTATGAAGCTGCTGTCTGGTGTAATTCTTGAAGCCTTTCTCAAGCTGCGTTCACCCCACAGCCCCCCCCTCCCCTCCCTAGCACTTCCTCCTCTCATTTGTTTCTTTCTGCCTGATAATTTTCATGTTCAGGTCCCACATATTTTTGCAGTTTGTAATGAGCGCATGGTCCTCAAACAGGAACCACACGATTCTCCGCTGGTCGACGTCACACTGTTTACGAGATCTTTGTAGCCAAATTATTTGAATGTTGTGATCCATGGGCATTTTTCCTTTGTATCTTTGCAACTGATGGAGCTAATAAGCCGCTAATAGTCAAGGTCTCATCTTCTTGGCTACTTTTTCAGGCCAATACTGCAGCAAAATTCCTATAATCAACAGGATTGAGTCTGACTCAAGAAGAAAAGAAGAAAAATTATTTCTCTTCATCTGAACTTTCAACTAATGTTCAGAAAGACCATAATGTGAGGTACAGAAGTTAGATTTTGCCCAATCTATTGGTGTTCTACCAATGGGACCTTCTTTGGCCTGTGTCCCAGACCAAAGGGACTGAAAGCTATTCGGAACCGATGACTGTAAAATGTGTGTAGGAGGTCTTTGAGTAGCTTCTTAATTACGAAATTATTCATGATAAATGGCACTAATCTAGAATTCCAAGACTCTTATAAATTTTAGTGTGGTTCCACATTTATAGACACTTAATGCCTTAGATAAACCAAATCCAGTCTAGCCTTGTTGTGAGTGAGATGATCTCCAAATACCTTTAAAGCTCTCTCTCTGTCTTTCTCTTTCTCATTCACTTTCTCTCTCTTTCCTCTCTCGGAATGGCATTCAAATTAATTTATCTCTCTTTTTACACCCTTTCCAAATTATTTTCTGGTTCCTGCGGAATATTCCAAGATGTGTAAATGCTAAGTTCTCTTGTTTTTTTTTTTAAATAGACATCTGCATTGAAGAGCAAAACAAAGAGAAAAGATAGATGCCATCGAAACCCATCATTACGTTTGTGATCTAGATAATAAAGTAAGCAGACCCAAGCAATTCGCTAACACTAACGCTATTCTTTACATAAACAGTAAATGTTTAGATTTCCCTGTTCACTGACTAACAGCACACATATCATAAACACTAAGCTGTTAGAGTACGTTTCGTGTGTTGATTCACTTTAACAGTTGTTAGTGTGAAGACAGGAAAAGAAAAGTGGGTGTAATGAGACCATGTGCAGTATGCTGTGAAAACAGAGGCCCTTATTTGGCATAATGGCTTGCACCATAAGGGCCATAAAATTGTGCATGTGTTAGTATCATTTTAATTATTACGGGTGCCACATGTTAAGCAGAATAGCGGAACTACTAAAACAGCTTCAAAATCCTTACTGCTGATCGCTGCATTTAATTACAAATAGGAACATTTGGAGATAGGTCACCATAAAACCCTTCTGTTGTCAAATGAGCTCAAATCTGATTTTTGTAATTATGTTTTTATACCACAGATCCTGTTGAATAACTATAGGGAATAAAATTTTAATAAGTGCTGATTAAATGCAGGTACATCTTGCTTCCTAAGAATATTTATGAACGCGCCTCACACTTAAATCAAGATATCATCACTATTTTGCCGTGGACAGAGCTATGATCATTCACCCTTAATGCAAATAAGCTGGATAAATTTATGTGCCATGAAATATTGTGTTTTTTTTCCATTGGAGCATAAAAGCACTGGATTTCAATTATTCATTCTGTTTGTGAGAACTGTGTACAGTACCATAATCCTCTAGAACCAAAGTGTTCTCATTATACCTCTACATGTCAGACACAGTGGAATACTATAATTAACTTTCCTTAGGCAGGATTTTATTCAGGAAAATGACTACTGATGTCAATCTTCGTTTTTGTTCTTCCTCTCTACTGAAATAAAATGGCCCTGAAAATGCTCTTGGTCATGGAAAAAGAATGTTATTGACTAACTAGTATCCATTTGAAGGTGATAAGTAAACTCCTGTTTTGGGAACAGGACTTTAAGCCATCTAATACATAGGATACACTGAGAGAAATGGCCCTTTGAAGGCATTAACATATCATGTTCTTGTCATGGTAAAGTTTGTTTAAGCCTTCCCATAAAGCCTAGGCCTTGCAGCTCATTTGGACATGAAATGACCATTGTTGCCAGTAGAAATGAGAAATGTAACATAAAACCTAAGAACAAAGGCTATGGAGTGACTGATGGCTTCTAAGAATGTATGGAGCATCAAAAAAAGGGAATTACTATGATAAAATAGGCCCAGCACATAGTTATCTCCCAAGGAATGTTTCTGTATATACATATATGTGGTTTTGATAGGCTTGATATGCATAATTATGTTTTATTTTGTAAAGCAGACAAGTCTGAATAGGAATGAGGTGTTAATATAGAGCATTTTTTTTTTTTTCCAAATCCTGACATTCTCCCACGTGCGGGAAGAGACCATGTGTTTGGGAGAAGTCTTCCGGTGAGGGTGGCGAATGGATCCCAGCTTTCTAGGCAAAAGGAGCTGCCGTCAAGCCTAAGAGACAGCCCCATTAGCATAACTCAGCAGAAAATCTGTTGTTGTGAAGCATTCAATCCACAGCTTAGGGAGCAGTTTTAACCTCCTCCCTTTGTAGCCTAATCATTTAAGAAATAGCATGGGCAGCCCCTACCTGTATTTTACTGCCCACTGTTTGAATCAGGGAGAGATGGCACTTTGGCGGTAGACATAAAGACATGAGTTGACGTTTATGCATGGCAAGGAAAATACCAAGCCGGAGAGGAGCTGTGTGGTACTGCTTGAATACGTCAAATATTATTTTCTGCCCAGGTGATGGATCCAGGAGCAAAGAATGTTCACAAGATGGGATAGTGTGAGTCTATTCTTCCTTTGTTACATCAGTGTAAATTCTCTTTTGTGTTTATAAGGATTGCAAATGGTCATCACAGAAATTCACAACCCAACCCAAATGATCACACTCATTTGAATGATATCTGCCTACCCTTTGGACCCCTGGTTTCAAGCTGCCTTTAAAAGGGGAGAGAACATACTAACTGTAAAGGCAATTGATTAGCTGAATGTTCATTTTTATGTTTAATAAAGTTATTTCCAAAAAGTAGAAATCGCAATCTGTGTCACTTTATTTCTTTGTGTCAGGTCTGAGAAATCAAATGCTTAAACACAATGCCTACACTGAACTTCTGAATCCTCAGGTGACTCAGGCTGTGATAAGATATCTCTGCTGAGAAGGACCATAGCCTTGGAGAGATTTATGTATGTGCTGATAAAAAATAAATCATGAAGAAATGTGGAAAATCAAAGCATCATTCAAGTGACGAGAGGGCCGAATAAGGAGAAGGTTCCTAAGAAGAAAAAGAAAAAGAAACATTTTCTGGGAGTGCTTTTTAATTCCTTTTAAAATTCTAATCATCTATGTGTGTGTGTGTGTGTGTGTGTGTGTGTGTGTGTGTGTATGTGTGTGTGTGCGCGAGCTTGCTGGATATCCAGTCCCATTTTGCTTTTTTTTGTATTCCCAGCACTTAGCACATTACTTGGCACATAGTAGGTAGTTAATACATGCTTATCGACTGAGTAACTAAAGAGAGTGTGTCTCCTAAGTCTTAACGCAGTTTTGGGTCATCCTGTATAATAGGAGTGAGTGAACTTAATCACATAAACTAAAGAGTTGGATAGACATGTGAATGCTTGTGGGAGGGGGGACTGATAATGGAGAGTTATTTTGCTTTTCTAACTGTTGGGATCAAAAAATGATATTTTACTCAATCACTAATGTTCTGATTTAAAAAAAAAGAACATGTGGTTAAAAATTAGGGTTGCCTAAGAGTATCAAATGAAAGAGTAAAACATTCTATGTGATTTTTATTGGCTTTTGTAGGTACTGTTCCCCCTCTGTGAGGTTACTGAATTAAATTCAATTTAATAAACATTTATTCAGTGATAATTATCTGGTAGGTGTTGGTGACGTAAACTACAGGCTGTCGTGTTAGTTGCTAGGGATAAGAGAAAAACGAAATGATTCCTGCCTTAAAGATGCTTACATTCGGTTGGGGGGGAGGAGGAGTAAAAAGGGAGAGAAATAAAATTTTTATACAGAGAAGCAAAGGCAAGATAGTTTGAAGAGGGGGAAGCTTGGGGAGGGAGGTAGGATCTGCAAAAGCTCCAAGATCTCTGGGGTCCTGAACAAGAAGACAATTCATCTCTGCTTTCTATTGATGAGTTATATCATAAGCGAGAGTATTCTTGGTGACTATCCTAAACCTCTCTATGTTACAGTCCAGCCTATTTTGTCCCATCCTCTCTCTTAGCAATGTCTTTTATTCAGATTGAAGATTTACTTCCAAGGAGACGTTCTCTTCAGTGGAGTCCCAAGCCAAAATGTTGGTTCTTCATAAGCACTTGGAAGTCAGTGATCCAAGTACTCCTGCTGCAAGAGTGTTCCTGATTCCCAAGTTCTAGTTTTAATCCATTTTCTCAGGGAATAGTTTTCTCCATTAAAAAATAAAAATAGCAACAGTTGTGTTCTGGTTTCTTTAAGAAAACAAATAGTCCTGGATTGGATTGATAGAAAATTTGATGTGGAAATTTTTTTTAGAAGGGAATCTTGGATCATATAAATATTCAAAATGGAAGATTCTGATAACCTCTGAATTTGATTTGAGAGACCTCCTGCGAAACTATCCAGTATGTTTAATTCCAAGCAATATATTGACAATTGTGACAAAATCATGGAGGTATTTTGCCTTATGGTCAATGTTTCTTTTCTGGTAAAGTTTAATGACTCAGTCCAATCAGTGACAAAAATGAAGCAATAAGAGACTGGAGAAGAGCCAATAGTTGATTCATGCCAAATAGAGCAATAGCTTTGAGGGGATCCTGAGACGAATTTTCCTTTTTCTTTTTAAGAACCAGTAATCTTAAGTGCCGTAAAGAGAAATAATTCAATAATCAGATTGATCCATCTCAGAATTATTTTTGTGTTATTTCTGATGGAGAAAATACTGGGTTTTTTTTCCCTTGGGGGAGGGGTATTAGGAAATCAACTGTTGATGATTTTGGTAAACTCCTTGAGAGTAGGGATTGTTTTGTTCTTTGTGTTTGTATCATCCCTACCTAACATAGTAGCCTGGACTGAAGCAGCAGCAAAAGGGGTGTAGACTCATCACCAGGAAGATCCCCCTACTCAACATAGTTCCTTAGTGATGGGAGGGGGTGCACAAGTCTGCTTGTGTTATTTAGGCCCCTGGAGATCTTGAAATCTCTCCAGAAATGCCAGGCACATAGTAGGCTCTTCATAAACACTTGTTGATTGACTTAGCTTGTCACTGAATTGATACTCAAGTTTATAGAGTCCCCATTGCTCCTTGGATGACTGACTGACTTCAGAGAACAGCTGGGCTGCACTCTAAGAGTAACATGTGAAATTTATTACAGAATCTGGCTTGTTTTGGTACTCAGCATTCATTTGAAAGCCTCTCACAAATAAAATGGCGACACGCTGTGTCCCTGAAAGGATTTTAAATGTGAGATATTAGAGTGTGTGTATTTTCTCACAGTCATAACATTTAAGTATTTTCACTAGAAAAGTGAAATCTTTTTTCTCTGGAAAAAGGGAATCTTGCTCTTCTTGTCTGGAAACCATTTACCTAAACACAGGAACTGTGGTAATTGTAGCCTGTGGGAGAGTTTCCCTGCCCTTAGGTGGTTGTTTACTTATGTATTATAGAAAGCATTTTAGTTTTTTTACAAGCCAAGTCTGCTTTAGAAAAAAAGTGAGAGGAGAAGTTGCCAATATTTTAGAAAGGTTTGAAAGAAAAATTTGTTGGAAGCAAGTCTGTTTGACGCTGATAGTTTTCCTGTGAGATAGATAGTATTCCTTAGTCTCACCATGGATTTCACAAAGCTCCAACATTTCTGCATCTTGAACTTGCTGGGATGTACAAACCCAAAGCTTACAGAGAGACTATGTTCATTAATTTCTGGAAAGGAGGATGCCTTAAAAATACAATCTCAGGAATATCATATCAAACATATAATAATTGTATTTGCATCCATGTGTGGGCATGGGTTGTGAGTGAAGATGTACATGTATAGTGATTAGAAATGTAGATCATTGTCAAATTATATATATGTGTGTGTGTGTGTATAATATATCTGAAGGTGAAAGATAGATAAGCCTTAAAGTAAAATGTACTTTATTATCTCTCTCTTTCTCTCTCTCTCGGTCTCTTTTTCTCTCTCTCATTTTTAAGTTCTAGGGAAGAATTCTATATCACAAGATTTTAGCCAAAAGTTTTAGAAATGAAGCAATCTACTACTGTATTAACCCTCCCCCCCGCCAAATCCAACAACTTCCCAAACACACATATAAAATCATATATGTATGTATACATTTACATATATGTATGTATATGTGTGTACATTCACACATATGTATACACATATATATAAAGACATACACAGAGGATAGAGAGCTGGCTTCAGGCTGAGAAATACCTGGACCTAAATTCTGTCTTTTATAATGTTGGGTGGGTGACAGTGCAGGGTTCATTAAACTATTAGTTTGGGTTTAACCTTCATCTACTTGAAATTAGCTGTTAAAGTTTAGAAAGATTTTTCACCGGATATGGCTGGAATAAAAATGGTTTTAAGTCTATTTCTCCATTGATTAGAATATTTCTTTGTCTTGGAATTGTCCTCCTCTCACTATTATCATTAACTAAAGTTTGTGATTTTAACAGACACACAAACACAAAACACTTGAATCAATTAGGTATATGTTGTTCAGCTTTATGGCAAAAAAATGCATATTCATAAATATATCTACGTCTATCTACGTCTAGAAATCTAAATATTAATTTTAAGGGAGGTAGGAATACAAAGTCTTTGAAGGCAGTTTTTTCCATGTTATAGAAAACCTAACCCATCCATTTGCACATGTAATATTTGAGAAGGAGGATGGTGATCAAAACCAGAACCTTTGGTCGAGAAATTTAGCCGACAGAGTAACAATATGCTTGTATGCTTGCATGTTATTATTTAAATCACTGAACTAGAAAGATTTTTGAGCCTTATACTAAATTCTTTATTTCTCTCCATCTCCTTGTCTCTTCATATTGTCTTACAGTATGTTGCATGACTACTGCCTGTACGTGTGAAAAGTCAGGATGAGAGTTCACAGCAGGTTGATGGCCTGGAGATGAAAAGTCTGTCTGAGGACATTTCAAAGTTGTAAAGGTATTATTCTCACATGGAGTTATTTCTCAGTGGGTGTGAACAACAGCTCCTCATCAAGCTGGTATAGTGCGAAATAGAGTTTCCTGAGAAATGATGTGCAGACATATGCAAGAAGCCACATGCATGGGACATGCACAGACTGTGTGCCTGGCGTCCAAGTGCTGGAACACTTGCCATGAATGCAGAAGCCTCCATTGCCAGTGGACAGTGGGAGAGCTGAAAGAATAAGAGTATGACCACCCCCATGGCTACTGCAGTTTGGTGTGTATGATAACTTTAGCATCCCCCAGATGGCATAAAGCTGGGGTCTATGCAATGGGGACCTTCAGTGTAGGTAATAAGATATGATTGGACACGACCTGAGGGAATCATTCCTCACAATGACTGGGTTAAAAAATTATAGAATTGAAGATCTCAGAGCTCACAGATATTGCTAGAGATCATCTGGTTTATTTTTTCAACAATCAACTAGATGGCTCAGTGGATAAAGTGCTAGGCCTGGAGTCAGGAAGACATAAGTTCAGATGTGGCCTCTGACGCTTAGCTTTTTGACCCTGGACAAGTCACTTAATGTCTGTTTGCTTTGGTTTCCCCATATAAAAAACAGGGATATTAATAGCACTTACACCGCCCGCCCCCCCCCCCCCCCCCGGTTGTTGTAAGGAGCAAATGAGATAATAATTGCAAAGTCCTTAACAGTGTCGGTACATAGTAGGTCTATAATAAATGCTTGTTTCCTTCCTTTAGGCAAATAAGAGATTAGCCCTGTTTTGCAGGTGGAGTAACCAAGGCTCAGAGTAGTTCTAGAACTTTCTTAAAGTCACATAACAAAGACCTGCCCTGATTATAGCTCTTGAACATCACATTGTTTAATTTAGGACTCATCATGTCATCCCTTCTCAGTCCCCTTTATCAGGATGAGAAAGTTATGGCCCATGTGCAGAGATACTCAGAATACTGTAGTGTTTGTTTTCTTAGCAAGTGTCATTTCCAGGAGTTTTACAGGAATGTCCTGTGGGCCTGCTCTTAGATAAACTCCTTTGAACTTTTCCTCCAAAAGGCTTGGATCCCATGCACAAATCTTTCACATTAATAATATTCTGCCATAGATTGTTTTTGATCACGGTTTCCTGATGATTGGGAAGTGAGGGGAGCAAACAAGAGAAAATTAGTATGAGGAAAGTTAAGAATTAATGAGTTCATCGGGAAGTGATAAAGAAGCATGGTACAGTGAAAAGTGTCCTGATTCTGAAATCGGAGATCTGGGTTCAAATTCTACCTCTGACATGTACTACTTATGTAAACTGAGATAAGCTAGTTTCTCCCTGCCTCAGTTTCCTCATCTGTAAAATGAGGGGTTGATCTAGATGGCATCTGAGATCTCCTTCTTCTCTAGAGATATTGTCCTGTGATCTTGTGACAAGTGTGAGATTGCCTAGTCCCACCTCACAATCCCGTTGTAGCACCTTGATGACCTCTGTGGTTGGAGTCAACCTTGGAGACAAGTAAGGGAAAGAGCTAGAAGTCTATTGACTGTGCTTGAAGGGTCCAGAGGCAAAGACTCATCAGTATGCAGAGCAATGAGATAAAACAGGCAGAGATCAGTTGATGTCCCGAAAGAGACAGAGAGGTGGGGGTAGGGGTATGGGGTGGAGCTTCTCTGTAGTTGTATCCAAAAATGTTCTAGATCATATGTTCTTCACCTGGTACAATATGAACATGGTTTAAAAAATATATATTTTGATAACCATCAAACAACCAGATTATTGATTTCCCTCGTAATCCTGAGTGTTTTACTTTATGCATTTAAAATAATGATGATAAGGGACCCATAGTTTCTTCAGAATACCAAAAGAATTCATGACACAATAAAGGGTAAGAACCCCGGCTTGGACTATCACAGTAACTGGGTCACGAGCCAGAGCACAGGATCAATTTTGCTGTTCTGTCATTTCAATTGCATATGACTCTTCATGATCCTGTTGGGGGTTTTCTTGGCAAAGACACTGAAGTGGTTTGCTATATACTTCTCCAGCTCATTTTACGGAGGAGGAAACTGGAGCAAACAGGGTTCAGTGACTTGCCCAGGGTCACACAGCTAGTAAGTGTCCAAGGCCATATTTGAACTCAGGAAGATGAGTCTTCCTGACTTCAGGCCTGTCGCTCTATCCGCTGAATCACCTAGCTGCTCCAGATTAAAGCCTGGAATTAGTAAGTATTAGTATTCACAGGCAATTTTCTCCATTCACTTTAATGGTGTAAGCCATTGCCCTATCAAGTTAGCCAACATGATGTTAACCAAGCCTCTCCATCCACTTTTTCCTCGTCTCAATCTCTTAGAATCGCTAATTTCCTTGAAAATTAAGCTCAAGTATAAACTTCTACATGAAGTGTTTCCTGTTTTGCAACCTACCCTCCCCACTCCTCCCCAACACCAACTGCTGGAACCTCCACTAAAAATGACTTTGTATTTATTTTTATTGTATTTTGTATGGGACTATGTAAGAAAGTGTTACCTTCCCTGAAAGAATATAAGCTCCTTGAGAGTGGAAACTGTCTCAATTTTGTCTTCGTTTCCCAAGCGCTTAGCTCAGACCCTACTACATTATATGTATTTAATACTTATTGATGGATGAACGATTGAACCACAGAGAGGCTGCGGCTCAGGGTCACACAGAGGTTTACTTTAGGAGCTTGGTGGGCAGGTGCCCAGAACCCTCCTCTGATTTCTTTCAGTGTGAGGGATGTAATTTGTACAGAATTCTCTAAATGGATAAATTGAGACTCAGAATATTGTGTTTTATCCCTGAGTTGATACTAATTATTTAGAAGATGTTGGAGTTAAGCAGTGAGAAGAGGCCCAAACTGAAAGAACACACCAGGACAAATCACTTCCCAGGATTTTCTAAGGGTTGGTCTTGTCATGGCTCCGCTCCAGTAGAGATGGGACTGGCCTGCGCTCAGGGAATCTGTTGCAGTTTTCATCCATCCTCCCCCCTCCTACTTTTTTTTTTCTTTCTTAATAGTGGTGGGATCTTGGACTACCACTGACACTGAGTTGAGTGCCAATTTTCTTGCTGTGACTTGTCAAATTGGACAGGAAGACGGCTGTCTTGTGAAAGTGAAATTGTCACTAATTGGCCACAAAGGAAATATGCAAGTTTTGCCAAAAAAAGACCTTTGCCTTCTGAGGGATTTAAATCCTCAGTTGAAACTTTTTCTCTTATTTAGAAAAGACAAACTCAAGCGTGTTGGCATTTTCTGCAATGATAAGGCCTGGGTGAGTGTTTCCAGGAGCGGGACAGTTGTTAAGGTGGACAGTAGAACCTCAGGCTTCCCTTTAACCAATGTGTTGTGTTTGGTTATAATAGGCAGGGAAAAGATACAGTAAATAAATCTTGACTTTGTTTTAGCTTTTCAATTTATGTTAAGGTAGAATGTTTCAGGTGCATCCCACACACAAAATGAATGCTTTATAAAATGTTTTGTCACTTGTAATGTTTGGAACTCAAGTTTATTTTCTTTACTGTGACAAAAATGAACTTAGTCAGACTTGGGCATTGCTTTATACTGGGAGTGACACCTCTTTATTTTTGTGACTTGAATGGACATCAAAGAAAATTTTCTGCTCCATGAAAAATAGAGTCAAATCAGTAACTCCATTTGCAAAGTAGTTATCTATGCCAATGTATTTTAATATAAATGTCATAAATAAATTTATAAAATTAAAAATCAAATCAGATGCCATCTCCCTGAATATTAAAAAGAAGAGGATTTTAATAAACCTATTTCTGTCTAAATTTATGGGAGTCCTAGGATATTTAAAATTCTAGAAGTTTATTAGTTAAAATATGGTTGGATAATTTTAGTAATTAAGCCCTTTAAATAATACTAATAGGAGATTGCAGTGTATTTTTTGAATTCATCATTGACATTTTGTTGGACCTACAATCTCATCAGTATAGATTATCTATCTATTAGCTTCCCTATTTCTGTCCAAAGTACTGCTCTTCCTCTAGTCAGCAAGGTTTGCAGCCTCAGAGTACCCTTTGACTCTTCCTCATTCTAATCCCACAAACACTGTAGAGTTTTATTGATTCTGTGATATCCATAACATTGATCCCTACTATTTTTTTCATCTGTCCAGTTTTCTCTGCTTATACAGACACCATTTCATTTCAGAACCTTATCATCTTTCACTTGGACCCAAACTCTTCTCTCTGAGTTACCAATGATCTGTCTTCCAAATCTGATGATCTCTTTTCAGTCCTCACTCTCTATGTAATCTTTTTGCTGTTCTACTGTTAATCACCCCACTCTTCCTATACACTCTCTTCTCTTTGGATTTTCATGATGCTCTTCTCTCCCTGTTCTCCTCCTATCTTTCTGACCATGGTCTTCATTGCTGATTGTTTATTGATGTCTTTACCCCTAACTGGATGTTCCCCTCCCTACCCCCAAGGTTCTATCCTCGCCATACTCTGTTTCTTGATGACCTCATCAATATCCATGGGTTCAATGATTATCTCTATGCATATGATACCTAGATCTATATATCCAGCCCCAGTCTCTCTTCTGAGCTCTGCTTGAATCATCAACTGCTCATTAGGCTTTTCAAATGGAAATTCTAGAGACATCATAAACTCAACAAGTCTGAAAGAGAAATCATTATCTTCCTCTCTTTCACAACCTATCCTCTTCCCAAATTCCCTATTACTATTGAGGGTACCACTGTCCTCCTAGTGACCCAGGTTTGCAACCTTGGTGTCATCCTTAGCTCCTCATTCTTACATCATATATCCAGTAAATTGTCAAATCTTGTAGATTTTATCTCTATGACATCTCCAATATACATCCCCTTCTCTGCAACTCTTGCAATCATCTTAGCTCAGGCCCATATCAACTCTCACCTGGACTATTGCAAAAGTCTTCTTTTTGGTCTTGCTGCCTCAAGCCCCTTTCTAGTTCAATCCATTCTCCACATAACTGTCAAAAGGATTTTCTAAATTTCAGGTCTCATCACATCACACATTACCATTTAGGAAATTCCAATGGCTCCCCATTGCTTCTAGGATTAAATATGAAGTCCTCTGTTTGGCACTTAAAACTCTTCAAAATTTTGTCCTTTACTATTTTTCAAATTTTTATTTATTTATGCTTTTAACAATTTATTCCTGATTTTCTATTTTATTTTCTTACCATACTGTCCTCCTATCAGTTCTTGGACCACAAATGATGCTCCAGCTCCAGGCTCCTTGCCTTTGCAATATGGAATTGTTAATTTTTGATTGATTAGACTATTGCAATAGGTCCTAATTGCTCACCTTGCCTCACATCTCTTCTTTCTCTCTAATCCTTCCTTCATGTGGTTGTCAGGGTGATTCTGAAAGGACAAGTTTACTTCCTTACTCAATAAACTCCTGAGGTTTTAGATTATCTAGTGAAACATCTGTTTGGCATTTAAAGCCCATCACGACTCAACTCCAATCTACCTTTTCAATCTTTTTATACATACATTATTCCTTTTTGCATGTTCTATAGCAAAAACAAACTGGATTTCTTGCTGTTCTCTTACATAGTACTTCATTTCCCATCTCTGTGCTTTTGCCTTGACTGTTCCTATTGCCTGAAGACACTTCCTCCTCACTGCTGTGTTGTATAAACTCCTAGTTTCCTTTGAAGCTCAGTTTAATTACCATCTTTTGCAAGAGATCATTTCTGATCCTTGCAACTCCCACTTCTTTCAGCAACCTTTCCCACCCCCACAATACCCCTCCACAAGTGACTTTACATTTATTTTATATATAAGAAGGCAGCTAAGTAATGTAGTAGACAGAGCACTGTACTTGGAACCAGGAATATTTGAGTTCAAATTTTTCCTCATATGCTTACTATCACCTGATATCTCCTAGCCTCAATTTCCTCATCTGTAAAATGGGGAAAGTAACAGAACTTACCCTATAGGGTTGTTGTGAAGACCAAATGAGATAATATAGCTATCCCCCTCCCCCCACTTTACAAACCTTGAAGTGCTATGTAAATGTTAATGATTATGAATTATTATATTTTATACATACCATTATATGTATGTGTTGTCTCCCCTGAAGGATTGTAATCTCATTGATGGCAGGAATTGTTTTCTTTTTTGACTCTTTATCTCCAGAACTTAGCACAGTGCTTGGTTCATAGAAGGTACTTGATAAATGTTAGTGATTGATTGATTGGTAACATCTCTTTTATATTTTGTTATCTGTGCAGTTATTATTTATGCCTTTCCATAAACCTTCCATAGAGGATAAATCTAGGCCACTGGAGGCCTTCCTCTAGTACTTTTTGCCCTCTCTTTGTCTTCTCTGTTAATTTGTTATCATTCCTGTGGTCAGCCCACTTTCATTTCTTAATATATCTTTGCTAATATATATTTTTAAAAATTATTTATATCTTTTATTTTTACATCACCTAAACTTCAAACATATTGCTTTCCCCTCGCCGCTCAGAGAACTATTGTTTATAACAAAGATTCTACTCTTCCCTGAAAGAGAGAAAAACAGTATAGCAAAGCTAACCAATCCATTGAAAAAGTCTTACATTATATGCAGTATTCCATACCCACCATCCCTAACCTTGGCAAAAAAAGTGAAAAAAGTGCTTTCTTTTATTTCTTTTTGGACAAGCTTGGTCATTATATTTTTATAATATTGAGAAAAGCATATGTTAATTTGGTTTTTCTATCTACATTGTCATAGTCATTTTATATATTCTTTTCCTGGTTTTGCTTACCTCACTTTATATCAGTTCATATTTTCTAATGCTTCTCTGTATTTATCATATTCTGCATTTCTTAAAGGAAACTAATATTACATTACACTTATGCAACACTATTCATTTAACCATTCCTTAATCCCATGGCATCTATTTTACTTCCAGGTCTTTGCTACCACAAAAAGAGGTGCTACTGATTGTTTAGTGCATTTGGGATCTTTCTTTTCATCACTGACCTCCTTGGAGAATATGCCTAATAGCAGCTAAATAAAGTGTGTTTGTATTTTTGTTATTTTATTGCTTTCCACAATGATTTGACCAATTTGCGGCTCCACCAACAATACATTAATTTGCTTACCTTTATGGAATCCCACCAACACTGATACCAATTGATCAATCAATCAAGCATTTATTAAATCAATCAAGTATTTATTATTATTCTAGTCACTAGAGATGCAAATTCAATGAATGAAGCAACCTCTACTCTCAAGAAATCCACATTTTGTCATCTTTGCTAATTTTTTAGGTGTGAGGTGAAAACTCAGAATTGTTTTGATTTTCATTCCTTTTTTTACTGATGATTTAGAACAGTGTTTCATATGGTTGCTAATAGTTTGCCATCATTTTTTGAGATAAAGTTGTCAATTTTTGACATGAATGAATTAAAAAAATTATTAAGCACTTACTTGTGCAAAGCATTATGCTAAGCACTGGGAACAGGAATAGAAAAGGAGGACAGTCTCCACTCACAGGGAGCTCACATTCTTTTTTTTTTAAAACTAGCTAATTAATTAATTTTTAGTTTTCAACATTCGTTTTTATAAGATTTTGAATTCTAAATTTTCCCTCTTCCTCCACTCTCCCCTCCCTAAGATGGCATGCAATCTGATATAGGCTATACATGCATGATCATATTAGACATATTTCCACATTAGTCATGTTTTGAAAGATGAAGGAAAAACCACAAGAAAGAAAAAACAAGAAACAACAAAAGAAAGAGAAGATAATTTGCTTCAATATGCATTAAGACTCCATAGTTCTTTCTCTAGATGTGAATAGCATTTTCTGTCATGAGTCTCTTGGAATTGTCTTAGATCATTACATTGCTTACAAGAGCTAAATCTAAGCTGGCCATTGCACAATGTTGCTATTACTGTGTATAATGTTCTCCTGGTTCTGCTCACTTTAATTACCATCAGTTCATGTAAGTCTTTCCAGGTGTTTCTGAAGTCCACCTGCTCAATATTTCTTATGGAACAGTAGTATTCCATTACATTCATATACCACAACTTGTTCAGCCATTCCCCAATTGATGGACATCCTCTCAATTTCCAATTCTTGGCCACCACAAAAAGAACAACCATAAATATTTTTTGCACATGTGGGTCCTTTAGGGAATTCACATTCTAATGTGGGAGACAACATATATGGAAAATTTCAGCTGAAAGTCGGATGGAAAAGTCCAAAGGTATAATGGTAAAGCAGATGGTAATGTCTCTTTTTCCATTTCCACTAATAAAATCATATCCTTTTCTGATGCTGCACCATTTAATAAGGACCAAGGACCGTGCTGTCAAGACTCTTCTCTTCTGGGTCCTCAGTATCTGTGTCTGTAGCACTTGCATGAGCAGTTTTCAGGCTGCATCTCCACAAGGGTTCCTTTCCAGGATAATAGCACTGGGCTGGAAGCATTGCTGTTCCTAAGGATATGAAGGGAGATGATGGTCAAGGTAATGGTGGTGGATTGACTTGCACATGCTGCCTCTCATCTCTCCCTCAGTGTGTCTTGATGTTTCAGCAAGGTTGGCTTCCTTTCTCCGTGGATGGCAGCTGGTTGGAAGTTTTTTGGCATGGCTAATCTCTTTTCTATAGAGTTGCTTCTTTAGATAATGACTGGAAACAGGATTTGTGTTTTGGGAGTTGAGGGGGGGGGGGGGGGTTCTGTCACTCCCAAGACTCCTGTACTTATCTGCCTATCGGTGGCAATTAGCAGTTAATACTGCTGTTGGTAAGAAAGGTACACCCTTTCTTCTCAATGAATTCTCCTCTCACTGATGGCTACAGAGCTGCGTTGGAAGCAGGTCCTGTGGTTTGAGAGGCAATTATTGTTCCAAAGGCTCTTGGGTTTAATGTCCTGGGCTAATACTGACATTTGAGACTTAGGAGAGAAGGTGGACAAGGTGGTGGTGGTGAAGTTATTGGTGGTGGTTTGATTTGCCTAGATCTTGTTGCCTGTTATCTCTTTAGATTTTGATTATATCTTATCAATGCAAGTTATTAGTGATAATGTCCTGTAACCTAGTTATAATAATCATGCATCTTTCCATTGAAATTCCATCATATGCTATATATATGTACATATATATATATATTTATATTTACTTATGTAAGCCATCTCTCACACCTAGAATGAAATATCTCCTTATATCTACCCTTCAGAGCCATCATGGCATAGAAGAATGCTAAACTTATATAGTATCGACTTATACCTCTGACATTTAATGTGTAACCATGGACAAATACCTTCATTTCCATGAGCCTCATTTGTAAAATGGGTACTTCAAAGGGTTTTAATAAAATGATGAATATAAAATATTTTCAAACCTAGAAGTGTTAGTTAAATGTCAATTATTGTTATCTTCCATAAAGGTTCAGATCAGGTGACATTTCTTTGTGATGCTTTCTTAGTGCCATTTCTTTATGATGCTTTGTATGATCTGAGGACCATTCAGATTTCTACTGGTTCATATTACTTTGTATTATCTGAATGTTTCAGTCATTTTCAGTCATGTACAACTCTTTAGGACCCTATTTGGGGTTTTCATAACAAAGATACTGGAGTGTTTTGTCACTTCCTTCTCCAGCTCGTTTTGTAGATGAGGAACTGAGGCAAACAGGGCTCAATGACTTGCCTGGGTCACACAGCTACTAAGTGTCTGAACTCACAAAGATTAGTCTTCCTGACACCATTATGTGTGTATGTATGTATGTATATTTTATGTCTCTAAAAGAACCTAAGCACCCTGAGGGAAAGGATTACTTGCTTTTTCTGTTTTACCCCGCAGTGCCAATCCAAGTGCCTTGTGCATGATAGGTACTTTATAAGTAATCATTGAAATGTTTATTGAAATTTTAATCATTTTGCTTCATCAAGAGAATAACTTAAGGGTAATTGGAAATGTTATGCAGTTTCCCAAATAGGATCCAAATTATTCTCCTATTCATTTCTGAGCCTAGTTTATTTGCTCCTCTGCCAAGCCCATTCAAGACTTGTATAATGATAGACTAACTGAATGTGCTGCCTACTTCACTGCATATCATAATCTATATAATAGGTATTCTTCATCTACTATGTTTTTCCTCTTTGTATGGATAGGAATATCTTTGAGCAGACTGAAAAGGCCCTATATTTTGAGTCTCTATCCATATAATCCAATGTCATTTATAAATGGGAATATCTAGATAGTCCTGAATTTTATAGGGAACCCCTTTTCTTTTGGGACTTTTCATGAGATAGTGGCAGACATTTTTGGTGAGTATATGTCCTTCTGTTTTATGTCTTATTCTATGTTGCTACTTGATGGCAAATTGAACAAATTTGTCTATATGATTATATATATATGTATGTATATGTAGATATATACACATATACATCCACACACACACACACACACACACACACACACACACACATATATAAGATCTCAGAGAATTTTGTTTGCTTTTCATCTATGCATAGGACATACTTTCCCTGAGGGAAGATTCTATGGCTGCATTTAAGCCCATTTAAGCTCATATATAGTGAGACAACATCTTCTCTACAACTCTCAGTCAAATATATGACTGTGACAATAACTGTAATCTCTGCCCCTGTGACTCCTCCCTCTTATAAGTTAGTTTCTCTTAGAACATCTACTTTAAGGAGGATTCCCAGGCCAGACATTTATTCATTCCTTTTTGGGCTCCACTCCTTAATCTCCCAAATTTTCTTTATAGTACCCCTGTGTTTAATACTTTTGTTTCCTCTATCCCTCTTGCCCATTTCATCTTCCTTTTATATGTTGTCCTTACCAAAAAAAAAAAAATTAACAATCTTAAGATCTTAACTTTTTAATAACAAAGATATTGGCTATAATATATAAATAAAGAAATTTATATTTATTTATATTTTATATATATATAATTTTATATATATTTCTATATAAATAAATAAATAAAAAACAATAAAGGTCTCATTACTTCCTGACAAAAGAGAGGGAGAAGAAGTGGAAGCAGTGTCAGATTTTACATTCTCGTTCTCCAAGATCACTGCAGAAGTTGACTGCAATCATGAAATTAAAAGACACTTGCTCCTTAAAAGGAAAGGTATGGCAAATCTGGACAGCATACTAAAAAACAAAGATATCACCTTGCTGACAGAAGTCTGTATAGTCAATGTGTTGTTTCTTCCAGTGGAAATGTATGGCTATGAAAGTTGGATTGTAAGGAAAACTGAATGCCAAGGAATCAGTGCTTTTGAATTGTAGTGCCGGAGAAGACTTTTCAGAGTCACTTTGACAGCAAGGAGATCAAATCAGTCAATACTTAAAGAAATTAATTCAGGCTTTTCACTGGAAGGTCAAATACTGAAGCTGAAACTTAAATACTTTGGTCACATAATGGGAAGATGGGACTCATTGAAAAAGACCCTGATGTTGGGAAAGATTGAAGGCAAAAGGAAAAGGGGAGAGCAAGGAGGAGATGGATAGATAGTGTCATGGAAACGATGAACATGAACTTAGACTTTGAGAGATAGTGGAGGACAGATGGGACTGGCATACCATAGTCTGTGGGGTCAGAGAGTTGGACACAACTGACCAGTTCAACAATAACAACAACATCACCCCATTGGAGTGTAATCTTCTTGAGGAAAAGGACTTTCTTCTGATATTTGTATTCCCAGTTCTTAGTTCAGTGCCTAGTACTGCTTATTGACTGACTTGACAATATACTTTGCTCTGGAAAATTGTTGGTAAAACCTTGCCTTTTCCTTTCTTGTATTTTAGTTAAAGATACCTATAGTGTGTGACCATTCTTGCAACAGTCTTACAGAGGTAAGAAAGTAGATATGTGGGTCAATAGTTGTGGAAGTCTTTTGCTGCCCTTCTTTAGTGGCAATAACACCATCAATGATCCATGATCATTTCTTTTCTTTTGTAATCTTCTACTCTTTGAGATAACTTGAAAATCAATTCTTTAAAGCTTCTAAAATACATTGCCTCTAGCATCAATTAATTCTCTGTGTATTTAGTCAGTTTCAGGCAGTATTCCTTACTTTATCCTTATAGAACCATAGCATCTTAGAATTTGATTTTGGATTCTTCTCAAAGGAAATACTCATGATATACTGACATGAGTATTTATACATGTTTTTGTTTTGTTATTTCCTTGCTATTTTTTCTTCTAAATTAGAATTGGAAGGACCTTCTAGGTTGCTCATACTTGAATAGCAATTACTCCTATAACATTTATGCCAAATGGCCAGATCATTTTACTTTTAGATAACTAATTCTTGGGAAACATTTCCTTAAATTCAATTGAAATTTGACTCTTTTTAACTTCCACCATCACTGCTAGTTCTTTGGGGCCAAGAAAAATAATTCTAATCTTTCTTTCATATGATAGCCCTTCACATCCTTCAGACCTTTTGTGTTTTTCCTTAAGTTTTCTCTTCTTAAATGTCTGCTTCTTTCTCACGTAATATATTGGGTTCTGAAGTGGCAAGAGTTCAAATGTGATGATTCTACTATTGTCACATTAGTAAAGAACAGAGTGCCATAGAAATACATGTATAAACCTATATAAAATTGCTTGCCTTCTCAATGAAGTGGGTGGTGGGGGGGAGGAAGGGAGAGAACTTGGAACTTGACATTTAAAAAATGATAAAAATTATTTTTATATGTGATTGAAAAAATATAAAAAAAGAAATACATCACAAATGCAAGTCTGGTATTTCAGATCTATTTGATGCCCTTCTAGTTTCCTTCAATAAATATTATTGGGATGTTGTTGTTCAGTTTGGTTTTCATTCTCGATAAGCTCATTTTTCACTCAATTACTTCTTTGCTGTTTTATGAACAATATTACCCATGATCTTTCACATTCATCCTCCCTAACTTTCTTTAAATGAATCTGTAATCTCAAATAGTGTTGCCCTTGGCTACCATAGCTTTCTGGTTGGCAAGGAGATCAAGTAACACTTGACTGAGGCAGTTTATAATAATTTTTGTCAGATTCCTCATTGTGCTTAAATTTCTCAAACACATAGTGAGAGTTAATGTCTTTATTTTTGTCCATTGCCCATTCTTCAGAATTTAAACTGCTTGTTTAAACAGGTTAGATTGGGTCTGCTGTAATCACAGGCTAGGTCTTCTCATATTTATTCTATTAATTGGTATTCATTTCTGCTTAATCTGGCTATCCACAAATGATTCTGAAGAGAAGTTCACATCATGAGTTGGAAGTGATTTTATTTCTGTTAAAATATAGTTAATTTTGTTTAATTCTTGCAATGTTATTTAGTAGTTGCCTTAGGTATGATTTTGGATTCTTCTCAAAGGAAATACTCATGATATACTGACACGAGTATTTATACATGTTTTTGTTTTGTTATTTCCTTGCTATTTCTTCTTCTAAAGCAATATTTTCCAATATTTTTTGACTAAGTTCTCCAATACTCACCTTTCCACTGAAGTCACTCTCTCAAAATGGAGGCATTGTCAAATTCTTCAATTAAACTTATCTTCTTCAGAAATTGGACGTAAACTGCATTTTCCCATATTAATATGTTTGTTTCTATTCACTTTGAGCTCTTCAAGGTCAATCAAGTATCCAATAAAATGAAGTTTGGGGCCTTTTCCTTTTCTGCACTGGTGCTTTGGTGATACAATGAAACCACCTCCTTTACTGGCCTCTTTCAAAATAACCTCTACAAAAGAGTTACTCAGATGTGTCCTCATGCTAGGGAAATGACTCTAGGTTCTTGAAGGCTCGGAGAGAGCATCATAAACTTTGTCAGTTTCTGTGATGGTGGAAAGACTTTATTTGAGCACTGTCCTCTCAGTGAATTACATCTGCTAACCAAAGACCAGACCAGCTTAGAATAGAAAGACTCATCCATTGCCAGAGGCTTGGTTACTAAATAATTAGCTTTTTTTCATAACGGTTCCCCACATAACAGAAAAACATATGAAACAGTCCTTGTTTCTGTATGGCTCTCTTCCAATTCTACAGTCATAGTGGCAATGGTGAAAAAGGGAAGACGGGGTGCTAATAACAATATAGTTATCAGACAATCTACATTAATTTAATTATTGCTATTCAAAATGTTTATGCCTCTGTCTCTTTGGTCACAGCAGTGATACACTGCTAAAATTCCTGGACCCCGTCCCTTTCAATGGCCTTTCCATAAATAAAATTAGAAGTGGCCCCCAAATGGAGGGGTGTGCTTTATACTCTGAGAAATATTCTGAGAGTGCACTCCTTCCAAGCAGGATGCATTTCTTCAGATATTTAAGACAATTTGAAAATAGAATCGAATGAACAGGCTTGCTGAGCAGAAGGATATTAATTAGTTTAGCCTTGCAAATTCATTCCCCAAGCTTCTAGTTGCAAAAATGTTCCCCACCCTTCAAAATTTGCATTGGCCCTGCACACACCACAATTCAATTCAACAAACATTTATTAAGCACTTATTTATTATGTGGAGACACTGTACTAAGCTCTGGCGACACAAATGAATAGTTCACTGCCCTTGTCCTGGACGGGCTTAGTTCCATTCAGAAAACATTTATTAAGCCTTCATGCAGGCAGGCAGTGATTGCTGCTAGAGGAGAGAGAAGGTTTAGTGAAGATACTATTCTTCTCCTTGCAGAGTATCAGCCTAGCTAAGTTTGGAGAGCCTCATCACCACATGGTCAGTAGTTACTGGACTATTTCAGCTACAGTAACACATGAATATGGTCAACTAAGGCCATGGTGTCAAACTCAAATAGAAACAGAGACCACTATCATAATTAAAGGTTAATTAAATATTATAGAATTATATATCACATATATATATAATTAAATCATATACTGACTAGTCTTTAAATGTAATGTTACTTATCTTTTATTGTATTTTGAGTAATTTTGTTAAATATTTCCCAATTACATTTTAATTAGTTACAAGCCATACCTAGGCAGGGGTGAGGTGGGTGGCTGGGTGCAGAAACTTCTCAGGTAGGGCATGGAAGTTTATTGCTAGTGGGCAGTGTCTATAATGATGAAATCACTGGTGTTTGGAGAATTTAAGTTATATAATAGCAAGAAATTTGAATGTGGATTATGTGGAATAAATTGCTAGGGTATCATATCCATAGAAACAGAGATGAAGAACTAGAAGGGACTTTCCATTCCCTCTATTCAGACCCTTCAGTTTACAGATGAGGAATTTAAGCCCAATGAGGTTAAATCACTTACCCAAGGTCATAGTTGGTGTCAGAGGTGAGATTCAAACTCAGGTTCTCTGACTCCAGAACCAGTGCTCTTCCACTGTATCACATCATCTCTTCTTGTCCAGTCTCTTTTTGGATTGTTTGGGGAAGAAAGCTGCTTGTTTTGTCTCCTTCTAGAAGTGGGAGAGCAATGCATGGCCCTTTGTTCTTTCAGATAAGTTTACTTCAGGTTGGTGGAAATAACCCTGAATTCTGATGCTTATTATCTTTGTGACTTTGGGCAAGGCACTTAACTTCCCGGGGCCTCCATTTCTCTCTACACAAAATGGTGTGGTTGGACTAGATGATCTCTATGGTCTCTTCCTATTCTAGGTTTAAGAATCTATAAATGTACACCTGAAAATAATTCCCCAGGCCTATACTTTAATAAAGTTTGGACATTTCCCTTTCTATCAAGATAATTTTAACGTCAAAAGATTTAGAGATGGAAGGAGCCTCAGATGCCATCAAGTTCAACCCTCTCCTTTTACAGATTTAAAAAAATGAGGCCCTGAGGCATGAATCTCTTTGTCCAAGGTCACAAAGCTAATAGCAGAGGTAAAATTTGAACTCATTTCCAAATCATAAGACTCCTTAGTCAGCCCTTTAAACAACAACAAAAAAATATGTTTCGTTGCTTCCTTTGTTACCTTTCTGATAGGTTGAGATCAAGAAGGGGAGGGGTGGAGTGGTATTTCAAGGAACATTCATTCAACTAGTCAGTTAACAAACATCTATTAAATTTCTGCTATGTGCTAGAACTGTGCTAGCTTCTAGGGTTATAACTCATGGATCCGAGGGTCAGGCCATAGGAGATCTCCTCAGACCTAGGAGAGCTTGTCTCAGTGCCTAGAAGAAACAGGGAAGGAAAATTTACCTTCCCTTTGGGATTAGGAGGTTGCCTCATTGCAGCACACCTGGAGGGAGAAATTGGTGCTGGAAATCTTAGTCACATCTTATCATTTTCCTACTGCTTTCCTCCTATGAAGCTAACATTTTTTAACATCCCTTAATGAGACCTAATGTGTAAATTTCCTGAATTTTTACTCACAGCATTTGCCACTGTGAGGCTGATTATAGTATCATATATATGCATGTGTGTCTTTCGGTAATATCATTATTCATATTTGCACTTAACATAGTTTTTTCATATGTTTTTCTGTTCAACTTCAAGTAGAAAACCATCTTTTATGAAAATCTTACACAAAATATCCTTCTGTCTTACAACATGTTTAATTTTGTTAAGGTTTGGGGGTGTTATAGTTTAATTTTTGGAGAGAAAGTCATGAAAGAAATAAAGAATTAGCTGTCTTGCAAATTTATACTTTCATTTGGAATTTGTTTTGGCAAGAGAAGAGAGTGTGATATTGGAAGTAACTCTACAGTAATTCTGCAGTTGATTTATATGTTTATTTGGGAACTGTAATACTGCAGAAAGTGATATGAGGGGCATGTTTGTTCAAGTGAAACCCAACTCTTTCATGATGTCATGTTTTGAGATTGGAGTTCTTTTCCTGTTTCTAACCCCATTTGGCAAGGAGCTTCCTCTTCCCCATGTCTCTCCCTTTCCCTATTTTCCTTTATTCCTGTAGTGAAGGAGTACTTTAGCTTCTTCCTCCCTTCCCACCTCCCCCCCACCCCACCCCATTTCAATATATTCTCCTGGCTTTAATTCGTTAGCCTCCATGAGGCAGAGGAATGCCTAGCATGATTAATTCTTAGGTCTTCTCAAAATTGGGTAACTAGGTGGCTCAATGGATGAGGACTGGGTGTGGAATCGAAAGTGGGCAGCTAGGTGACACAATGAATGAGCACTGGGCTGGAAATCAGGAAGATTCATCTTCACAAGTTCAAATCCAGCCTCAGACACTTACTAGTTGTGTGACCCTGGGCAAGTCACTTAACCCTGTTTGCCTCAGTTCCTCATTTGTAAAACAAGTTGGAGAAGGAAATGGAAACTACTTTAGTATATTTGCCAAGAAAACCCTGAATGGGATCACAAAGAGTCTGATACAACTGAAAAATGACCCAACAATATCAACAACAGCACTCATCAAAAGAGATTGAAGCAGAATTCTTTAAAGTTACTTTTCCAAGGAGAACATGATATTGACATATCCAGGTCAAGGAAAGAACTCAGAGCATTTTATTCCTAGGTGACTATCAGTAAGTCAGGAATCCTTCATCAGGATATCTCAAAGAGTAAGAAGCAATGCCGGCCTATGTTAATGTCTGTAAGATTTTGGTGTGGATTAAAAAAGATAAACCACTGTTGTGAGCTACTGCCCAGGGAGAGTAGCAGTTTATACCTAAAAGGCATAGAGATTCGAGATTTAATTAATTTTGTCCTTTTTCTGCTTCTTGGTTCAAATCCTCCTTCTGACACAAACTAATTATGAGATCATAGGTATGTTAGCCTCTATACACTAGGAATCTCCTATATCAATGGAATGAGAAGGGAGCAGGAAGAAAAAGACAGAGACAGAGAGACAGAGAGACAAAGAGACATACACAGAGAAACAGAGACAGCCAGATACTGGGACAGACAGAGAGAGACACAGAGACAGAAAGACACACACACACACACACGCACACACACACACACACACAGAAAGAGAGGGAGAGACAGAGACTCTTTTCGTTCCCTTGGTATAGTCTGTCCATCATGATCGAAGGGAGGCCCTGACATCATGGCCATGACATCATGGCCTCTTTTGCCCTCATGTCATCTAGTACCCCAGAAGTAAAAGGCAAATGTGTTCACCCAATGAACCAATTAGCTTCACATTACAACATTTTATCATCTAGTCAGTGTGTTGGTCTGTGTCAACACAGATTGACAAAGTCATAGAATTTTATTAGACAATGTGAAAACTCATTTGCAAATTTTATTGCAGTCCATCATTGCCTGCATTCACAGTCCAGGGGCCCTCCATTGTTGTGAATAACAACTGGGAGCAATCGCTGGCTATGGTCAATGGAAAGGTTGCAATTTTTCACCGACAGGTGTTCTTTCCTAATTGCCTCCATTAGTTCCTCTTTATTGCAAGGCTTCATCTCCTGATTCACATTCTCTTCAAAGAATACCAAACCAGAACTAACAGCTTTACCAGGCAATGAGACGATCAGCCCGCACTCACCGAGCACTTTCTGGGCACTATCTGAGCTAAATTAAGGGCTGTTCTCAATTGTACAGACTTTGTAGCATTGTTTGATGATTCCCATTCTAGTGAGGAGGACTTCAGGTTGAGGAAAATAAGGTCCAGTGGAAATCAGATATTGTGAAATCAGATCCAGAAATCAGTCAAATATTGGCATGTTTAATGAGTGAAATGTACCTTTGAAGTGGAGGGGAAGGCTCAATAAGAAGAGAATCTCAAAAGAGATGCAGGTCCTGCCGCCCAGGAAATCTAGACCTTTAGTGCAATTCACAGAGGCAATGATAGCAACCTTTGGGAGGTACTTTGGTCTTGGAGCAGTATGATTGTCAGGTTTTCCAGAAGATGCTGCTGCCTTTAGATACTTTCACCCTATTGTCTTGCAAGAAACTTAGACTTTGTCTGTTCAACACCAAACAGATAAAAACCGAAAACACACAGTCATCCAAATATTTCCAAGTATTTGAATGTTGTATAAATAAATCATTTGGAGAGTTGGTATGTCCTTTCAGGTTGATGGGTATTGTGTGCTAATTTGCACCCTTGGACTTGTTTATATCATCTTGTAAAAGTGTGACTATTCATGGCTTTCTCTATTTCCTCTTCTGAGGGTCCTCAGGTGCCATCACTGGCCTTTCTTTCCAGTGGAAAAGAGAGAATAAGAAAGACAGATCTAATCAAGGGGACAGAAGTCACATTATATCATGAGACTGAACCAGATGACTCCAAAGGGCTCTTACATAACATCATTCTGTGATATAAAATGCAACATAATCAATCAATGGTACTTTTTGACTTCAGCATTTACTTATTGGTTGACTGATATAGCTGCCATTTATAGAAGACTTTGAAAGTTTATTCAGTAATTTACATACATGATCGTAGTTCATTTCAGAATGGTAATAGGAAGTGTTTGTTTTTTTAGTCATATTGAACCAAAATCAGCTTCTTAAAGTTTCCACTCATTGATCTTTAGTTCTGCCCTCAATAGCCAAGCAGAGTCAATCTAATTATAGAATTGGAAGGGACCTTGGGGACATCTAGGCTAACTTATACCCGTACTATGAATTCCATTTACAATATTCCCTGGTCTCTACTTAAACACTTCTAGTGACTGGGTCCTCATTACTATATGACCTGACTTATCCATATGAGGACAGCTTTAATTAGATAAGAGTGTGTAAAATATATTCCAGTGAACTTTTGCGTGTTACAGAGAAATCTTCTTGTCTATGAGTTCAATTCAGTTTGGAACCTGAAGGGAAAAAAGATATAAAGAAAAAAATGTCCCATTCTGTCAGCACCTGTCACTGTGAATAGCCCTACTCAATGAGAGATGGGCTTAAGCTTAGCATTTGGCTAGTTAAAAGGCTTTAGTCCCTAAATGGCTTTGCAAAAAGCCTGTAATTAGCAGCCTGAGGATAAACAGCTAGGATAGAAAGGATTGAGAGATGAAGAGAAGGGTAAATTTCAGCATAACTGATCAACAATTAAGGTACTTAGCAATTAAAAAAAAAACATAAACAGTGCAGGTAGGATATAATGAAATACCTTCAGAGCTATTAAGCATTCATTTTAGCTTCAACATATTTTTTTCATTTCCTAAATCCATTTTGAGAGTATACATTTATAGTATAAAATACTTTCCATACAATAAAAGTTTGATGATTTTATAGTGTCAATATTGACACAATCTACCTTCACTTTCTTCCTATTCCAATGCTTCACTATGGCGTGGAAGGGTTCCTGGGTTCTTAAAGGCTATTATAACAAGAGAGTAAACCCTGGCAAGTCCTGCACAATGAAAGACTTTGAGAGTAGTAAGAAAATATGAACTTCTTGTTCTAGGTTCATACTAGATCAGGGGAGAGATGTTCATCTCTGTGGGAGGTGGACCACCAGGTGAGGACTATGTTTTATCTTAGCAATTCATGCTATTTATTAAGGTTTGAAGGGGTTCAATTCAATCTATAGGCTTATAAATAATCATGAATTTCAATACTTTAAGGGCCCTCAGAGACCATCTTAAAGAAACTGAGATTTAGAGAAGTTTAAATAATTTGTCCCAGGACAACAGTTAGCACAATGCAACTCAATTCAATGAAATTTATGATTGTCATTATGAGAGTCAGCATGGGATAGTGAACAGCTAGTTGCCTTCTAAGTCAGAGAGGCGTAGGGTCCCATTCTGCTTCTGATACCCATTGGCAGAGTCACTTAGCCAATGCTTGATAACTCTCTAATAGTAAACATTGCAGAACACTTTCAGATCTGCATTGTTAGAAGAAGTTTATTTACTGAGAATTTCTTACAGCAATTAAATCGCAGGTTTGTTTAAAAAACTATTCATATTAAATACATGCTGTTAGGCATGATTTTGGTGGGGAACACATCCACTTTGGTGAAATGGCAGAAGATTTGAAACATTGAAGTAATTTTAATAGTGACATTCTAATAAAGAGTTCATTTTCTTTAGGGATATGCATTCACTACATTCAAATTTTGCTCTTTCTAGACTCTTAATGATCATGTTTGAAGAGGAAAAGACTATCTTTTAAAAACAAAATAAAACCAAACTATAACCAATGTAAGGAAATAGGGAAGGGAAGCTTCAACATACCAAAATTGACAGTGAGTTGACAGTTCTGTTCCAGACAGCACTTCCTTTTTTTTTTGTAATTAACTTTTGTTTATTTTTAGTTTACATCATTGATTTCCACAAGATTTTGTTACAAATTTTCTCCCTGTCTTTCCCCTACCCACCCCCCCCAAAACAGTGATCCCACTGTATATGCCCTCCCCTAATCTCCTCTCTCCTGTATCCTCCCCCATCACCCCTCTGACTTTCTAGTAGAGCAAGATAGATCTCCCTATTCCAGTGCCTGTATATCTTATTTACCAGTTGCATGTAAATAATAATAATAATAATATAATACATTTTTTTAACATATGATTTTAGAACTTTAAATTCTAGATTCTTTCCCTTCCTTCCTTGTTACCCACCTGTAATAGTAATTGGTTTAGCAGGATACTTAGCACTTAGTACTAAGTGGATGGACAGTACTAAGTGCTAAGTGTGGAAGGTGCAAACTCTGTCCCATTGTTGAGAAGGCATGAACTCCCCAGTCGATGTGGAAGAAGGGGATTGGCTGAGGTGTGTACATAAGCAAGAATTCCAGAGACAAACAGACAGAATTGGAATGTTA
>CM053587.1:149941745-149965865 GCA_028646515.1 Pseudochirops corinnae | reverse complement strand
ATTTTTTCATTTGTTTGGATCTATTAGTATCTTGCTTTCTCATAAAGTCATTTGCTTCCATTTGCTCCACTCTAATTCTGAAGGATTTATTCTCTTCAGCAAGCTTTTGAGATTCTTTTTCTATCTGGCAAATTCAACTTTTTAAGGCATTCTTCTCCTCATTGGCTTTTTGTGCCTCTTTTGCCATTTGAGTTAGTCTATTTTTTAAGGTGTTACTTTCTTCAGTCAGGTTGTTGACTCTCTTTTCATGATTTTCTTGCATCATTCTCATTTCTCTTCCCAATTTTTTGTCCACTTCTCTTATTTGGTTTTCAAAATCTTTCTTAAGCTGCTCTATGGTTTGTAACAAGTCTACATGTTTCTTGGAAGCTTTTGGTGCGGGAGTTCTGACTGTGTTGTCTTCCTCGCATTCCATGCCCTGATCCTTTTTGTCCCCAAAAAAGGAATCTAAAGTTGGATTGCTGTGCTTGCTTTGCTTCCTTTGCCTGCTTATGTTGCCAGTCAGTTACTTGACTTTTGGCATCAGTAGAACTCTGCTTTCAGAGGGGAGAGCTCTGTCCCAAATTGCGGGGGTTTTTGCAGCTGCCAGAGCTATTAGGAGGTTACCATTTATGCAGCCCCCACCAGCTTTGGCTCACTGAAAACACATCTCAGGACCACCGCTCAAGACCACCATCTGATCCAGGCAGCTTAAGGCAAGGGCACTTAGCATCTTAATGATTGCTTGGCCCCTCTGCAATCTGCAGGCCAAGAGCTCTGAAGCAGCCATGTGGAGGTGGCTGCAGGGCCGCAGCTTCAGCCACTCCTAGCTCTCCAGCAGTAGGTCGTACCCTTTCCCCCGAATTTATCTGAGTTCCACTGACCTTTCACTTAGTCCTTGTTTCTTATGGGTTTGTAATTCTGGAACATGCCACAGTTGCCGGTAATTCACGTTCCAGCTGTGGCTTGTTCTGGCGGCCCTAGGGCTTCAGCTGCAGGCTCATGCAGTACTGGTCTGGGCTTCCAGTACGCTGTGATGAACCCCTTCCCATCTGCCTGCCAGGCTGCCTTCAGTAGGACCTTTGATACTTTGTCATTTTGTGAATTCTAGAGCTTTAAAATTTGTTTAGAGTCATATTTTATAGGTATTCGAGGTGGTTAAGGGGAGAGCTGAGGAGTTTTGCTGCTTCTACGCTGCCATCTTGACTCTGCCCCCCAGTTTGCAATATTTTGCCACTATGAAATGGGTTGCTATAAATATTTTTGCACGTATGTATCATTTTCCCTTTTTTAATGATCTCTTTGGGATACAGACCTAGTATTGGTATTGCTGGATCAAGGGTATGCACAGTTTAGCTGTCCTTTGGGCATAGTTACAAATTGTTCTCCAGAATGGTTGGATCAATTCACAACTACACCAATAGTGCACTGATGTCCCAATTTTCCCACATCATCACCAACATTTATCATTTTCCTTTTTTGTCATTTTAGCCAATCTGATAGGTATGAGGTGGAACCTCAGAGTTGTTTTACTTTGCACTTCTCTAATCAAGAGTTATTTGGAGCGCTTATATATAGCTTTGATTTCTTCATCTGAAAACTTGTCTGTTCATATCTTTTGTCCATTTCTCAATTCGGAAATGAGATTTTTTTTTTTTTAAATTTGACTCAGTTCTCTATATGAGAAAGGAGACTTTTATTAGAGACAGTTGCTCTTGTCTGGTCATGGATTCTTCTCCTTCCCAGAGATCTGACAGGTAGACCATTACTTGCTATTCTAATTTGTCTATGGTGTCACCTTTCATATCTGAATTATGCACTCATTTTGACCTTAACTTGATATAGGGTGGGAGGGGTGGCTAGGTGGTGCAGTGAATAGAGCACCAGCCCTGGAGTCAGGAGGATCTGAGTTCAAATCTGGCTTCAGACACTTAACACTTACAAACCATATGATCTTGAGCAAGTAACTTAACCCCAATTGCCCTGCCTTCCCCCCTCCAAAAAGCAAAAAAATAAATAAATTAAAAAAAAACTTTATATAGGGTTTGAGATGTTGATCTATACCTAATTTGTATCCTATTGTTTTCTAGTTTTCTCAGAAGTTTTTGTCAAATAGTGAGTTCTTATCCCAAAAGCTGAGGTCTGTGGTTTTATCAAGCACTAGATTACTATGGTCATTGACTACTGCATATTATGTACCTAACCTCATCTATCGATCTACCACTCTTAATCAACACTATATAGTTTTGATGATTACTGCTTTGTAAATAGTTTGAGATCTGGTATTGCTAGGCCACATTCTTTTGTATTTTTAAAATTAATTTCCTTAATATTCTTGATCTTTTGTTTTTCCAGATGAATTTTATTTTTTCTAGCTTTATCAAATAAATTTTTTTTTTGTAGTTTGAGTGGTATTGCTCTGAATAAGTAAATTAGCTTAGGCAGAATTGTCATTTTTATTATATTGGCTCAGCCCCATTATAACGTACTAAACCATCATGTCCTTTCAGTGATGATCTATCTTTAGCTCTGTGTAACCAGGAAGTTAATTATCTCTTAAAGGCCCAAACCAAAGAGTCACTCTGTCCCTGGAGTTCTCAGAAGTTTCCAGGGGGAGCTCCCAGGTCCTGGGGGTATTTGTTTTTATTCTGTGTTTGGCTTCAGTTTCCAGACTTCATCCCCCTGAAACTGGCAGTTTGAGCCTTGGCAATCTTAGGGCCAGGATTGCAGGTGGAATGGTACAGCGAGCCAGGCCTACGTGGAAGCCATGAGAAATCATGGTGTTTGGGACTCAAGCCTCAGGGAACTTTTGCACTTGGAACTGGGACTATATTCTATGGAAACCAAGCTAAGCTATGAAGCTAACTCTTTTCTCCTCCCCAGAGACTGAGGTGGTTCAGGGAAGAGGGGGAATTATGTCTCTCACATGTTAGAGGGAGTAAGTTTATATGTTAATGATTATGTATTTTAAGGTAAAAATTTCTGTGAAAAACTAATATGACTTAGTGCCTAATGGAACTGGGATATGAGTGGACATCCGTTACACTTGAAGGAACAAAAAAAATCCCCTTTAGGGTACTGGAGAATCCTGTGAAGGAGTACAAAAGTAACCTATCTGGCCTTCAGGAAGTAGAGACCAGGGTGGTCTATGTTACAAATATATTTGGTCTATACCTGTGCTTACAAGGTATACAAGGTACGTATATTCTAAGGGAGGAAGACAACATACAAGAAAAAAAGGAGCTGAAAAGTGCCCTGGGTTGGTTGGATGGGGGGAAGGAGTGTGGTGGCAAAGTTCAGAGAGTCAGAAACACAGTTTAGAAAATAATGAAGGATACCTGTCCTGGTCCTTTCCTTAAAATCTGAGTTTCCATGAGGAATTTCTAATGAGAGGATGGGCTACAGTAGCAGAAGGAAGTTCCAAGATGAAAAAGAAAAGATTAGATAAAGGTTTTTGCCTGCCTCAGAGAAATAAGGAAGAGAACCATAGGTAGGCTTTGGAAGGAAAATTTAAGACTGCACAAGCTTTTGATGGAAATTAGTGGGACAAGGGGAGGTACCTGGAGGAGAAAAAATGGGGAGCTGGCTGCTTTGGGCTAACTCTAGAATGAGGGCAGGATATAAGGAAGACCTGTAGTTTTGCCTATAGGTTATTCAGTTCAGTTAATCAGAATTGGAAGGGAGATAGGGCTTTGGCTAAGAAAGGTTATAAAATTGTTTTATATTTCTCATTCATTCATTCATTCAATCCTCAAATATGTATTTAATATGTGTAGAGCACTGTCATGGGTCCTGATGGCCATGCAAAATAAGTAAGAGATAGAACTAGTTCTGGAGGACTTTACAATCTAATTGGGGAGATAAGGTGTACATGGATAAATAAATATAATACAAATTATGTACAATGAATTTGTAGGAGGTGTAAAAGACAATCATTGTTCTGAATAGAATAAATGAGGTATAAGTGGGTGAAGGATCCTTGTAGATGATATTCCTTATTACCCTATTTCATATTGGATTTTTTGATAAACATTGGTCAAGCTCAAGTTTTTTTCTTTTATTGTTGAACTTTACAAGATGCATGAATTTATGTGTGAAAGTAATTTAAAAGCATTTAGTAATTATTTGCTATGTGCCAAGCACTGTGCTAAGTGCTGGAAAACATGTAAAAGCAAAGACAATCCTGTCCTCAAGGAGCTTATGTTCTAAAAAGAGAGGTAACACACAGGGGAGAGAACTGACCAGGGAGGGGCCCTTTGGTACTGAAACTTACAGTGAAAGAGGGCCATAGAGAACTAGACAGATATAGCATAGGTCCAGGAACAATGACAGACTTAATTTGCTAATGGTTCATGGTTCTGGAATTGGAGGTAGGGGGTGAAAGGGTACACCCATGATGGAAAGATGGTTGACCAGGCTATGGAGCATGTGAATGAAGCTTCGGTGATTTTAATGCTATCAAAGACTAGTAGAACACCAGTTTGGTGTCCTAGATAGTTCTTTCTTTGTCATTGATAAATACTTGTTATTTTTCATTTTTAGGACTATTAGAACGAAAGAGCTCTTAAAGTAACTTAATTAATTCCTTTGTTTTTTGGTAGAATTGACCTTCTACTATCCCAGATAAAATTTTCTTTTAAAGGATCATCAGAATAATAATATTAATAATAATTATTAATTGATAATAACACATAACATTTATTTAGTGCTTATTATGTACCAGGGACTGTGATAAGTGTTTCACAATTATTATCTCATTTGATTCTCTCCACAATCCTGGGAGGTAGGTGCTATTATTATTCCCATTTTATGGATGAGGAAAGAGAGGCAAACAGAAGTTAAGTGAGTTGCCTAGGGTCACAAAGATGGTATTTGAGGCTGAATGTAGACTCAGGTAGACCTCGACTTTCCATGTCTTATGCCACCTAGCTGCCCCAAAGGGAATTCCATAAACTCTCTCCATTTAGATTGAGTTCATCTCCATTTTCTCTATCCTGATTGCAGAGGAACCATCTTCCAAGTCAAAACTCTTCATCTTTCTCTTCTCTGAGCCATACAGCTGTTTTCTGTTGCACCGTATAGCTGCTATAACTTGGAGTTTTCTGTACTTCTTGTTAGTATACAGACACTCAATCATGAATATTTTAGGAAAAAAGTAGTTTTCAAACTCTATATTTAGTGTACATTGGCAGCATATTAACAATCATGACTTGTATATGAGAAGTAGAATAAAATGTCTTCAAGGATAGGTATGGTTAGAAAAGGAGGCGGGTTGGCTTAACAGCTTAGTATTACATTAAGGCCCATAAGATGTTTTAAAAAAATACAACGTAGAATAATGCCTCCATCACATTGGATGAATTCTCCATAGAATACTTAGGGAAGGCATAGAGAAGAATTCCTGGAAGAGAAGCCTTTGATGGGCTACAGTGCACAGCTGGGCAGGCAACGTTCACAAAGGATCATGGATGTCTCACAGTTATCAAAACAATGCCATTCTTCAAAGTATCAAAGGATGCTCAGACGGAAGACCTGCTTTCTAGTTATGGCTTTGCTCCTTATCGGGATTTTTTTTTTATCCTGAGCCTCATTTTCTTAATTTGTAAAATGGAGATCATATTATCTATCCTTTCTATATCCCAGCCTTGTCGAGAGGATCAGATATGCTAAATGTATGTGAATATCTTTTGTAATTATAAGGCCTCTGGAGGGTGGAATCTATCATTATTGTCCTCCAAAACTTGTCCTGATTGGCATATGGACATGAAGGGAAATTGGCTTAATGCTAGAAATTCTCAAGTTTTCCGTTGGCACATGCTACCAAAAGCAGCAGACAGAACTATGAGAAGGGTGAAGATTCTTAATGGGCAAAAAAGGGCCAAGTAGACAGAGGCTGCCTTGCTAAATGCCTGAGGCTTAATCTCTTGATGGGAGATGGTGATTCAGCTGTCAAGGTGCCTGAGTAGGTCTGTGGTCATCATAATGATTGGCTATGGATGGATTTTCTTCCCCTTCCCCCAAGAAGGCAATAAACGGGTCACATATATTCAAAGGAATGGACTGCTCATTTTGGTGACAAATAGGTCCAGCTTGTTAACTCAATTCATATCCTTTGTGTCAATTTCCTAACATGCCATACAGCTGGAAAAATGCAATGATTTGAACAGGACACAAGTCATTATCTTCCAGTTCTCCGTCTTTCCCTTGTTCCCCACCAGATCTCCACCTAAAAGTCTTTCATTCTGCCGGGATCTCAGACTCTTGTGGGCCCCTTCATGACAAATCTTTGTCATTTCTTTAGTTGTCACAAGAAAAGAGGTATCTATGAAATGAACAATGTGAGAAAATTGGGAACCTTATGCAAGTGAAGGAGAAGAGAGAACCATTCAACAAATAGTCAGCTGTTAGAAAATGTGCCTTTCCGAGGAAGTGCTTAAGTAACACTGTGTCATGTTTTGGCGCCCACTGCCGTTGTGTGTTGACAAACTGCACTGGAGCCTGTGGGTTTCCCATCAAGATGCAATCTGAATGATATTTCCTAAGCTTCTGGTTTCTAGGTGCCATGAAGCATTAGTTCCTTCCACTTCAACATATCTGTCACAGAAGCCAAGATGCATTAACTAATTTTTCAAAGAAACTCTCTGTACTGATGAAGTGGGGGTGTATCCCTGCTCTTGGGCTCAGCACACCAGTTCCTTACCTATTTTCATTACTGTAGGGTAATCAGACTGAAACAAATGCCTATTAATGTGCATCTCAAATTTTGATGGAGTTGTTGAGTGCAATATAACAGCAATTTGAAGTCTCTCCTTTCCTCCTCATTATCAAAGACACCCCAAGTCACAGTACCCTTGTCTTGCCTGTCAGACAGTATTGATGAGACTTTTTTTTAAAATTGAGGATAGAGCATAGGGCAATGAGATGGTGCAGTGCATAGATTGCTGGGCCTGAAGTCAGAAAGATCTGAGTTCACATCTGACCTCAGATATTAGCTATGTGACCCTCAGTAAGTCAATTAACCCTATTTACCTCAGTTTCCTCATCTATAAAATGAGTTGAATAAAGAAATGGCAAAGCATTCTAGTATCTTTGCCAAGAAAGCACCAAAGGGGGTCACAAAGAGTCAGACACAACTGAAAAACAACCGAACAAAATGCAAGCTTCTTGTATTGCTGGTGATGGTGTTTGTTTGATTATTCACCAGAATGAGGTCCAGAACACACTTGTAGAGAGATTCTACTTTGGAGCTCCCAAGGTAGAAGTAACAACAGAATCTTAGCATACTGGCCTCTGAAAATACCCCCGATCTGGGAAACCAAAAGGCATTGTGATACAGAGTGCTAAAGCAATATTTCAGCCAAAATGCAATAAATGGGCTAAAATAAAGACAACTTTGCCTGAAAATGCTGAGAATTGTCGAATCCTGATGGAGAATGGAAATGGTCAGACGGCCTTCAGCAGTGGGTTCTATCTCTGATGGAGTTAACCTTCTCATAGCTGAATTTTTAAAGCCTGGTTGAGCAGAGTATCTCACACAGTGGATATTGTGATGCCAAGGGGTTAACAGACAGTTTATGTGAAGTTTTAATATCCCACAAATGAAATGTGCATGTGAAATGGGGGAAAAAAAAGAGGAAAAAATATTCTATTTGTCAGCTGGGCCGCCATATGTCGTTCTGGCGGGAGCACAATTAAATGGTGACAATTCCTCTTTATTGGATGAAGATCTGTGTCAATTCCCAGTCCTGGGCCCTTCCATGGATGAGCAGGGACATTCCTCATGACCATGCTGAATTTGAGTTTTTCCTTTTTTTTTTTTTTTGCAGGTAAATCCATATCTCAGCTTCTCCTATCCCCATTACTGTGCCCTATCTCCACACTATGTAAAAATGTTGACATCATTTTCCTTTCTTGAATGCTTTTTTGGAAGAAAAAATATAGAGACACAGAGCAATCCATCTGTATATATATTTTTTAAATGAACAAGGCCCTCAGGGTAAGAAAGAGTCCTCAGTAAGCGACCAGAGTAAGAATTTTGGGAGTAGGTTAGATGTTCAGAACGTAGAGCATTGCAGGGCTCCAATTTTAAGCAGATCAAAGCTATGGCAACAACAATAATAATAATAACAATGTAAGTCTCATCCATTTTCTCTGTTTTGTTAGAATCTAGATAGAGCCTGTCCTGGGACCAGTTAGTGGCTGTTATTATTTTTTTTTACTTAATGTACTGAGAACTATTGTACAAGTACATGAAATAATTATTTTTTTTTATAATTGAATAGAAAAATTGGGACACAAGCTTATTTCTTTTAGACTCACCAAAAGCACCTTTAGGACAAATCCAAGAAAAATTAAGATAATAAATTGATGCATAATTCATCCTATTCCCATATAATTTTGATCACTTTCTGCTAAATCTTTAAATGTTGAAAAATTTTCATTCAATATAGCTTACTTAGTGATTATGAATATTTGGTATGGAGCCATCCACTGAGGCATGCATTCTTCAAATTCTGTGGATCAATGTTATGTCTGGGCAATTGAGGGCAATAGTTCCATTTATGAAAATAGTCTGGTTCTTTTTTTGTTCAGTCATTTAAGTCATATTTGACCCTTTTGGGGTTTTCTTGGCAGAAATACAGGAGTGGCCATTTCCTTCTCCAGATCATTTTACAGATGAAGAAACTGAGGCAATCAGGGTTAAGTGACTTGCCCAGGGTCACACATCTAGTAAGTGTCCAAGGCCAAATTTGAATTCAGCAAGATGAGTCTAACTTCAGATCTGGCATTATATCCATGCTGTGCTAGTCTGGTTCTAGCACAGTTTATTTTTTGAATTTTCAAGGGTATGTTTAGGTCCATATTCATAGTATGGATATCTGTCAACTCTTAATTTAGGAAAGATAGCAAGATTTTAATGTAGGCCTCTAGCTGTTAGATAGTATCTTGCTTGGTATATCATAGGTATGATAATTTTGTAATCTTCAATGATTTATTATATAATTTTATCTTTTCCTTGCATAATCCATAATGATCAATAGATCCTAGCTCCCAAAGGTTAACCTATCTGTAAAAATTTCTGGTGGTGATTACCCACCTGATCCTGACTTGTCATTATTAACCACCTCCATTTTTATAAACAAATTCACATGACTCAGCTATTTTTTTGGTACTTTCACATCTGTTGATTGAGTCCATGTGGATGTTGAAGGGGCTTTTGGATTTCATAGGGTCTTAGATTTTTCATAGGTTCCATCTTGATGGAAAGTCCTTTCTGATACATTTGAAAAATCCAATAGTATGTTTCTATTGTCAACCTTTACCATTCCCCAGTGAAAAAGGTCTATTTGTTCCAAAAGCAGTTCTGTAAGTTTTTATTAATTGCTCTTTTATTTTGGAGGGGGAATGTAGGGCAATTAGGGTTAAATAACTTGCCCAGGGTCACACAACTAGTTTTGTGTTAAGTATCTGAGGTCACATTTGAACTCAGGTCCTCTTTACTCCAGGACCAGTGCTCTATTTGTTGCACTGCCTAGCCACCCTTGTAAGTTTTTATTCTGTTTATGGCCAGCTTTTAACCTCATGTGCTCTTAGATTATCTTTATTATCATCATTTACTAGAATTTATATAGCACTTTATAGTTTTTAAAAAAAACTCACTTTTCTCACAAGCAAAAAATACTGGATTTTATTCAAAGTACAACTCAGGTAGTAGCTTCTAAATGAATCTTCTTGATTTTCCCAGCACTTTTCTCCCTCTTGATATTACTTGATATTATTGTATATATACATATATATTATATATGAACTTCTCTGTGTACCTATTAATTCTTGTAGAATGTGAAAACTTCTGTACAGTACAGTTTGTTGAATTCTCAAGAGTATGTTGAGCTCTGTATTTGAATTACAAATATTTGTTAATTGTTCCTTTAGGAAAAAGAGTAAGTGTTGATGCAGGCCTCTGCTTTTGGTTTCTGTGAAAGAAGGTTGTGGGTGGAAGAATGGAAGAAGAAAAGACTTGAACTGAATAAAGACTAAGAGGTTTGGGGTGGGGGATAGGGGAAAGATGGGGAGAGAAAAAATTGTAACTCAAAATCATGTGGAAATGAATGTTGAAAACTAAAAATAAATAAATTTGAATAAAAAAAAGAAGAGGAAATCTTTTTTTCTTAATTAACATTTGTTTATTTTTAGTTTATATCATTCATTTCCATGAGATTTTGAGTTACAAATTTTCTCCCCATCTTTCCCCTACCCACCACCCCAAAACAGCAATCCCAATGTATACCCCCTCCCCAAATCAGTTCTCTCCTATATCCTCCTCCATCACCCCTCTGGCTTTCTGGTAGGGCAAGATGGATCTCCCAACCCCAGTGACTGTATATCTTATTTCCCAGGTGCATGTAAATAATAATAATAATAATAATAATAATAATATATACATATACATATATATATTTGTATATATATGTATATAGTAAGAGGAAATCTTTAGGATGATTTAGATGAATGTTGACTTGTGAAGAAGGCCACAGTTTGGATTTGGGGAGGACAAATTTGGAACATGAAGAAAATTTGAAGAAGAACCATCTTCAGATCCCGATTTTACTTCCGGGTACCAAAGGAGAAGTTTGCAGAAAGAGCAAGATTAGATAGTAAGGGTCTGAATAAAAAGTTTTAAGGAAAAAGAAAAGAAGAGGATATTGGGCAAGGAAATATAAGTATGAAAAAGTGAATTGAAAAATTTGTAAGTAAAAAATTAGTGAAACAAATGAGAAGTTAATGAGAAAAGGGAAAGGATATAGTTTGTGTCTAAACAATTTTTGAGACACAGGAAAGGAAGTTGAATGGAGCTGTGAAATTGTTAAAATAATGAAAGTTTGTAAAAGTCTTAAAGAAGTACTTAGGTAAGTGTTTGTAAGCATAAGCAAAGTGGGATTTTTTTTTTTTAGTTCAGTTTCCCAGACTCAGGCTAAATTGTAAACATTTGAAGGATGAAACTCCTTTGAACCCTGATAATTCACAACTGTGCTGAGTCAAATAGATTCCTTGCCTTCTGGCTCTAAGTCAATCAGGGGCTGAGTCTTTGTTATGTATTCTGGAATGTTGGCATTTTACTTTGGGGGTTTGCTCATGAGAAGGATCTTTTAATTACCTGGTCAAGACTGAATAGTCATATGTTTAGAGCCCCTCAACTGTTCAGATTTCTATACTCCCTCGATCCAGTGATGTATGTAAAATGTATAACAATATTACTATGTTCAGATACCTGGAGCCCTGTCGGTCTTTGTGTTAATTTCTCTGCTTGTGTTTTCTACACTCACTTCTTTCTCTGTAATTAAAGTGGGATTGTTAACCTCTTTAAAGATGCCTTTACTTTATAAAGCAGATCAAAAGAACCTGTGCTAGGAGGTCATCCTGGGTGTGCTAGGGTGCTCGCTGTTACAATGATAAACACTCACAAACGTTTAAAAAGGCTAAAGTTCCTAATCAGTATGTAGAGTTAGAGAATTTTTAGTGATTTGTAATGAGAATATATGTAAAATGAGATGAATGTAATATGAGAAGACTATCCACAGTGAATTCCATGTATAGGTTGGTTTCTTTCATAGAAAGGTGAAGGAAATCAAGTATTAGCCCTCCACATCTAGGTTATCAGAGACATGAAGTTTTCCTAAAGAGAGGAGAAAACAGGACTTCATTTGGAGGAAAAAGGATGTACAGTGGCATGAGGGAAACTTGATTCTTGTCAGGAGTTTGAAGAACAGAAGGATCTCACATAAATGAGTATGGGAACAAAATATATAAACATATACTTGGACCAAAAAAAAATTTTAGAATCTGTTCTTGAGAAGGTTCTAGTTGGACATTCTGAGGAGCTATCAAGTTATCCAGTAAGAATTAGAGGAGGGAGAGAATAATGGTGTTTGGTGGCTGGACTTGGGGATATCCAGAAGGCTATTTGTAAATCTGACAATAACAATAGAGAAGTCTGTTATCTTACTGGGAAATTATCATCATCATAAAAATAATAGCTAATACTTCATTATTAACTAACTTTATTATAATGAAATTATAAAGAACTAAAGTATGATAATTAACATAATAATTACATAGCTAAAATTAAAATATTAATTTATCATTAATAGTTTATAATTAGCAATCAACTAATAATAGCTTTGATTTTTGCAAAGCATTTCATATACGTTATCTCATTTGATCCTTACAAGAAACTTATAAGTGCTGTTGTTATCCCCATTTTGCAAATGAGAAAATGTGCTGAATGAGGTTAAGTGACTTGCCCAGGGTCACACAACTACTAAGGTTCTGAGGCAGTATTCAAATTCAGATCTTTCTGACTCCAACTCCAGCAATATATTCACTGTGCTACCTGGCTGCCAGTTGGCTAGTTCTGTAAATTTGGGCCATTTAGTTAATCAATCTCTTGCAATAAAAACCATCCCAAAATTTGTTAAATCAGATGACTATTACCCACTTCTGGCAGTTTACATAGGTGTAAATGATAGTGCCAGAAAGATCCCACATAGGATAATCACGGATTAGGAAGTCTTGTGTAAGAAGCTGGAGACTAGGACAATTAGGCAGTGCAGTGGAGAGAGCACTGGCCCTGGAGTCAGGAGGACCTGAGTTCAAGTGTGGACTCACACACTTGATACTTGCTAGCTGTGTGACCTCAGGGAAGACACTTACAGACACTTACCCCTGTTTGCCTCAGTTTCCTCAATTAGAACATGAAATGGCAAACCACTCCAGTATCTTTGTCAAGAAAACCCTAAAAGGGATCATGAATAGTCAGACAACTAAACTACAAATCTAAACTCTATAAATACCAGTGGTTTCCTATTGCCTCCAGGAGAACTGATTTTCAAAGAGATGACTGATAAACACCTGGAAGGAGAAGTCATGATTCCCAATTAACAACATGGCTTCTCATACCAGATTAAACTCAGTTTCTTTTTCTGATAAGATTACTAAACTGGTGCATGAAGGAAATGTTGCGTGTGTAGTTCACCTAGCTTTCTGTGAAGCTTTTGTTCAAGAGTCTCATACTATTCTTGTAGGGAAGGTGGAGAGATTTGCATTTGGTAATAATGCAAGTAGATGGATTCAGAGCCAGCTGAATGCTTCAAAAAGCAGTTGTTAATGGCTCAGTCTCAGTGTGGCAGAAGGTCTCTACTGAAGTACACAAGGGGTCCAGGTTTGGCTTTATCCTGTTTAAAATTCTTATCAATGGGGGCAGCTAAGTGTTGCAATGGATGGAACACAGGCCCTGGAGTCAGGAGGACCTGAGTTCAAATCTGGCCTGACCTAAAAAAAAAGAAATTCTTATTAATGACTTACATAAAAGGTCTGGATGCTCTGGATGCTGTATGCATCAAATCTGCAGATGACACAAAGCTGGGAGGGATGACAAATCCTAAAGGATCTTGACAGACTTGAATGAGATGGGGATCAACCATTCTATTCATTCTGAGGACAAGGAAGACCACCAGTTCTGAATTATCATTGCCTCCTAAGGTACTCCAGGCCCTATCATTTGCCCTGCCTTTAAGTGTTTCAGTCCCTCAATGTTTGACTTAAAAACTACTTAAATATAACTTATCACTATGCTCTTAGGACTGCCTCTGCCACTGAACTTTCTTTTGTATGTTGTCCACTATAATTAGAGTGAGCTCCTTGAGAGCATGGGCTGTCTTGCTTTTCCTATTTGGATTCCCAGAATGTATAGCCCAGATCTTGGCATGTTGAAAGTGCTTAATAAAGACTTTTTCATTCATTCAATTCAAGAATTGAATTCTTCTACCTGAATCAAAACAACAACAAAACCCTTCCCAAATACAAGATGGGGGAGGCATGCTTGAACATCAGTTCTTCTGAAAAAGATGAGGGGTTTTTAGTGGGCTGGAAGTTAAATAAGAGTCAGTAATTTGCTGTGATAGTCAAAAAGATTAAGCTACATCAAGATTAAGAGCTACATCAAGAAATGCATAACTTCCAGGATGGGGAGGTGGTAGTTCCACTGTTCTTTTCTCTCACCACATCTGAACTGGAGCATTGTGTTTGGTTCTGGACACCACACTTTGTGAGTTCAAATTCAGCCTCAGACACTTACTAGCTATGTGACCCTGTACAAGTCACTTAACCATTTGCCTCAGTTTCCTTATCTGTAAAATGAGCTAGAGAAATAAATGGCAAACCACTCCAGTATCTTTGCCAAGAAAACCCCAAGTAGGGTCACAAAGAGTCAGGCATGACTGAAGTGACCGAACAACAACAGCTACGCTTTAAAAAAGAATGTTGGTAAGACAGAGGTTTCAGAAGAGGGCAACTAGAATAGTGAAGGGACTTGAGCCTATGCCATATGAAGGAACCCCTGGGAATGTTTAACTTAGAGAAAAGAAGCCTCACAGAAGACATAATAGCAGTTTTGAAGAATTTGAAGGGCTTTCATATAGAAGAGGGATTAGAAATTGTTTTGTTTTGTCCTGAGAAGGCAGAACCATAAGTAATCAGTAGAGAATTACAAAGAGGTAAATTTAGCTTTGAGGCAGGAAGTGTTTCTAACAATTAGAGCTGTTTAAAAGTGGAATGACCTTCCCCCAGAAGTGGTGGGACCTGCCTCCAGAATTGGTGGGACCTGCCTCCAGAGGTGATGGGTTTCCTCTATCCCAAACTAACGGTCTTTAAGCACAGCCTGAACAACTATTTGTTATGTTATATTAGGGATTTCTTTTATGTATTATTATTAAATCATGTGATTCTGTGATTTTTGTCAGAGACAAGTTCTGAACTCAGGTCTTTCAGAAAGGCACAAGGTCAGTTCTTTATCTACTATGCTGCTTATCTATTATTTTATATTATTTCTTACATTATTTTACTTTATATTTATTTATGTATCATATTCCCCTGACAGATGGATAAATTCCATAAAGGCAGGGACACAGTCTTATCTAAACTTTGAATCTTTCTCAGCACCTGGTACAATACTCAGTACAGTTCAGGAATTCAATGCATTTGTTTGACTAATTAAATTGCTAATAAAAGATGTTACTGAATCTACCTGATATTGATTCTATGTGGCTTGTGGCAAATAAGGGTGAAAAAGAATTGACAAGATGCCATTTATAGTTTCAACTGGCCATCTTACCACCCTCTTAAACCTTGTCTCTTCTTTCAGTTTTTCTCAATTCTATACAAGTTAAAAATTGAAAGGTGAACTTCACTGTGGGGCAAGTACCATGTTATCTTTGGGTAGGGGTATGTGAGGTATTGGGGAGGGGCTAGCATCTTTGGCCTAAGGGTTTACTGAGCCCTTTTCAGGGCTGCTCATCTAGCTTTGGTATATACTAATTCTTACCTGTGTCTCCAAGAATCTGTAGCATCTACAGTGGCCAAGCTCTGGTAAGCCGTCTCAGTAGATAGGCTAAACCAGGTGAGGGTACCTGACAGGTCTCAAACCTGTTGGTGACTTAGGAGGAGTCTACCCAAGCATGTGAAGACTTCCCCTGGAGGAATGGGCAGATGAGAACAATTTGTTCCAATGGCTGTTATGGTGACTGAAACCGGTGCTGTGAAGCACTTAGAGCTTGGTCGCATGTCAAAGGCACCGAGGTCATTCACTGCATCCTGGGCCATTGCTGGTCATCTTGACTTTTGTTTTGCCACTGTACTTCAGTGACTATGGAAGAAAGAGTGAGGCTGATGATGATTTACAAATCTGCTTCACTTAAATCCAGTTCATGTGCAAGTTAAGACATCACCCTGTGATATCATTGGTCCTCTTTGAAAATGATGGATGAACAACTCCAACTCCATCCTTGTATAATACACTGTTATAATACTTAGGCTTGTTTTAAGCCTACGGGTAATATAATGATCCCTAAGGTTCATGTGATTAATTTCTCTTAAGTTTTAGGGAGTTTATAAAAAGTAATTCGTTGTCACAATTACTTTGAAACCCACCTAACGTTTAGGCAAAAGCTGAACTCTCTAAATTTACATTTATTTCTATCTCTAGTTAACACTTGGCCTTGTTATGGTTGAGAAAAAATTCAGGCTTATTGAAAATATTTGGTTAATGAAACACAGATTATATTAGAATATATGTGGATAGGCAGACACTGGAAGAAAAAATAGGAGAAAGAATGGTGCTTTTGTGGCTTTTATTTGTCCTTGAGTAAATGGGTACACTGGTTGTTTTAGCTTCGGGTCTTCACCACAGATCAGCTTTGCCTTCTCTTTCTCTTTCCAGTAGTTGCCCCTATCTTGGCAGTTCTTGATTCAGCTCTGTATGTTGGTATCTTCTTCTTATTCCAGTACTCATAATCTCAAGACCAGGTTCTGAGAGAACTCTTCCTTTTTATGAAAATCCATTAGGGGTAGGAAGTCCTACCATACAATGGCTTTGATTGAGTTAAGGAGGTATACAGACCCTGTTCACACTAGGTTTTGATTGATTTAACTTTTCACCTAACAAAAGTAGTTACTTTTAAGTAACTTTTAAGTGGATGGGCTAATTAATGAAACTCTACCCTTACATGCATATTTAGAGAAATAAAATGCAAACTATATATGGAGGGTCCTGCCTGTGACACATGTTAACTGTGTGACCCTTGACAAATTATAGCCTCTCACTCCTCTCTAAGACAATAACTTGTAGAGAAATTACTTGAATTAGTAGAATTCCTCATCCAGTAATTTCCTATACCAGAGTTCGGCAAACTATAGTCTGAGGCCTAAATCTGGCCATTGAATTAAGAATAGTTTTGCCATTTTAAAGTAGAAATTAGTACAAGAACAGACAATTAGAGAGATTTGGTGATGGAGTGATAGTTTGTTCGGACCCCTACCCTTTACCAGTGAAATCACAGGCCAGTCCCTATACCCATACAAAGGTGGATATGCTCCTAATTAATGATTATGACCTACATGAAAAAGTTAAGTCTCAGCGTTGGTCATTGCTTGACCAACAGAGACTGTTGAGGATACTCTTGAATATTTTCATCAGTTTAGGGAGAATAGTGAATAGTGGGAGAGAAGAAAACCTAAAAGTTAGCTCAATGAAATTCTTTGTGTATCTTGTGAGGTTGATTTATCATCACATCTGATGTCTTTTCATTTTCAATCTCAAAACAATTCAACATTTATTTATTATGTCACTTGTATTCAGTTAGGGCAGCTAGGTAGCACAATAGATGGAGCACCAGCTCGTTTTGGAGTCTGGAGGACCTGAATTCGAATCCTGATTCAGACACTTACCGGGTTTGTGACCCTGGGCATATCACTTACCCCTGTTTGCCTCAGTTTCCTCATCTATAAAATGAACTGGAGAAGGAAATGGCAAACCATTCTAGTATCTTTGCCAAGAAAACCCCAAAACGGGGTCAGAGTCAGACATGGCTGAACAACAACAATATGTTCAGACACTATCCCAGGTAATGTGGATATCAACACAGAAGTACAATTGTCCTTGACTCCAAGGAGCTTATATTATACTGGGGATGGGATAGAATATAATACATATGCAGATAAAAGTAAATATAAAGTAATACAAAGTAATTTCAAAGATGGTGCATTGCTGGGAAAGTGATAACACCTGTGAGTATCTCCAGGCATGACTGTAATTAAATTCATCAGCAAATTAATTAGCTGGTTACAGATCAATAGAAATTGCACCACTAATTGCAGCCAACAGTTCCAGTATTGCAGACTTAGGGGCAAAAAAAAAAAAAATACCTACGAATAAAAGAGGGTGGAGAAAAAAGAGAATGTGGCCAGATTGATGGCAGAGACTAATTGGACAAAGTCAATGGTTCGGAGGTACCTAGAGAAAGGGAGAGAAAGATAATGAGGGGAGATGCTCATAGAAATTAGCGTGTGTGTGTGTGTGTGTGTGTGTGTGTGTGTGTGTGTGTGTGTGTGTGTGTGTATGTGTTAGTATTGCTAAAAATAATTCTAGGAAATACCTGATTTTTTAATGTTTGGGTTTTCTGGTCACACCCAGAATATGAGTTGTTGGAAGAGAGCTTGTGAAGTCTTCTAGAAACATGAGAGAGAAAGAGAGACAGACAGACAGAGATAGAGAGAAAAAACAATAACAACCCCAGAATGAAGCCTGGAGTTATAGAAATGTTCCAATTGACCTCCACAGACTTCAATGTCCTCATCTGGGAAAAGAGGTGTGTGTAATACATGATTACTAAGGTCTTTTCCAGCTCTTAGGTTTTAATTGTTTTATTTAATTCTGTGAGATATTGTATGTATATCTGGTTGTATGTTGGCATATGAATGTAGAAGAGAATATTGGAGACTCCAGAGGGCTAATATTGTGATATGAAAAGATGACTCTACTTGTTTCTTTTTCTCTCTAAATCTTCTGGTAACTAGACTTTTCCTTTGCTCTTCCTAGTAACTATCACTGTTTGTGAGTAATTTAGGTGTTAACTCTTTCAGCTTTCTCAGTTGAATCAAACAGTTATTTCCTTAACAGATTTCTAGTGGCATAAGCAAAATGAATTCCACTCCCGAGAAACATTCAGGGTCAAGACCAAACAGGGAATGAGTGTACTGATTTACTTGGAATGTTAAGAGGCAATTGTTTTAATAGCTCTTATAATAACATTCCAATCCATCTTACCTTCCCATCTTCACCAAGGCATTTGTAAAGGGATCAACATCTCAGCTATGTGACCGTCTTTTAATTTGGTAAGTTCTCTGGGGTCAATAGTGAGTATGGGACAGGGTGAGGCTCAGAACCAGGGAACAAAGTAAGTGGAACATTTTCTAGCATGGAGAGGATCCCCTGAATGCTCCCAGGGCTCCAAGACTATGGAGTATAGCTGAATTGACTAGCTGATGATGGCTCCTATACCTCTGTTTGAGTATTGGGAGAACTAGATAGGAAGGAGCAACTAGGTGGTGCAGTGGATAGATTGCTGGGCCTGGAGTCAGGAAGACTTCTTCATGAGTTCAAATCTGCCCTTACTAGGTAAGTGACTCTGGGCAAATCACTTAACCCTGTTTGCCTCAGTTTCCTCATCTGTAAAATGAACTGGAGAAGAAAATGGCAACCAAATCCAGTATCTCTGCCAAGATGATCCCAAATGGCATCATGAAGAGTTGGACATGACTGAAAAAACAAGATAGTGAGAAGAGGATGGGGATATTGTGATTCAGACCAACCTATGGTTATCAATGAGTGCTGTGCATGGGTGGAGTAAGGCTGAGCACACTGAGTTAAGGAGAATCTAACTGAGGCAGGGGGCAGTTGTCCCTTTGGAGTGTCCAAACCTGACTTCCTCTCCACTTGGGTCATCACTGTGGTAACTGAGGGGGTAATCCCAGGTGTATCTGGCATCAAGACTTGTGCTGCTCTGGGGCCCACACACAGTGGGCCATTACAGTTAAACAAACAAATGATCGTGAGAGGTGTAATAAGATCCAGCCTATAGTTACCTGCCTCAGTTGTACCAGGTGAACTTTCTCCCTAGGAAAGAAATGGGGAAATATTATATGTGATGGTTTTTATAGCTCTGAACTGAGCAGAAAAAGAAATGCATGTGAATTCTTAGTAATAGTTGATAAAATTAATAGAATCTCAGAACTGGAGGTACCTCAAAGGCCATTTAGTACAAATCATATATGAATATCCTACCATACCCTAGAACAAACTGTACTTATAGCATGTGCTTCTCCAGTCTTATTATAGCATTTATATAGCGTTTTGAGGTTTCCAAGATTCTTTGCCTGTATTGTCTCTTTTGACCCTTACAACAATCCTATGAAGTAAGGCCTACTATTACTCCCATTTTGTGGATGAAAAAACTGAGCAGTTGTGTGTTGGCAAATATTTAACAATCAGTTTTCCAACCTTGACACATGAATAATGTTTTCTCCTTGCAGTATTAATTATCCATCACATTCTGAAATCTAGACATTAGCAACACAGTAAATCGAGCCCTGATTTATAATGTTTGAGGTATAAATGTTCCTACTGAACTTTCACATTGAAAATTTGAACAATTGCTGTCTCCAGTACAATCTGAAATTGAGGCAGAGAAAGGTTAAGTAACCAGCCTATACTCACACAGCTAGAAATCAAAGCAAGATTCAAACAGGTCTTCCTGACTCTCAAGTCCCATGTTCTATCCACTGTGCCACATAATCATGTATAAGCAGTATACTTAGTGCTTGAAAACATCCAGGCAAAGGAGCCCACCCCTCCTCAGGTAGATGTATAGAGGCACAATAATCCAGTGTCTTTTTTCTAAAGCTAAACTGTGCTTCCTCATTATACTAATGGCAGATAATAACTAGATTTCAAGTCTGACATCAGACATTTACTTGCTGCATAAGTTATTTTACCTCTGTCTGCCTCAGTTTCCTCAGCTATAAAATGAGGGGTTGAAATGCCATGCAGGAGCAGCTTCCCAAAAGAAAGCTATTGTGAACAGCTCTTAAGGTTCTGATTACACAGTATAGTGGACACTCCATTTATTCCATTACAAATCAAGGCAAACATTCATAACAAATCACAATATAATGTTCACAACATTACATCTTATCACAGAAAATCACAATATAGTGTTCACATAGTTTAGCATTAGAATGACCACATAATTTTCACCAAAGTGGTCACAGTATTTAGAATAAAGAACAAAAGAACAATCATCTGGTATCCCTAAGGAGGAAAACTTCCTCACTTAATTATTCAATCATTTTACAACATGTGAGTCTTCCACTCAGGGGGCAATTGTAGATTAACTTAATCAGTCACTTACCTAGCAGTCACTAAATATCCTTAATCACTAAATACAATCTTTAGAAAAATTACACAAACCCTCCACCCCTTGGTGTCTAATAAACTTCAATTTCATCACACATTCATTATCCAAGGGGAGGCATTTTATTAATCTTGACTCAGGGTGGTCTCTCCGATTCCCTGGATCCCCTTCCATGGTCCCAGCTCCTACCTCAATCCACCAAACAGTCACCTGCATTCAGAGGCAGACAGATCCCAGATTCTCATCCAGTCCTCTGGGCAGTTCTTGTTATACACTGAAGTTCACAGGGTCCAGCACATCTCAAAACCTTCACCACTTCTGTTGCTGGGAACTCAAGGATCAACCAAGCCATGAACAAAGTCTTGTCCTGGTCATGCTTCTTCAGTCCTCCAGCAGGTCGGCTGGCCTTAGGACCCAGAATAAACTTCAGCCATCTAGGCAGCCTTCAACCTTCACCAGATTCTGGTCTCATAGAAAACTCCAACTCAGTTCTCAGTCCAGTAGCAGCCCAGCTCCCAGATGCTGGGACAATTCTGCTTCCTCTACCAGGAGTAAAAATTCTTGATTCTGACTGCCTCTTACACACACACATACACACACACACACACACACACACACAGGCTTCCTGTTTCAGCCAACCTCTTCCTGTTATGTCAGCAACAGGAGACAGAGTTCACACCTTCTGTTTCCTTCACAGAGGTACTTAAGGGCTAGGTGTGATGAAATTGAAGTTTACTAGATACCAAGGGTTGGAGGATTTGTGTAATTTTCTAATGATTACTAAAAAGATGTCTTCAAATGTAAATCAGTTACCATTACAGAAATGATAATATAACTCCTCTCACACTATTTTAAGGTTCAAATGAGAAAATATCTGTAAAGAGCATACCAGAGTACCCAGCACATAGTAGGTGCTTAATAAATGTTTTCTTCATTCTTCATCTCAAGGAACTTTTTTTTTTAAAGTTTAATGGCTTTAAAATATCATTTTCATTTCCCGATATAGTTTCTTTTCTGAGACATCATACTATTCCTATTTTTTTTCCCAACTGAAACCAAATTATCTCATCCTGAGCACCTCAACCTATTCCAGATAGACTTTGCTGAAATCAAGTGATATCTTGACTTAGGGGATGGATATAACTTGACTTAGGGGATAATAAAAATTTCTATTTTTAATTCTACTTTTGTTTCAAAGAAAAACTGACTGAGCTCTGTGACTCTCCATCTTCCCACTAAGTCTCTGGCTAGCTTGTAATGGACATAGCCCAATAACCAGATAAATATCCCAAAGGCAGTTTGCAAAAGGAGGAAGGAAGAGTAGAAAACTAACTAACCTACAGATGAGATAATAAGGTTGATGACTAAAAGTTGTTTTATAATCCAATTAAAAAGCTTATGGCTTTAAAATTGTGCTGGGAGCTGTATGTGTTTGGTGGTAGTGGTGTGGAGCAGGTAGGGTTGGCTAACATGGGAATTATGCAAAATTCACACTTCTGGAAAATCCAAAACAGGAGTTTTTGAAACTGTCTATATTAAGAATTAAAAACAAACAAATCAAATTGTGACGATAGTTTTTCTTTGTTGCTTGTTTTTGGTACAGAAAAGTGATTTCATCTGTGTGAGGGAACTACTGGTACAGAAATGCCCTTCACTGGTACAGATTGACAACTCATCAATAATTTATAGTCCTAGAGAACTGCCAGAAACCTTGGGCAATTAAGTGATTTGTCAGTGGCCACATAGCTAGTATGTCAGAGACCAGGACTTCAATCCAGGATCTTCTGATGGCAAGTCCAGCCCTTCATCTGATATGTCATACTGCCCCTCTTGATGACTCTTATCTTAGATGAAATGAAAAACAGTATGTTATTGGAGCATCCATTCCTTATCCTTACTGAACTGATACTATTAATCAAAAGAAAAATGTGAAGTTTAACTTTAACGGTAGGATGAGACCTTAACTTAAACGCACATACAAAAATTATTAAGTGACTGTTTTCTAAAAAATGGGAGGTAGCATGTCAGGAGGCTAGTTGGCTGACCTCTGAGTCAGTAAGACCTAGGTCACATCCTGCTCTTGACACATACTGTTTGTGGGACCTTGCCCATGTCAATGAAGATCTCAGTGCCTTTGACACTGTAAGACTTTTAAGTTGTGGAGAAGGTACTGATCTCTGCAAAAGCACTGAGATCAGCACTGTAAAGATCATTTAATTTACACTCCAGCTCCATGAAGGTATCTTTTCCTCATAGCCTTATCCATTTCTAGCCTTTACTTAAATACTTTCAGTAATGGGGAACTAATTTTCTCTCATAGCATCACATCCCCCTTTTGGATAGCTCTATTTCTTTAGCAAGCTCTTTCTTTTATTCACTTGAAACCTGATTCCCTTGTACTTCCCTAGTTACATTTCACACACATAAACCAGGCATCTAGTATCATGAATTGGAGGAGACAGCTTTTAAAAAAAAATGATTACACTTTGGATTTAAAATTTTTTTTTCTCAGTAATGGGAGAAGAGAGAGAGTGAAAAGAACCAGGAGATTCTTACATGAGAAATTAAATGAGATGAAAGGAAGAAAGTTCTTTCATCTTTATCTTCTATCATTCCAAAATTCTTGCCACGATGTCTTGTGGTGTCATGGAAATGATGCTATGTTCTCAAAGACTCCACCAATGGAGGGCAAGCTCTAGCAGATTCTACCAAGCAGGAATAGGGAAATAGGAACAGAGAGAAGGGAAATAACATGACTGGGAAGGCACTCAACTTTCTACTTCATATACTCTTTCCTTTAGAGATGTTGCCTGTTCTCAGGATTTTTAGCAATGTACATGATTCTAAATCCAATTTTTTTTTTTTACCACTGCCTTCAGAGCCATTAATTCTTATCCATCTGCCTACTAAATATTTATACTTGTACATGCTGACTTGATAGCATCATAGCAACTTAAATATAGAGCTTCGAAGCACTTCAGAAATCATCTACTTGAAGCCCCTAATTTGATAAATAAGGATCCCAACACCCAGAGAAGTTAAATTTATCATTTTCTTCACATATTCTATATCTTTCTTTGCCACTTTTCTCTCATTTGACAATATCTATTGAATGGATAGATAGGTAGAAGCATTTTTCTAATTAATCTTAGAAGCCGAAGTATAATTTTTGGTTCCTTCTTTACCATCACTTCCTCATAGCCAATCAAAGTCAAGTTGTGCTGATTTTCTTTGAAATGTCTTTTATGTTAGGGATATGCAATACAGCTACCTTGAAAAGGGAAATGAGGTAGCTGCTAGTGTAGAGAAGAGGATGAGTCATAGACTCAGACATGCA
>CM053587.1:149926725-149941245 GCA_028646515.1 Pseudochirops corinnae | reverse complement strand
TGAAAAAATAGAAGGCAATGTGAAATATCTCCTTGAAAAAACCACTGACCTGGAAAATAGATCCAGGAGAGACAATTTAAAAATTATTGGATTACCTGAAAGTCATGATCAAAAAAAGAACCTAGAAAGCATCCTTCAAGAAATTCTCAAGGAAAATTGCCCAATATTTTAGAACCAGAGAGCAAAATAGAACTTGAAAGAATTCACTGATCATGTCTTGGAAAAGATCCCAAAAAGAAAACTCCTAGGAATGTTATAGCCAGGTTCCAGAGTTCCCAGATCAAGGAGAAAATATTACAAGCTGCCAGGAAATAACTATTTGAATACTGTGGAAACATAATCAGGATAACCCAGAATCTAGCAGCTTCTATATTAAGAGATCAAAGGGCCTGGAATATGATATTCTGGAGATCAAGGGAGCTAGGATTAAAAGCAAGAATCACCTACCCAGCAAAACTGAGTATAATGTTTCAGGGGAAAATATGGTCATTCAATGAGGTGGAGGATTTCAAAGCATTCTTGAGGAAAAAAACAGAACTGAATAGAAAATTTGACATTCAAATAGAAGAAGCATGAGAAGGTAAAAATGGAAAAGAATTCATAAGGAACTTATCAAAGTTGAACTATTTACATGCCAGCATGGAAAAACGATAATTATAACTCATGAAACTTTTCTCAGTATGAGGATAGTTAAAGTGAATATAAATGTATATAGATATAGATATAGATAAATATGTATACATATATATGTATACATACACATACATCTATATAAGAGGGTATAAATGCATATGATTACATATGTGAGTGTGTGTATGTATGTGTATATAGACAGAGGGTGCAGTATCAGTTGGAACAGGATGAGATAATATTTTAAAAGGTGAAATTGAAAGATGGGAGAGGAATGATATGAGAGGAGACAGGGAGAGACAGAACGGGGTTAATTCTCTCATATAGAAGAGGCAAGGGATAATTGTTACAATGAAGGGGAAGAACCAGAAGGCAAAAGGGAATGAGTCAACCTTATTACCTTGAAGTTGGCTTAGGGAAGGAATGACATACACTCTAAATTGGATATCTTGGTCTACAGGAGAGTAGGAGGGAAGGGGATGAGAGGGGAGAGGAGGGAGGGGAGGACAGGTTGGGGGGGAGGGTTGTTAGAAGCACACACTTCTGTAAAGGGACAGGGACAAAATAGAGAATAGAGAGAGGAGAGGATGCAGCGGAGGGAGGGAAGGAGAAAAATTTGGAACCCAAAATATTGCAAAAATGAATGCTAAAAATTATCTTGACATGTAATTGGGAAGAAAAATAAAATATTACTTAAAAATAAAGAATGATATGATAAGCTCTGAATAGTCCCCTGGTCCTCCTTCAACTTCCAAGCAATAAAGTGATGGGAATTCCAAGGTCAGGAAATTCATTCTACCAATGCAAAAGTTGGAGTAGAACATTCTCCCTTTAATGCACTTCCAGAAGGTAAAAAAAAAAAAAAAAAAAAGACTGGAAATAGGTCCAAAAGACATTTAAGGATTTGTCTCAAAGTAGTATTTTCTCACACCAAAAATCTATAATTCCCTAGAGAGAGTGATGTAATAACACAGTGGGGGCAGGAATGGAATTAGCTATTTAACATTTGATTAACTCAAATATTCAACAAATACATTAATTTGCCTATTCTTCTATTTCTGAGGCTTCAGTGAATCTGTCATTTCATCAATCATCATCACCCCTCAAATGGATTAAGATCACAAACCATGCACACCTTCTCACCCTGTGCTATTCTTCTTCACGTCTTCTTATCTGCCCTTCATAGTGGATCCACCCAACATTCTGGACACCTTCCCCTAGGTCTCTTCACATTAAATGGCTGGACAGTACCACTGTTGCCCATCTGTTATTCCTCAATCTTGCTACATATGGCCTCTATCTTCTTTTCATATGTCTCTTTGATGATTTCTTTTGTGCCGCCTGTGCACCCAATTTATTGTTGGTAATAACAGCTGGTGTTGATTTTGATCTTTGCTCTAACAAATTGATGGTCTGACTGTCCACAGACAGCTGATTCAGAAATGGCTCCTGTAGTAGTTATTAGTTGTTTGTTTTTTGTTAAAAAATAGTCAATTTCAATTTTTGTGATACTATTCGGTACTTGCCATGCCCAGCATCTTCCAATTCTCTTTTTAAAGAAAGAATCTGACATATAAATATATACATATATACACAAACAACAACAATATGTATACACAGGTATATAGTGATTGGCTATATATATTTACATATATACATATACAATATATATTTTAAAGGCCTCTGCATACAGTTCAGAGAAGAATATTGAAAGTTAAACAACAGATTGAATCTTGCCCTTGTATTGCTAGCCTTGAAATCAGCAAGCCTTCAAGGACTCTGAGCTTTGTCATTTAGATACTGATAGTGAGAGGATAAACCTGGAGTGGTTCACATGTCCTTTGGGCATCTCCATCCCGTCAACGCTTCAGTGCAGACGCATAACACAGGGCCAAACTGTTTCTAAGACTCGCAAGTTGAGAGCACAAGGCCTGTTGCCAAATTTGGCATTCTTGAAAATTATTCCAGGTGATTGACCCAGTTTATGTATTAGTGGCAATGTGCCCTAGGATGAGAGTCCTGAATTTATTCTTGTTTCTGAAACAACCCAGAGCCACTCATTTAACTCTTTATTGTACTTGGTAAACATACAAGCTTTCCTTTATAGCCAATCACCCTGTGCCTTGGTACCACCTATAGTAATGCTTCTTATAGTAACCTCACTTAAAGGACAAAAAGAATCATAAGGTAATATAACATTCTTTGAACTCAATGATGACATTAGCCAGAGCAGTTTCTATGAAGTAATCAAGAGTGGGTCTCCAGGGTAAAAAGGAGAGAGATATTATTTGTGCAAACACTGGGCAGAGAAAGTATACAGAAGTATTATTTGGGGGTAGAAGAGATGAGTGCGTGTGTAAGAATGCAGAGTGCCTAATAAAGACTAAAAAGCCTAAAAAATATATACATGTACAGGAAGCTCAATAGCACAATGCATAGAATGGTGGACTTGGAACTTAAAAGATCTGACTTCAAATCCTGCTTTAAATACTTACTAGCTGTGTGACCCTGGGCAAGTCACTTAACCTTGTTTGCCTCAGTTTCTTCATTTGTAAAATGGGCTGGAGAAGGAAACAGCAAATTACCCCAATATCCCTGCCAAGAAAACCCCAAATAGGGTCACAAAGAGTCAGACACCCCTGAAAAATAAGTAAACAAACATAGAATTGTTGTAAGGGTCAGACAAAATAAGAAATGTAAATGTTCAGTCAGTAGAATTTAAAGACTTTCATAACATTCATGCTCATCGTGGGCAGTAATACAATCCAGAAACACAAGAATCCTGGAGAGTTCTAAATAAGGCCTGTGTCATCAGTTAGCCAAAATTCACCCATTACTGTGGATGACCTAGTTAGTTACTACATTGTCGCAGATTATACACCTCAGTATGCCAGTTTCTCCCCTTACCCCAGAAGGGAAACAGAGCAAAAAAGTGACAACACTAAGCAGAGCTCCTGCCCCCACACACTCGCACTCCCTGCATCCTGAATTCTGAGGTTGAGGAGTCACTATATGGCCCAGAATGGGAAGTAAACCCCTTCTTTGTCGAGTAGAGATAACCAAGAAGCATAGCACTCCTACAGCTCTAAGGTTTTGAAAGCACAGCATGGTATATTTTTGTGGCAAAGCTTCAAAACGTATTACCTCATTCAGTTCATTTTTAACGAAGTCAAAATACCGGAGGCAGACTATTTTGCCAACATTTTGAATCAAAGCTGTTTTGAGTTCTCTGGGCACCAGAAAGTAGTATTCCTTAGTGAGCCACAGCCTCTACTGGCAGAGGGGTGGGTGGCCCTTGATTCAGAACCGAGCACACAACTTGTCATGATTCTCCTCTGTCACTGCCAGTTCACCCTGGGAAAATCATGGAAGGACATTCTTGATCTCCTTTGGGGGCAGAGGGAACAGTCTCAACTTTCTATCAGTCACTGACTAATTGTAGCCTCCTGGTCCCCAGGAGCACTACGAGTGGGCCTACACACAGCAGATGAATGACATTAGGATGTCAGGTTCAGGTCATAATCAGCTATTTGGTGCAGAGCCACTTAGCAGCGATACAATGACCATTTGATTCATTCATTCATAGAACTACTTTTCAGGACAAGGAATATCAGAGCTATGAAATGTATGCACTTTCTAAAGACACTGTGCCCCATTGTACAGTAGGATCTCCACCCCAGGTGCTCACACTGAGCCTGTAGGTAACGGCAGTCATGTTTAGGGCTGTCTTGCAAACTTCCTCTCACCTGTCTCAATATAGTACTTGACTCACCACCAGCAGCAGCAGCAGCAGTATCCCCAAAACAACTATTACAAGTGCAGCAGTTCGGTGGTGGCAGCTGTGGGTAAGACCATGGTGGGTAAGAGGGTGGGGTGCCTCAAGCCGAGCCCCCAGAGACAGTGATCCAAAGGCATTACAGCAGCAGAAACACAAAATAACCTGGGAGAAGCCAAGCACCTTAACATTAACCTCTCAATTTCAGCATCACCTCTGCCTCCTGGCAATTGAACTTATGCGAATCTGAATTGATCAAAATTGAATTCATCCTCGATTTAGTTGCTTAATGGACCTCAGAGGTTCCATACTTCCACTTCTCGTTTTAGAAGTGAGAAAACCAAGCCTGAGAAAGGTACAGTGGTATGTCCAGTGTCACATAAATGGTAAGGTGTCAGTGGAGAATCCAAATCCAGGCCTTCTAACTCCAAAGCCAACGTTCTCTCTATTATGCCGTTCTGAGATAGAAGGTGTCCTTTCACTAATATTGATAAAAGTGTCCTTTGGGCCACCTATATAATGTGCATCATCTCCTTGTCCTCTTAAATTCTACTACAGTGAATTACTACCTCAATGGCCCTTAATATGCAAAACTGACACCAACAAAAAGGCAGTGAATCTAATGGGAGGAGACTTCCTTGATTTAGCTAAGGACACAGAGTAAGAGAGTGAGGAGAGGCCAAAAAGACCCACAGTGTTATCACTGGAGAGCCTGAATTCCAAAATTATGATGATATAATACTTCACATTATTCTAAAGATAACAGGTTACACTGGTATATAATTACACCTTTTCATTCCCATATGGAGGGGGAAAATCCATTTGTTTTGCCTCAAGGCAGATATCAGATAGCTAAGTAGTACAGTAGATAGAGCAGAGGGCATGGAGTCAGGAAGACCCGAGTTCAAATGTAGCCTCAGAAACTTACAAACTGTGTGACCCTGGACAAGTCATTTAACCCTGTTTGCCTCAGTTTTCTCATCTGTAAAATAAACTGGAGAAGGAAATGGCAAACCATTCCAGTGTCTTTGCCAAGAAAACCCCAAAGGGGGTCACAAACAGTCAGATACTATTGAAAAATGACTGAATAGTGTATTAATGGGAAATATTTGTCAAATGAAGCAACATTCTTTAAAGAGTCATAGTCTACTGGAAGAGGAGAGGAGTAGCCCTTGGTTCATCCCAGAGGACATCCGTTAGACACTTCTCTATCCCAGCCAATCCACATTGTGGGAAAGAAGTCTTGATCTCCTTTGGGAACAGCTTGAAGTCTCTGACAATCACTGCCTAATTTCATCAACCTGTTCCCCAGATTTACGGCCTGGCCTACACAGAGTCAGTGAATTACACCAAGATGTCAGGTTAGGGGCATAACGGACTGCAAACATATTTAGAAGCCAAATAAAAATAGTTAGAATTTATATACTGTTTTAAAGTTTGTAAACTGCTTTGCATATGATATTCCATTTAATCCTTGGAATAAACTTGTGAAGCAGGCACTATTATGTTCCCTGTTTTATAGTTGAGGAAGCCAAATCTACAAGACTTTAAATCAGAGGTTCTCAACCTATGGGTTGTGAACAACCCTTTCAAAGGGGTCACTAGAGTCTCCTAAGACCACTGGAAAACACATATTTCCAATGATCTTAGGAACTGAGACACCGCTCCTCTATCCATTTCCAGGCGCAGCTGCCCACATGCAGATATACCCACATACAAGTACGAAGGTTGAGAACCACTGCTTTAAATGATTTGCCCAGAGTCACACAGCTAATGGATCTCTAAAGTAAGATTCAAACTCACATTTTCTGGATGCCATTGCTATGTCTATTGTATCCTTCAGCTACCTCACTCCATCACCAGGACTCCGAGCATGGCTTCTTAAGGAACTTGGTGATGGTTGGGAGTTATGCATTTAACTAATATCTTTCAGGCTCTTTCCACTTGGATTATCCATTGTATTGTGTTCTCATTCCTTAGGAAATAATTGGGGAAGGGGAAGATGGGACAGTGCAGATAAGTGGATTATGTAGGAAACCAGGCAAAGTGACAGTTGGTTATAGAATTTCAGGGTTGGAAGGGACCTTAAAGGTCATCTAAGTCCCTCTTCTCTTTTATACTTAAGAAAACTAAGAGCCAAAGAGAAGTGACTTGCTCAGGATCCCACTTGTGGTAGCAGATCAAGGGTCTAGAACCCTCCCTCCTTAGGGACAGATGTTTTTGTTTTTTTTTTTTAAGCTTCCCCATATACACGCTCTAAATAGGTAGCATGATGCAAATGGTAAAATAAATCTCATTACTTTTTTAACCACCATTTCTTCCACTCATCTGCATGGCCCATCCACATATATTTTCTTCTACTTATGTCATTCTAGAGAGGATCCTGATGTTTGTGAGAGGGGGTAAACATATAACATTTAAACCTCAGAGCTGGAGGTCCTTGTAGTTCCGCCATACAAGTGAGTTGTGAAGTCTAAGAGATTAGATCTGAAAAATTCTCTAAGGATATCTCTCTCTCTCTTCTGTTTCTCTCTCTGTCTCTGTCTCTGTCTGTCTCTCTTCTCTCTCTCTCTCTCTTCTATTTCTCTCTCTCTCTATCTTTCTGTCTCTCTGTCTCTCTGTGTCTCTCTTCTCTCTCCTCTCTCCTATTTCTCTCTGTCTCTCTGTATGTCTCTCTTCTCTGTCTCTGTTTCTCTCTGTCTCTCTTTTTCACACACACACACACACACACACACACACACACACACACACACACACACACACACACACACACACATCCTTTTCCTCCCAAGGAATACTAGTTCCCTCCTTTTTGTATTCTATTCTAAGAGTAGATTTTTTGTTTGCTTGTCCTCAAGACCTTGGTTTTGAAAATATTTTTCTCAATTCTCTTTGGAAACGATTCCCTAAACTAAAAAACATGTCGAGCTGTGGAATTTTATCCTGAGGAAGTGCACATTGCCTTACTACGCTGATTCTACTACACATTCCTAGATGAGGGTTAATCATTTCTCTGCCCTTTTCATGCAGATGCCTTTAGGTCTTTATAATATTTAAACTTGTGCCACCATCATATCAGTTAGCCAATCTAGATCTATTTAGCTTCTTTTTTTCTCTTTTCTCATAAACCTGTCCCTCTAGTCTTCTGTCATTACTGCTTCTGTGCTCAAGACTTGCTTCAATCTGTCTTCATCTCTCTTATTAGCCAAGATCCCTAACGTAGCTTAGTGTTCCCTTTGTAGTATCACTAACCACAAGAGTCTCTTGGGGGAAGGGCTCATATCTGGGATCACCTGTAAATTTACCACACACTGTATATATAGCATGTGGCTCTGCACTGTGATCATCCAATCAAGGGGTACAGTGGAGAAAGTGCTGGTTCTGGCATCAGAAAAGCTGGGTTCGAACCATTTCTCTGATGCTTATGACCTATATAGCCTTTTATACCAGGCATTTTACCTCCCTGAGCCTTAGTTTTTTCCTCTGTAAAATGAAGAGGGTTGGACTAGAATCAGGGATAGGGAACCTGTGACCTGGAGACTAGATGGTCCCTAACTGACTGTTCTAGATCTACATCGAGTCAATCAATTTCCTGCCTACCCAGATGAAACATTGACAACCTGCTTCCAGGGCAGTCTGTCTGAGATTTTTCATTAAAATGGAAGTGTAGCGGTATAAAATAGTAGCTAGAGTTTTGGGCTTGATATCAGAAAACCTGAATTCAAATTCGACCTTGGGCAATTTTAGCTCTGTGACTGTGGGCAAGTCACTTAACTTTTCAAAGCCTCATTTTCCTCATCTGTAAAATGGCGATGATTTTGTACTATCTACCCCCCCCCCCAGCATTGTTAAGAACAGCACTTTAAAGTGATAGACTACAGGGAATTATAATTATTCCCATTATATGCCAGAATTGTGAAGTTTTGTGTAATCTCCACGACAAATCAGCTGAACGTGAATTTTGCTGTTTCCCTTATCAACACTAGACTCTCCATCTGCAACTCTGCCTGGTTTCAACTCCAAAGAGCCAGAGAGCCCACCTCATCACCTCATCATTCTGATGCTAACTCCCCTTGGATGCCACCTCTTCCCTCTCATTGGAGGGCTGGAAGCTGGAGCACTTGGCTCCTCAAAAAGTTTTCCCTTGTAGAAGGCAGGAATTGTACTTCCAGATCCTTAGAGACAGGAGCTGTCATCCTTTTTAAAATTTGTTCCCTACTATGTACCTGGCACATAGTAGGCATTTAATAAATGTTTATTGAATTAACAGTGGTAATATTGGAGGGGTTTTTTCTAATCAATGGATCAAGAAGCATTTATCAAGTATATGTTCTATGCCCAGTGCTGTGGTAGGCACTGGAGACAGGGATAGGAACTAGATCTGTGATTTCATTAGTACAAAAAACTCCCAGCTGAAGAAATCCTTTCTATTAATGCAAGTAGGCTGCTTCTTTGCAGTTTATAATCTTAGAGAGTTTTGTAGGACCCATGGGGACTATGACTCAGTACGACTGTGTGACTAGTCACTAATATTAGGATTCAAACCACATTACAAGACCAGTTCTCAAACCACAATACACCATGCTTGTTTTTCCAGATGTTTGGTCTAGAAAGATAATGTACTCTCTGCTCAGAAACATTCTATAGAATCATTTGTTGATCTCAGGGTTTTCTGGGGTGGACCTTCACTTCAAATAAGCCACAAAACAGCCCTGGCTTAGACTCGTCACCAAAACTAGTGAAATACAAATCTAGGACAGATTATATCTGACCCCATCCCCCCAAAATGCCAAAGAAGAGAGAGGAAATTGGTCTGAAAGGCATCCTGTTCCTTCCTACCAATCTCCTCCACACCTTAGAGTTCTTAGGTAGGATCTACATGTAACCCAGGCTTCTCTTAATGTTCCTAGTTCTAACATGGAGACTGCTGCATTATCCCCAACTGCATGGGTGGGGGCAGCCTCCTTTGATTGGCTTCCTTCAACTTTAAAACTGAGATCGAGCAGTTCATTCTCTTTTTCCACTATGTTTTTTCTGCTGCTCTCTTATCACCTCAGTCCAGACAGTAAAGATCCCAATTCACCCAAGAGTGAATGTGCCACGAACTAAACCAGGGAGAAGCAATGTCCTTCCAGCCCCTTTATGTTTAGGCTCCAAGAAAGGGCCTGGAGGTGTTTGTTTCTGTTCTGTTTGCTCTCCTCAGTTTCAGATACCCCAGATGATCCTCATGGGATCCAGAAGAATGAGCCTTGGTGACCTTGCAACCAAGATTGGACGTGGAATGATGAAGCTAGCCAACCCAGCAAGGAAGCCCTGGGAACCCAGGGGGCCTGGGGAGTTTTGGACCTAACACCAGGACTGTGCTCCATGGGAACCCAGCTAAACTATGATCCTAATCCACTTCCTCCCCCGCAGGGACTAAGACATGAGAGGAGATGGTGATTATGGCTCTCACATATTGAAAGAATTAAGTTGGTGTGTTTATGATTATATCTTCTGAACTAACTATTCCTTTGTACAAGCTCCAGACTTACACACTGTTTTTAGGATTATTATTTGCACAGTGATGTTAGAGACTCTTCACTGAGCAGTGCTGCATTGCTGCCTATAATGTTGCTGAACCAGCTCAGGAGGAGGGTCAGACCATAATGGCTAAAAGAAGAAGCAATACAGCCGAACAGGGGAAACTCTTTTCTAATCACGCCTAAATAGCCTTTCTTTTCTTTTTTTCTTCCTTTTTTTTTGTGAAACAGTTGAGCTGTTAAGTTCTATGCTAAGGCACGTATACACTTTAGAAAGGTAATTTGAAAGCGAGTTGAGCCATGACAAATAGGGACAGCTGGCCTAATTGAATCATTTGATCTAAGACAGCTCAACTTGGTTATCCTCACTGCGGCCCACATTGATATTAGTGAGTGAATCATTAGCCATGAAATCATGTCGACTTTCCTGACTGCGGCACTCTTGACATGACAGGGAACGCAGCCTGCCTTTCATTACGGCACCAATGAGTTCTTTAGTCTGTCATCAGAAAAAAAAAAAAAAGGAGGGGGAGAGAGGGTGTCTTGGAAAACTTTTAGGCTCAGCCACAGAAAGTCATCTGCTCCAATGTACAATCACAGAGAAAGATTCCACAATTGGCACTGCCCCCCCCCACCAGAGTAGGGGGGAGACAGAGAATTCACCCAAACTTCAGCTTGAGGCCCTCCATCCTCATCAATATGCCCCTAAAACATAAAGGCAGTCCCCTACACCTCGGGTAGTCTTGTGACTTATATTTTTCCTTTCAGTAATCCCTTATATTTAATAAGCATATCCCAGATGAATGAGCACAGTCTTCCTGGCCAACCTGTAAGATATCACAAAAAGGATGATGTGGGATGGAAAGGGTCTTGGATTTAGAGTAGAGGGCTCTAAGCAGGCATCCTGGCTCTATTTATTATTAACTGGGTGATCTTGGGCAAATGGTACAACCTCTCTAGGCTTCAGTGATATCATGTATAAAATGAGATAATCTTTAAGTAAGACACCTTCCAGTTCTAGACTCTAATCCCCATTTTGCAGAAGAAACTAGTCCATTGACTCTATTAATCTGTTACAAGCAAAGGTCTCTTTTTGAATAAGAAAGGAAGAGGAACAGTTAGATTTTTGGTTGTTTGTTTGTTTTGCTTTCTGGAGGGGGGGAGGCAGGGCAGTTGGGGTTAAGTGATTTTCCCAAGGTCACACAGCTAGTAAATGTTAAGTGTCTGAGGCCACATTTGAACTCAGGTCCTCCTGACTCCAGGACTGGTGCTCTATTCACTGTGCCAGCTAGCTACCCTGTATGGTGTTTTTTTTTTTTAAAAAAGAAAAACTAATCCAGAAGTTCATTGTTTCAGGAAGAACTGTATATTATAAATTTGTGTTTGTTGATGATTATTAATTTCATAATAAAAATTTTTTTCAGAAAAGAAAGAAATTCAGATCCACTGAAGTTAAGTTGCTTGCTAAAGACAAATACCTAAAGGTTTTGTGGCTGTAAGTACAATGCTGCCCAATGGCCCCAGGCCAAGGAAGTGCTGACTCAGCCAAGTGAGAAGGGGTCATGGCTAGCTACAACAAACTTCTGGATTAGTTTTTCTTTTTTTAAAAAAAAAAAAACACCATACACGGTAGCTAGCTAGCACAGTGAATAGAGCATGGGCCCTGGAGTCAGGAGGACCTGAGTTCAAATGTGGCCTCAGACACTTAACATCTTCCCACCATAAAGGAAGGTCTTGGCTGGAGAAATTACATGAAAAAAATCGTCATCTCACACATGTTTAATTATGTCTGACTTGGTGACCCCATTTGGGATTTTCTTGGCAAAGATACTAACATGGTTTGACATTTCCTCCTCCAAGTCATTTTACAGATGAGGAAACTCAGGCAAACAGAGTTAAGTGACTTACCTAGGATCACAGAGTTAGTTAAGTATCTACGGTCACATTTGAACTCAGTGTTCTATCCACTGCACCATCTAGCTGCTCCCACCAGCGACTTCTGCCCCTCTTTGGATTTGAGACTCTATGCTGACTTCCCCACCCTTTCCTACTGCTACAAACTCCTTTCTAACTTCAGGCCTAATTGCCTGGATTTGAATACTACATAATCTCTGTCCTGATGCAATACAACGTACTGTTTAATATTTGGAACCAAGACTTGGATTATACCTTTTTCCCAGAAAGAATCGTCATCCTCAGCATCCTGCTAATTGTCCATAATGACTCACAAGACCGATCCTATGCTCTGACCTCGAGAGGATTCCTAGGCTTCCCACTACTACTTCCATATCAAACACAGTAATAATAAATCCTCTAAAACTTGACCGACTGGCGTTTTTAAAGACTGTTTATGTGAAACATTCCCAGCATGTCCTCTTTCCATTTTGTTTATTGACTGGGAAGATGATGATGGTTCACTTAGCCCAAGGAGGGAAGTCTGCAGAAGAGTTAGGGTTGGGGGAAGGAAAGCAAGGTTTGGGAGGATAATGAGTTCATTTGGGGACATAATGAATTTGAGATGGGAAAGGAACATTCACATGGAAAGGTCCATCAGGCACCTGGTGATATAGAACTAGAGTTAGAGTGAGAGATTAGGGTTGTATAGTCACACACGATTAGAATTAGAAGGGACCGCAGAAATATGCACAGCCTGGCTTGTACCAGAGCCAGAAACCATTTAAAGTGCCATCCAGACTTTGCTAGATGACCCCTAATGATGGGCATTCCACCACATCTCAACACAACCCATTTCACTTTTTAATAACTCTCATTGTTAGGATGCTGATGCTTTTCTTACACCATCCTTACATCTGCTTCCATGCATCTGCCACACACAGTTCTTAGTTTAGCCCTCTGAGGTCAAGGAGAAAAAAAATCTAATCCTCCCTCCGACATAACAGAAGTGCCATTTTCCTCGTTAAATCTTCTCCTCTCCAGGATGAATAGTCAATAATTAATAAACAGGGGGTGCCTAGGTGACACAGCGAATAGAGCACCAGCCCTGTAGTCAGGAGGACCTGAGTTCAAATCTGGCCTCAGATACCTAACACAAAAACTAGCAGTGTGACCTTGGGCAAGTCACTTAACCCCAAATGCCCTACCTTCCCCCCTCCAAAAAGCAAAAAAATAATAATAATAATAGTTGATAAACAGCCAGCCACACAAGTTCTGGGGATACAAATATGAAAAAGAAAGACAATTACTGCCCTCAATGAGCTTACAGTCTAAATGGGAAGCTGAGAAGCAGGGGTTGGGGTTGGCGCTCAACTATGGCCATGGTGGAGATGCCCCACAACAGTTCAGCCAAGTGAGAAATGAAGATATCTGAACAAAGTTGTTTCCTTAAATGGAGGTTTGTAGTCCAACAAGTTATCATATAACATTCTCCTGAGGCCCTTTACCATCCTGTTGGTTCTGCTCTGAACTCTCTAGAGTTTATCCGTGTCTTTCCTAAAATGTGATCAGACAAAGGCAGACTAGAGAGGGAGTATCACCTTCTAGTCCTGTACAGTGTGATTCTCTTCTAGTCTAGTTTTGAATTAATTGTCAGTTCCTATGTACCTCTGATTCATTTTAAGTTTAAAGTCCACTACAACTCCCAGATAGTTTTCCAGGTAAACTGGTATTTATATACACTTCCTCACCTTGCACTTGTTAAACTGATTTTTCAAATCAAAACACAAATTTCTATTGTTTTTCAGGAACTTGACTTGTGATTTTGTTGGTTTAGGGCAGAGATATTAAGCGCACACAGCACACAGGTCACATTAGGCCCACAACATTCCCAAGTGTGGTCCAAACCAGATTAAAAGTAATTTGGAAATATTTAGCAAAATAAACTAATTAATAAAGAAATCTAAAAATATGTATGATTTTTTTAAGTCAATCTGAAGTTCTCAAAGACACTTAATGTACAGTTTAATAGCCACCATTTCCATTTGAGTTTAACACCATTGATTTAGAGAATTCACAGGGAGAGAACTCCCTGTAACAATGCTAACTGGTGCCTGTATCAGCAAGCACCCTAGCATACCCAGGATGGCTGCTAGCACAAGTTCTTAGATCTGCTTTTCTAAAGGAAAGCAACTCAAAATGGGGTAAAAATCTCACTTAAATCTATCAAACAAATATCATTTACCTAGTTCAGGGGGAAAAGTCAGCACCCTGAACTTCAGAGAATGCAAACAGAATACAAACACAAATTAACAAGCAGAAGTTACAAGCAAATAGAGAAACAGATCATAAGACGGGCTTCCAAATCGTCTGACCATTACATCAGTTACCTATTCAGTTACCAGAGAGGGAAGCATCAACATCTGGGTTTTTCAAAGCCGGAGGGCTCAACGGCTTCCCAGAGTCTCTTCTGGCCAAATCACACAACTCTTCTCAAAGTGAGCCCCAAACCAAAACCTCACATCAGGGCGTATATATAGCCTTCTCCTGGATCAGAGAATGTCACAGCCCTCTTGACCCACTGCCCAAACACAAAGCTACAAGATGCTGGCATTCCCGAAGAACAAGCCTCCCGCCACAGGCTCCATGTGACCACATTCAGCCTATTAAGGGGCAGAGTATACTTTCAAATAGGGGAAG
>CM053587.1:149902650-149926625 GCA_028646515.1 Pseudochirops corinnae | reverse complement strand
GGGCCTAAGGGCAGGGAAGAACTTCAGATTCTCATAACAGTGCCTACCCTACAACTTACTCTTAAGAGAATTGCCTGGGGCACCGAAGAGTTAAGTGGCTCCGTGCAGGATTAGTAGGAGCCAATAGGAGTCAGAAGCAAGACTCAAACCCAGGTGTCCTTGACTCTGAGCCTAGCTCTCTATTCATTCTTGCTGCCTCCACAGGATTTTATTTTTAAAACCATCAGATTTTATTATATAATCTTCAACCCCATATTTTGGTTTGTTGAAAAGAAAGGCTTTTCTGATGCGTCATCCCATCAGGGAGAGGTTAGGTTCTCCAAGGCCATGCCAGTGCATCACAAGCTCTGACGGGGCCTACCATGATGAAAAGGCTACCTGGAAATGGTCAGATCATAGTAATGGCCTGGCTAAATATGAAGAGACTCATCTCCAGGCTGACAGGACAGTCATGAATGTTTTAGAAAAAGCAACTAGCAGCAACCATTTAATAAGACAAACTTCATTAATGGAGAGGGTATTCACACTACTAAAGTCATGGATACTTGAAATATTAAGGTTAATGATAAATGACTTCATATGGCCATTACAATAACTGTGAGGGAGTTGCTGGTAGAAGACCCATGGAAGACTAGTAGACAGACCAGTGGCACCATAGTGCACAGAGCACTGGGCCTGGAGTCAGGAAGACCTGAAGCCAAATATGGCCTCAGACACTTATTAGCCATGTAACTCTGAGCAAGACATTTAACCTCTCTCTGACTCAGTTTCTCCACAATAAAAGCATTTATCTTACAGGAGCATTGAAGGAATCAAATGAAATACAAACAGTTCTTGCTTTAAATAAATTTATATTATGCAAACTCAACTTTTACATAAGGAATTCTGAAAGAAATCCATATTTTAAAAAACTATGTTAATTTTACTGTATCATACTCCGCTCTCTCTTCACTTCTGCCCTTCAGCTGACCCCACATATTCACCAATAGATAAAAACCTTAAAAAAAAAAAAATCTCCAAGTGAAAGCAGAAGAAGAGAGACTTGGTGCCAAGAGAAAAGAAAAGAAAAGAAAGACCTTTGCCCCACTGGCCCATGTCTTTTGTCTTTCCATGCTTGAGTAGCGTATGTCTGTCTCTGCCCTGGCATGTCTTTCATCCTTTCTTGTCTTTATCCATGTCAGGTCCCCATGTGTACTCTTCCTTTGTGCTCAGACCAGGTCCCCACATGGCTAGCCCAGTCCCATCTTCTTCCTCTTGCTCTCTCTTCTGTGTCCTCAGCCCCCAGGAATTCTTGAATCATGTGCTGGTCACCTCACTCCATGCGTACACAATCCCTTCCTGCCTCCCTCCCTGGGAAAATTTGCATTATGTAAAAATCACTTTACACAGAGGCCCATGGAACAGTTAGTCCACTTACATAAAGTGAGAACTGTCTATATATGTACAGTCAATACTCAACATTTGTATATAGGTGATTTTATCAGTGACCCCATTTTAATTTTCATGTGGCAACCGAGTATATCCCCAGCTTTGCACAGTAGAGAAAAAAGTAAGAGGCCTGATACACATGTGTGTGGAGTGCCTGGTATCCTACTAGGCATTTCACTGGTCTTGTTCATTCTACAGTTGGAAAGAGCTTTCTATTCATTCATTGCATATTTTCATAGTTTTCCTTTAAAATTCAAGTTTTGTGTTGCAATTATGCACCCAAATCTTTGTCCAAGTTCTTCAGGCTTTAAGGTGATGTTGAAACCTCACCAGTCTTGGTATCTTCCAACAGCAGAAACCAAAGTTCCAGCAACCTCTTCTTGTTTTTCAGAAGGCTGCCAAGTCGAGAGGTTTATAGCAGTACAGAACACTGTCCAGCACCCTCTCACCACCCTCTGACACAGTGAAATGTATGATTCAGGTTAAAAAATGTTTCAGTTTGAAAAATTTTATTTGCTGTACACTACTAATGGTACTATAGATTTCATGTGTTATGAAAAATGAACACTGTCTAAAATCCTTTTTTTTATTATTTTTGAATTGAGATGTTAAAAGGTCACAGAATTCTAGGAAATTACTAGTGAGGAAAAATGTTTTGGGTGTTACCAGTTTTATTTTGCATACTGCATTTTATGGGTTATTTCATGTTATTGTGTTAGGAAAGTAGATATTATCAGAATTAATGTTTTGTTATAAAGAACTGTATGCAGAAAAGTATATTTTCAGCAATCTCTACTGAAAGATTACAGGTTTTTGGTAGTCGTGGGGACATAAACTCCTATTTCTCATAGGTTCAATGTATCGACATTCATGTTTTTGACTCTTGCACCATTTTCCAGGGACATTAATTCTGTGAAAGTTGAGGACTGACCGTATATCATATATATATATATATATATATATATATATATATATATATGTAAAGTATTTTGCAAACATTAAAGATCTATATATTAATTAGTAGTAGTAGAAGTCTATGACCTGGATCAGAAGAGCTGAGTATATAATCCTCAAGATAATAAGTATCATCTTTATCTTCAACAATTGGAAATGCCTCCCAGAGATACATTTGGTCATATCCATCAAGTCACAAGTTTGTTCTAATGCCCATTTTCCTCTGAGGTGCCTTGCAAAGACTGTCCTGGGAAATAAGACAAAGTTACATTTCTGGTGTTTTCCCATCTAGCTCTCCTTTGACTACCAACGCGTCACTCCCCTGAGTGGGTTTTAGAATGTAAGAATTGTATTACTGTCCTGCATGCTTCTATACAATCTTGATTAGTGGAGTCTGCAGTATAGCTCATAATGCAGCAAGTAGCATTATGGAATATATCAGAGAATGAATCTACCTACCATTTCAGAGCAGATAAAATGTATTCTTTAATATAAATCTTTAACATTGTAAGTTTCTCATGTTAGTGAATGCCAGAATCTTGTCATTCAAATTCAAGCATTAATAGTTTGTCCATATGTATGCTTCAAATATTATTACTCTCCTAATTTTACAGGTGGGAAAACTGAAACTCAGAGAAGTTACATGAAGTTAAATTAAGGCAGGTAGGTGGTACAGTGGATAGGGTGCAAAATCTGGAGTTAGGAAGACTCATCTTCTTGAGTTCAAGTCTAGCCTCAGACACTTACTAGTTTTATGACTCTGGACAACTCACTTAACTCTGTTTGCCTCAGTTTCCTCATCTGTAAAATAAGCTGGAGAAAGAAATGGCAAACCACTCCAGTATCTTTGCCAAGAAAACTCCAAATGTGATCTTGTAGAGTCAGACATGATTGAAAACAACCAAACAACAAAGAAATAGTCACCCAGTTGCCAAATATCAGGGGCAAGAATCCCACATTCTTTCTATTATAATACATTGTTATCTATGTGTATTATTATTTATCCAGTTAGATAGTAACCTTCTAGACTGGACTACTTTTAACCTTTGTGAACCCAACAAATAAAATGCTTTGCACAGAGTAAGGCTTAATAAATGTTTATTGAATATGTTACTTAACTAGGTAGAAGGAGATTGCATGTGCTATTAAAAAAAATCAGAAAGATCCCTAGGATATAGAGAAATCAAAGAAGTTTTGAGAAGGAGGCAGCAGGATGGGAACTGGGCATTAAAGGCTACATAGGATTTGGACTGGCTGTTTTCCAAGTGACAGTGGGAGGAAAGTTGGACAAAAACGTAGAGGCAGGTTGCCCCTACTATCATTCTCTTTCCCCCTCCCCACTTTCTCTCTCTTTCTGTCTCTCTCTCTTTCCCTCTCTCTCTCTCTCTCTCTCTCTCTCTCTCTCTCTCTCTCCCTCCAATATTTCCCATTTTTCCCCACTGCCAACAAAGATAACCATATCTCCCACATCATTCACTAGATCCAACCATCCCTGATAACAATCATGCTATATCTCTCCTCCCTTTCTCAGTCAAACTTCTTGAAAAAGCCACCTACCTTTGCTTCATATAGCTCCTCTCTTCAGACTCACTTCTTAAATTCTTCTAATCTGACTTCTGATCTTGTTGCTTCACTGAACCTGCTATCTCCAAAGTCACCAATATTGTTCTAATCAAAAAATCTCATGACCTTTCACCCATGCTCATCTTCCTTGATTCCTCCATAGCTACTGATACTATTAACTCTCTTTTTGGCCTCGATGTTTGCGACACTGCTCTATCCTGGTTTTCTTACTTACCTGACTGTTCATTCTTAGGTTCCTTTATTGATTCATCAAATGAATCCCTATAGAAAAAAAGATTAAATTGTCCCATTTCAGCTTAGCAGTCAATCAAAAAAGCACAAAGTTGATAGATCAGAGTCATAGAATATCTATGTATGCTCAAGAGTCCACATGGGTGATAGCATCAAGTTAAGCTTGCTCATAGGGCTGGGTTCTCATTGGCTGGTACCACATTGCACTTATACCATATACATGTTGCTCCCTCGTTAGAATATAAGCTCACTGAGAAAAGGGACTTTCTTTTGTCTTTGTATCCCAAACATTTAGGACATGGTAATTATTGACTGATAAGTAAAACACAGTGTCCTGGAAGGGACTCCACTGGACCCCTGGAAGGATCCTAGATCAATGGGCCCCTGAGAGCCAATAGGTTCATACAATTGCTTTAATAAAAACAGATTCAGGGGCGGCTAGGTGGCACAGTGAATACAGCACTGGCCCTGGAGTCAGGAGCCTCAAACACTTAACACTTACTAGCCATGTGACCTTGGGCAAGTCATTAACCCCAATTGCCCTGCCCTCCCCCCTCCAAAAAAGATACAAATACAAAGACTACAAAGAAAGAAACAAACCTAACTCTCACGAGAACAGCCTGAATACTGTGCTTGGTGTGTAATCTCTGGAGTGTGACTTTACCTCTGCATATCATTTTCCTCACCCAGAGAATGATCTCTTAAGGTGCTGTAAAGCTCTAAATTTCTATCCTTCCATAAATCTTTTGGACATACTGTCCTTTTAAGTGCCTACTGCATGAAAGACACATTTTTTTTTCTTTAAAAAATTCCAAGTATGAAGACAATATGTGGACAAATAATTGGTAGAGCAAGAACAAAGAAGCAACGGTTTTGATTTGGAGGCTACACGTATTTATAGTTTTCATTACACAAAATTACAAAGGTTCATGTTCCATATTCTCAGGACATAACCTCACTTGAATCACCACCAGCTCATGTTGATCTTCTTGGTTCACTTGACCTAGCACAGTCCCTGGCATACAATTGGTACTTAATAAATACTTATTTGAATTGATTATGGTATTCACATGGAAAATCTTACAAGTATTCCTCTACCAAAAAAATAAAGTATGCTTGTATAAGAAGGCAAAATTTCTCCAGAACAAAGAGATGGGTCAAAATTGGAAATATGGAGATTCTGAAACAAAGTAATCAGATCACAGTATCACTGTCACTGTCAAAGCCATAGGAAAATCAGTGTAAGAAAAGAAACAGCCAGGATCCAGCTAGAAAACTAGGGAGAAGCCACAGCTTCAGTAGCTAAATGTCCTTGAAGGAAGTACCCAAAACTGTCACTTCAGTGGCATAATTAGGAAAATCCTCACATCAGGCTGGCTTTATGAGGGCATCAGCATGGGAACCCTGCCTTTTACTGGACTCCCTAGCAAGGTTTCCTCTAAATTGACATTAGCTCTCCCTCACAAAGGCCATTTTGTATTGACTGCCAGAAAGTTCCTAAGTCAGAGAATCCGGGGGCCATCCAGTAAGCCTCCAGATACTCCTGTTAAATAACACATCGCGTGCCAAAGGGGGAGAAAGAAAAAAAAATGGAAAGGTCCTCGGATTCCAAACAGGAGATTCTGTTTCTGTTTAAAATACGAATGACCCCTTGAAGTCTCAATCCTCTCTCCAAGATATCACTTAACAACCTAGAAGAGAACAGGGTCGCTATTCCAAACACTTCTAAAATTTCCCAAAATATTTATTTTCTTTTTTTTCTCATTAAATCTACTCCAATTTGCCCGTCAGTTTCCCCAGAGAAGGCAGGCTGATTGCTAGCTCCCTGCTAATTGGATGTGGAATACAATCTCTCTTTCCAAAGAAAAGTTCCATCCAAAGCTTCAATCAAAGACCATGAAAAACAGACCAGAAGAAGCTTTGCTAAGAAACATCTTAAATAAGTAATTTCCAGTGGAGACTATAATAGACATATGCCAACCTTTATTCTAACAAGGGCCACAGAACCACAGGAAAAAAAGCCAGTGGCATCCACAGACAATCAAGCTTTTAAATTAAGAGGGGATAGTCAGTATAATGATCCCTGAACAGTGTCCTCTATTGTGTTTGACCAAGGAAGAAATGAGATGGGGAAAGTGGAAAGGGAGGCTTGAAAAGTAATACAGGGAAAACAGAGAATAGATCAGACAGGAAAGAGAAACAGGAAGACAAAGAGACGGAATTGAAGTGCGAGGATAATAGTAGCTGGTGTTGATACTAACAAGCTTTTTTAGAGGGTTTTAAAGTTTGCAAAATGCTTTAAGAAAATTTTCCTATTTTATCCTGACAACAGCCCTAGGAAGTAGGTGCTATCATTAACCCCATTTCACAGATGAGGAAATTGAAGCAGAGTCTGTGATGTGTCCAGTGTCACACAGCTAGTAAGACCATGTTTGAACTCAGGTACCTGTTTCTTCCTGACTCCAGGTCCAATACTCTCCTAGCAACTTAGCACTTTACATCTATTAGTTCATCTGATCACCACTCTACTACCACATGGGAGGTACTACAATTCTCATTTACCAATAAGGAAGAGTCAACTGTCAGAGGCAGGATTTGAACCCAGGCCTTATTGACTTCAGATCCAGCAGACGATCTGATACAACACGCGACCTGCCCCCCAAAATGGATAATACTACTTCATCTAACTTTGTGTCACTTATGAATTTAATAAACATACCTGTTCTGTCTTTATACAAGTCACTGATTTTTTAAAAAGGAAAAACAATTGATAAGAAAATCAAGGTCAAACCCTAAGATTCAACACTAGAGAACTCCCTCTATAGATTGTCAATCCACTAATCAGTGCTCTTTGAGCAACATACAGCCAACATATCTCCAATTTATAAAGAATGAGAGCAGATAGGTTGTCAAAAAATTTGCTAAATTCAAGACCCTCTGTGTGTATGATATTCTCTTAACCTACCAATCTAACATCTATATTTATATAACACTTTAAGTTTTCAAAGCACTTGCAAATATTTCATTGTATGCTGACAATAATCCTGGGAAGTGGATGCTACTATTATCTTCATTTTACAGCTGAGGAAACTGAGGCCCAAAGTGGTTAAGTCACTTGCCCAGATCGTATAACTTTTTAGTACCTGAGGCCATATTTGAAAACAGGACTTTCTGATTCTAAGTCCAGTGTTCTATTTACTCTGCCACTTACCTGCCTACACAATCAAAACAAAAAAACAAAATAAGGTCCCCTTGGGAAATACAAAGCATCTGGCATAAAAGCATTTATTAGACGTTTATATGCCAGGCATATCCTAGGTACTGAAGACATAAAGACAAAAATGAAGCAGCACCTGCCCTCAAGGAGTTTGCATTCATTCTGGGGAAATTTACACACACACACACACACACACACACACACACACATGCGTGTGTATGGAGTTATATTTATATACACACACATATAAGGAGACAAAAACCCATGCACAAAATGCATACAAGGTAATTTGGGAAGACCCCAGCATCTAGGAGTGTAGGGAAAGGCCACGTGTAGAAAGGTACAATTGAGCTAAAGCTCGGAAAAGAGGTAGGAATTGGAATTCTAAAAGAGAGGTGAAAAAAAGGAGAGCATGCAAAGGGAGAGGGAATTTGTGTGAGTGGGGGAAAAAAGGACACTTGGTATGGACTGGCAGCAGGAAGGGGAGAAATGAATAATTAGGCTGGCAAGGGAAGTTGGAACTAGGTTGTGAAGGGTTTTTAATTCCAAACAAAGGAATTTGAATTTGATCCTAGAGACAATAGATTGAAGCTTCTTAAGGAGGGAAGTAGAATGATGAGGAATATCCTAAAACATATTCATGCTTACAGGATCAGTTACCGAATCCCCACAGAGACTGGTATCACTGGAAAAGGCAAGGCTGATGAAGAAAAACCATATAAGGGAACTAGTGTGGACAAATTAAGGTGTAAAAATAACTTAGCTAAGCCCAAGGCAACAATGAGAAGCCAGGACTTCCTGTTATGTCTTTTCCCTCAGCCTAAGTTAGTCCCCAGACCAATCTCATGGGAAAAACATTTCTTTCTCTATTAGAGAAAGATAGATGAGGATAGAAACATCCAGCCCAGGATATCTTCAAGCTATTGAGCTGTCAAGAGAGGCTCTCATTTTTGTTCTCCCAGATACTATGTTATATCAACTGCCTCTACCAAAACCCTGGACCAGGTCAGTCTTCTCTTTTCAAAAATCAAACTTCATTAAATATTAGTTTAATTTAATGTTTTCCAGATTAATTTAAGATTAATTTATATTCAGGCACTTGCACTGCCCTAGTAATTTCTCTCTTTTCTGTCATTTCTATCATCTAAACAGACAGGAGAAAGGGCAAAATGTATGGTTAAGAAGAATGGTGATAAAGTAAGTTGGGGAGATTTAATTAAACTGTTACATATCTTTCCCTCGGAGGTGAAGAGAAGAAACATAAATTTCACAACAGACAGAGCTGTGTGCATGACAGGAAGTCCAATAAACAAATACTTTGCGGCTTTGATTGTTAGGGTTTCTAACTCTACTTCTGCTGAAAATCTGACTCCAGGCCTAACCCTGAGATGCCCATTGGTCTAATGATGCCCATTTAAATCGAAAAATCTTTTTCTCCTATTCCTTAATGTTATGTCCGGATAGAACCAAAAGGATTAATGATTATCATCCTCCATTAAGATAGGGAGGAGAACCATTTGGTACATAACACTCTTGCTAAAAGGATAGAATTTTCCTAGGAAAAGGGCTAATGGAGAGCTTTCAGCCTCACCCATCTTTTTATGGATGAAGAAAGCAAGGCTCAGAGGAGCCTTAAGCAATTTGGTCAAGGTCCTACAAGTCATAAGTAGAAATAAACAAGGTTGAAACCCAAGTATTCTGACTCAAAATCAAATATTTCCTCTACTACTTAATGTTGCAACAGAATTTGCATAAAAGAGTCCTCTGTTCTAGAGGAACTCACAATCTAAAAGAGTACAGGGCCCTACAGACTATCCAGCAAGTGAAGACATGGTCTTCCTGCAAAAACTACGTAGTGTCCTACAAAAAGATTTGCAGAGCATTTTGTATAGATGTATATACAGATATATCTATAGGTATGTATATGTCCAATATTTGAGATTTTCCTTTCAACATTTTCTACTGCTCTCTTTAAGGAGCCAAAAATTCCCGTTTTAAAAAGAATAATTTTATTATGAACTGATTTAATTTTATATAACATAACACAATTGAAATGACATAAAATTCTTCAGCATGAAAATGTTTAAATGAATATACAAATATTAAAGTCTTATCACTAATCTTTCTATATCTCCTTCCAACCTCTTTGACTGGTCATTTCTATTTATATAGTCAAATACTTTGTTGTTGTTACCATCAATGTTATTATTAGGCAACGGGATGGCACAGTGGATAGAGTGTTGGGCCTATTGTCAGGAAGATTTAAAAAGCCCCTTGAAGATGTTAGCAAATATATTCCTTATGTGTTGAACATTGGCCTCAGACACTTACTAGTTGTATGACCCTGGGCAAGTCACTTAACCCTGTTTGTCTCAATTTCTTCATTTGTAAAATGAGCTAGAGAAGTAAATGCAAACCACTCCAGTATCTCTGCCAAGAAAACCCCAAAGTTGGGTCACAAAGAGTCAAACATGACAGAAAACAACTCAACAAAAACAAAGTTATAATCATCATTATTATATTGTGATATATATATATATATATATATATATATATATATATATTCTTGTTTTCCAGTTTTGCTTTTTGTTTTGTTTTGTAATGTTATAGAAGGTTTTATATTTTCTTAATATTTGTGATATTTTTTTTTGGTTTTTTTGGAGGGGGAAGGTAAAGCAATTGGGGTTAAGTGACTTGCCCAAGGTCACACAGCTAGTTTTTTGTGTGTTAAGTGTCTGAGGCCAGATTTGAACTCAGGTCCTCCTGACTCCAGGGCTATTGCTCTATTCATTGTGCCACCTAGCCACCCCTAATATTTATGATTTTTAATGACACTATGTAACTCACCTTACCTGAGGACCAGAAATTGGATCTTATAAATAAAGTCACATCTAACTAAAGTGTAATCTTGAAGCTCCATTTTCTTGTTTTTTGACTTAGATCATAAAATCATAGATTGGAGCTAGAGATCATCTGATCTAATATCTTAATTTTATAGATGAGGAAACTGGAGCCTCAAGAAGTCATGACTTTCCTAAAGACAGAGAGGTCATAAATGGCAGGGCCAGGACTTACATGAGGCAGCTAAGCAGTAAAGTGGATGAAGCACTAGGAAGACCTGAGTTTGAATCCTTTCTCAGACCTTAGGAGCTGTGTGACCCCGGGTAAGTCACTTAATCACTCTCACCCTCATTTCCTTATCTGAAAAATGGGAATAACAATAGCACTTACTTCCCAGAGTTGTCTGGTTGATCAAATGAGATATTTGTAAAGCACTTGACCAATCTTAAGGCACAATCTAAATATTTAACTCTTATTAGCCATTGTTTAACTCAGGCTCTTACACTCTGACTCCAGTCCTTTCTTGGTAAGTTTGTTCTGTGTTTTCAAAAACTCCTTTTCTTCTATCCAGGAGGCAGCCAGATACAGAAGGCATAGAGTCAAAGAACTTGTGTTAAAATCTCAGTTCTACCATTTACCACTCATGTGACCTTATCAAGTCATTTTGCCCCTAAAGGCCTCAGTTTCCTCATATGTAAAACAATAGGAAGGAACTAGGTGACCTTTAAAGTCCCTTCTAGCTCTAGAGCTATTGCAAATTTGAACAACTTAACCTGAATATGACATTGATTATTGGTAAGTGATGTATGTTCTAAAATATTTATAGCAACTCGCTTTGTGGTGTCAAAGAACTGAAAATTGCAAGGATGCCCCATCAAGTGGGGAATGGCTGAAAAAGTTGTGGTATATGATTGTGATAGAATACTACTGTCCTATAAAAAATGATGAGCTCATATATTAGCAAGCACCCTAGCACACTGCTAGCACAGGTTCTTTGATCTGCTTTTAAAGGAAAGACTGCTCAGGGGTTAACAATCCTACTTTTAATTATATTCACTAATTCAGAGGAAAGGTCAGCCCCTTGAACTTGGAGAAAATACAAGCAGAGACATTAGCACAAAGATCAACAGACAGGGCTCCAACTGTCTGAGAAAAGCAATATTGCTATACACTTTATATAAATCACTGGATCCAGGGAGCAGGCATTTAAGTAGTTGGAGGCTCTGAATATAGGACTACTCAGAGTCTCAACCAGGAATTCAAAAGAACCTTCTCATGAGCAAACCCCAAAGCAAAATACAAACTTCCAGAACATATAACAAAGACTCGGCATCTGATTAGCTGAGTGCTGAGCAGCCTGAAAATCTTCATGCTCCAGCACTGACTTGGAAACTCCCAGAGCCTGATTAGCTCTGGGCCAGGGCTCTATATGCCTATAAATGGGCAGGGAAGATCTTCAAATTCCCTTTACATTACAGCTCAATACCAAGAGAACATACAATAATAGCAATATTGTTTTAAGAACAAGTTTTAACACAACAAATAGTATTTATTATAACAAGTCTTTCTATCTCCCTTTTCCATTTTTCCACTAAGAAAATCTCCAATTTATCCTGTATATATTTTGTTTGTATGTCATTGTTTGCATTTTGTTTCCACCATTAGATTTTGAGGAGTAACTGTTTTTTGTCTTTCTTGGCATCCCTAGAATTTAGCCCAATATTTGGCACATAGTAGGTACTTAAGAAACACTTGTTGACTTGACTTTTGGGGTCCCATTGAGTTCAAACAGTGTTCATAGAAAAATGAGACTCTCTTTGCTGAGGGGAAAAAAAGAAGAAACTCCTGACTCAGAGTCATGTCCTTCTGCTTATATAAAAAGCAAATTTTGTGAGGATTTTGATCACTATACAGACAGGACAGCTGTCAGTCTTTCCCAAATAAGATTTCTCTTCAAATTCTCTCAATTGGACTACCAAAAATCAACCAACATTAACAAGAAAAATTTCACCCAAGAAGGGTAAAAATCTAAAATAAATATGAAAAACAAACCAAAATATTTCCAAATTGTAAAACAATAAATAAATAATCCATTTGGATAGACCTGTTGACTTTAGCAAATGGAATCTAATAGAACAGCTGCTATCATTATCCTGCCCATAAAGAAAAACCTTTGTGACTGGCTTAGGACTTTATGAATTGTCATTTTTACCTAGTTTCGTGTAAAGAGAATTTTTCAATCCAGTCTGTTCTTTAACCTGCATGTGTATGTTGGCAGTTCCTAAAACACATTAACCTTTGCTTTAAAATACAGACAATCCAGTAAATTTGCCTGGCACCTATTAAGTAGGTGCCTAATAAATGTCTATTTGTTGAACACATTACATGTCACACAAACCAGAATTCAAGCTCTGGGTTTTTATGGATTGGACTGAAATTGAGAGCTTCTCAAAAATTATACCTTTTTAACTAATTTTGTCCCTACTCAAAATTTCTCCTGGGGACCTTAGAATGAAGATGTAGATCTCTCCTGATATGTGTAAAAGGGTCCTCTTTCTAGTGAGAACACTCAATGTATCAATGCATATTAGATATATTTCACCCCATAGAAAATATCAAATAATTCAGAATAGCTAAAATATAGATTCAGAATAAAGTACTCAGAATAAAAAAATGGACTCAGAATAAAATACTCAGAATAGCTAAAAAAAAAAAAAATAGGTGATACAATTCTCCCCTTTCTGATGAGTTTCCTCTTCCTTTCCCCCACAGATCTATCTATGTCTCCAGTTTTATAATGCTATCAGTAAAACACTGAACTCTTGGACTCCCTTTGGAAAGGAAACAAATTTGAGGTTGCTAGAGAAGAACTTCCTTTCCTACAGAACCAGCATCATCTGAAAAATTGTAGTAGGATAAGGTACAAGTTTTTGTTCCTTTTTACCATGGTTTTTTTTTTGTTTTTGTTTAGTTTTTGTTTAGTCCCTTAGTCATGTCTGATTCTTAGTGACCCCACGGACCAACAGAATGCCAGGCCCTTCTATCCTTTTCTATTTCTCAAAGTCTATTCAAGTTCATGCTCATTGTTTCCATGACATTACCTACCTATTTCATCCTCTGCTATCCCCTTTTCCTTTTGTCTTATATTTTTTGTATCTTTTCCAACATCAAGGTCTTTGCCAATGAATCTAGTATTTAAGTATTTAAGCATCATCTTCCATATTTGACCTTCCAGTGAATAGCCTGAATTAATTCATTTTAGTGTGGACTGATTTGATCTCCTTGCTATTTAAGGGATTCTCAAAAGTCTTCTCCAGCACCACAATTGAAAAACATCAGTTCTGCAGTTCTCAGTTTTCCTTATACTCCAACTCCCACAACCATACATTACCATTGGAAAAACCATAACTTTGACTATATGAACCTTTGTCAATGAGGTGACGCCTCTGTTTTTTATTATGCTGTCTAGATTTACTATAACTTTCCTTCCAAGGAGCAAGTGTCTTTTAATTTCAAGGCTGCAATGCCATCTACACTGATCTTTGAGTCCAGGAATATAAAATCTGACACTGTTTCTGTTTCTTCTTCCTCTATTTACCTGGAAGTGAGAGGACTAGTTGCCAAGATCTTCATTGTTTGAGGTGTGTTTTTTTTTATGTTAAGCTTCAAGCCAGCTTTTATACTCTCCTCTTTCACCCTCATCAAGAGACTTCTTAATTCTTCTTCACTTTCTGCCATCAGAGTAAGATCATCTGCATATCTAAGGTTATTGATATGTCTCCTGGCAACTTAAAGTCTGGTTTTGATTTTTCCGGTCTGCCATTTCACAAGTTGTACTCTGCACATAAGCTTTAAAAAAAACAAAACAAGTTGACAATACATAGTTTGTTGTATTCCTCTTCCAGTCTTAAACCAATCCATTGTTCCATGTTTGGTTCTAACTGTTGCTTGTTGGCCTGCAAACAAGTTCCTTAGGAGACAAGTAAGATGATCAGATACTCCCATCTCTTTGAGGACTTGCCACATTTTATTGTGATTCACACAGTCAAAGGCTTTAGTGTAACCAATAAAGCAGAAGTAGATATTTTTTAAGAATTTCCTTGCTTTCTCCAAAATCCAGCAAATGTCAGCAATTTGGTCTCCAGTTCCTCTGCCTCATTGAAAACCAGCCTGGTCTTCCGGCAATTCTCAGTTCGCATATTGCTGAAACTTACTTTGTAGAATCTTAAGCATGACCTTGCTGCCATGTGAAATGAACGTAATTGTTCTATCACCTCCACTAGTCTTACTCTTAGCAATACTTTGTAAGATCAGTGATGATAAGATCTTTCTTGTATAGTTCTTTTGTGTATTCTTGCTATCTCTTAATCTTTTCTGTTTCTGTTAAATTTTATATCATGATTCAGTCTCTAATTTCTTCTCTAGCTCCATGACTATGTGCTTAATGTCTCTAAGAGACTGGCACCATGCAGTACATATCTTGCTTTCCAGGTGACCAGTGCCACAATAAGAAAAAAGAGGAGAAAGAGGGGGGATGGAAAGAGAGAAAGAGGAGGGTGGGAGAAAGAGGGGGGAAGAAATGGACAGGCAGATAGCAGGGAGGAAGAGAGAGATAATGTGAGAATGATTTGGAAAGGGGGGAGAGGAAAGGAAGGAGAGGAAAAGGAAGAGGGAGGAAAGCAGCTACTACTGTTGCTCTGATCACCAAAAAGAAAATTGCTCCTAAAACAATCTCTAATGTGACTAATAAAGAAGAGAGATAAGGGAAATAAAAGAAAGTGGAAATCCTATGAGTGTCTCCCCCACATCCTTCCTACTAGTTCTCATTTAACAAAATCATCTTACTTGACTCTTTATAGACTGAACCTTCAGTTCACCTGAGAGATGAAAGAAAAATTGTGATTCTACATTACAAGCTCTATGCCACAGAGAGGATTCTGGGAAGATGGCAGAGTAGGTCAGAAAATTCTAAGCTCTCAAGATTTTCCCCACAAAAGAGTTAAAATAGCACCTTAGAGAGAACAAAGTATGGGTGAAGATAAATAAGAACAGGGGCCTTCCTGGGACAATTTGATAAGATCAGAAGAAAAATCCCAAGAAGAGATTTAGTCCCAGAGAAGAGTATACATCTCCAGGATAGGTTTCCTTTTAACAGCTAGTGGCTAGATGCTTAAACAACAAGCAGCAAGTCCTGGGGTCAGTTGGTTTGAGAGGCTGCCTTGACCCTAATCAATAGAACTTTTTATGCTGGAGGATAGTGAGGGGAGTTGAGACATCTGAGCCTGGGAAGATCAAGGGTACCTCTGCTGACCAGGAATGAATGCCAGACCTAACTGTGCTATGAAGAGTGTTGGGGGCGAGAACAAGCCAGCACACATTAGGTGTTTGCATAAGCAGTGGGGCAGAAAGCCCCTGACTGTGGGCACTTATAGAAGGCTGGAGAACAGGTCTGGTCTCAGGCTAAAGGGAAGAACTGAAGATCTGAGGCAAGAGGCACCATTTCCCATACCCCAGGGGTAGAGGTGACTACAAATAATTAGGATATTACCACACACAAAAAAATGCATAGGCAAAGGAGAAAGAATCCAACCACAGAAACCTATTATGGGAAGAGATATGACCAGGGTTCATCTTCAGAGAAGGATATTGAAGAAAAGAAACCCCCAAAGAGTAATGTCAAATGGACACCTGCCCAAAAAGAATTCATAGAAGATCTTAAAAAAGACTTCAAAAATAAAATGATAGAGATGGAGGAAAAACTAAAAAAGAAAATGAGAATAATCCAAGAAAAACAAGAATGGTATGAAAGGAAAATTAGCCAATTAGAAAAGGAGAGTCAGAATCTTAAGGAAGAAAATGACACCTTGAAAATTAGAATTGGGCAAAGTTAAGGCAGTGAAATTATAAGAGATCAAGAAATAATTAAACAAAATATGAATAATGGAAAAATAGAAGAGAAAGTCAAACATCTTATAAGAAAAACAACAGATTTGGAGAATATATCAAGAAGAGAAAATTTAAAAATAATTGGGCTAACAAAATTATGATCAAAAAAAAGAATCTTGATACAATAATATAAGAAATAATAAAAGAAAATTGTCCCAAAGCATTAGAATAAGGGGGGGAAGTAGAAATAGAAAAATCCATCTATCACAACTTAAAAGAGATCTTATGAGGAAAACTCATAGGAATATCATAGTCAAATCCCAAAACCCCCAGTTCAAGGAAAAATTATTAAAAGCATCAAGATTAAAGTAATTTAAACATGATGGTGCCACAATTAGAATTACACAAGATCTAGCAGCAGAAACATTAAAGAACCATAGGTCTTGGAACACAACATATCAAGGAGCAAAAGAACTGGGGTTCCAGCCAAAAATTCATACCCTGCAAAGTTAAATATTGTCCTGAATGAAATAAAACATGGACATTTGATAAACTCACAGGCTTTCAAGACTTCATTTTAAAAAAATCCTGAACTTAATAGAAGATTCAATGTGTAAGAACCAAGAGAAATATAAGTCATATAACAGAGACTGAATATGAGGGACCCATAAGGACATGTCGACTGTTCCCTTTTTATGTATGTAAAATGTGAAATGAATGTCTAATATTCTTACCAATAATCAGGTAGTTTATAAGAAAGATTGGGGTAAACCTGAGAATGATATGAATTTAAAAAGTAAAACCATTAAGGAACAGCTTAAAAGAGATGCAAAAGGAAGAATTGATACAGAGGAATTAGATGGGGGTGGTTCTGGTAACCTACTTTCATCGGAAATGGGTTTAAGAGGGAACAATACACTTTAGAAGAGTAGAAAAGTCTTCTAAATTCAGAAGAAATAAAATGGTAGGGGCAAAGGGAGGGGGGACAGGACAAGGGAGGGAGAGTGAGGATTGAATAGGTAAAACAGGGGTATAGAAGGGTGTCTAGATTTATGGGAATGGAAGGATAAGGGAGGGATCCTTGGAGGGGGGTAGGCAAGTCATAGGAAAGCAAGGTAGTGGGTAGAAGTAAAGTAAAGGAGGTAATGGGAAACAAGAGATATCACATTAAAAACAAAGATCAGGAGTAGAATAGATTTGGGAAAATATATATCTATGTATGTATGTGTGTATGTATGTATGTATACGTGTATGTATATATCTATAGCTATAGAGAAACATATCTAAACTTTATTGTTATCTTTCTGGTGGGAGGGAAAAAAGGAACAAAGTAAAAAAGTGTACAGCAGACAAGCTCTCTGCCACATCTAAGTTGTTAGCCTTACTTCTCCCTTTGAAGGGAGCAAATTAGGTTTGTGTCAAGGAATTCCTCCCTATTTTCAACAGAAAGTCACTATGTTAAACTATTCAATTCAAGAAACCTTTATGAAATCTCCACTATGTACATTGTGCTAGATATCACCAATGCAAATACAAAGAGGCGCAAAGTCCCTGTCCTTGAAGAGCTTATCTATGGCTGAGAGATAAAGCACAAAGAAGTAAAAACAAAATTCATAAAAATTATTTCAGAGTAGTGGGGCAGGGAGAGAAACTAACAATTTGGAGAGGAACAAAAAAGATTTCATGTACTAAATGAAGGTTGAGTTGAACCTTATGTCAAGTAGGGATTCCAAGAGGTAAAAGTGGGGAGGAAGAGCATTCCAGCCAGAGGAGACAGCCTGTGCAGACACTAAAGCACAAGACAGAATGGTGTGGGTGGGAACAGCAAATAGATCCGTCTGACTAGCATGTAGAGTGCACAAGGGAGAGTAAAGGGAAATAAATCTGTAAACATAGGTTGGAGCCAGATTGTGATGAGTTTTAAATATCAGAGTTTTTATTTTACCCCAAATCCAATAAGAACTCACTGAAGTTTCTTGAGCAATGGGGTTACATGGCCAGATCTGCCTTCTAAGAATGTATATTTGGTAAATGTGCGGAGGATATATTGGAGAGGTAAGAGACTGGAGGCAGAAGGACAAGTAGAAGCCTATTACAATGGTCCAAGTGAAAAGTACTAAGAGCCTAGACTAGAATCATGGTCATGTGAGTGCTGAGAGATAGGGGAAAAAAATATTTTGGAGACATTAGTCAATCATTCATTGGGACCCTCTTTTCTAAGACTTATTGTTCAGATATGAGTCAAGTGTATGGAATGACCTTCTTTTATTTACACCTATTTCCCAACTCCACCATCAAATAAAAACTCTTTAATACAAGTTTTCTTCCTAAAATGAGTTTTTGTATTTCCAAAACATAACATCAAAGAAGGCCCCTAAACTAGGAGTTCCAACAACCCAGGGTCTAATTTCAGTTCTATTGCTGATTAACCATGTGATCTGGACAAGTTAATTACCCCATCCGATAATCTTTATTGGTAAAATAATAGTAATAATGGCCTACAACCTATCTCATTGGGTTCTTGTAAGGTAATGTATGAAAACTCTTTGAAGAGGAAAAATATAATAAGGGAAAGCGTTATTATATCCTTCATTAATAATGGCTACTTTGGAAGTATGCTATAGAGTGGTTTTCTGTTCTGGTACAGGCTGAACTAGACATATCTCTGATGCTTCATCAGTGAGTGGCAGTCACCCTGTGTTTTCAAAGCTTATGCCAGCAGAACATCAGGACTGAGACCTAATAAACCATCAAGTACAAACCTAGGAACCACATTGTCATCTGAGAACCAGTGTAGGTGGACCCAAGAGTCATGACCAGAAAGGTTGACTATCAAGTAATGATATTTTAGGCCAACCAACACATGAAAGCATGTAGGGATTACAATCTGCATTAATGGAAAAGGTCCTCAAACTGATGAAATATTGGTTTTTTTAAAATAGAAGTACTGTATTCTAAAAGTGTCTCCTAACAAACATTCACTTGTGCTCATGTATAATTCAAACTACTATGATCAGTGCAATATACCACCACAGTGCAAAGTACTAGGCTAAACTAATTAGGAAAACTGAAAACCAGGAAACACAACTCAAAAGAGGTACATGATATGAAAGGTAAGGAATCTGACACTGAATATACATCCAGAGATTCTAGGACCAAACCTCAGGACTTCTTTCATAGCATTTCTTGCTTTGTTTTCAGTTTTTCAGCCTTTGGGGAGAATGGTTCATTGATTATGTCACATCAGATATCACTGATACCCAGATCAATAGCACCAAGGTCCAGATCATCAAATTTATTCTCCAGTATGCTGCTTTATAATGGTCATTCCATAGAATAACTCTCTCTAACAAATGAGATGTAGGTGCTACATTTTAGGAAGGAATTGGTCAGGTTGAAGTTCGTCCAAAGGAAAGCAGCCAGAAGTAGAGGCTGTGCCATATGAGGCTTGGCTACATTGTAGACAGTTTGGATGTTTGGCCTGGAGTAGCAAAGACTGATTTTGTTCCCATCATTATTGTTATTCAGTCATTTCAGTTGTGTCAAATTGTTCATGCCCTTATTTGGGGTTTTCTTGGCAAAGTTACTGGAATGGTTCCCATTTCTTCTCCAACTCATTTTACAGATTTTACAGATGAGGAAGCTAAGGCAAACAGAGTTAAGTGACCTGCCCAGGGTCGTGCAGTTGATATGAGTCTGAAGCCAGATTTGAACACAGGAAGAGTCTTCCTGACTCCAGGTCCAGCAATCTATGTGCCACCTAGCTGTCCAGGAAAAATGATAGCTGTCTTCAAATACTTGAAGTGCTAACACATGGTAGAGGAATTAGATTTGTTCTGCTTGGAAAATTGGGAAAGAATTTTTGCAACCAGTATCTCTGATAAAGGTCTCATTTCTAAAATATGCAAAGAACTGAGTCAAATATATAAAAATGCAAGTCACTCCTCAATTTATCAAATGGTCAAAGGATATGAACAGGCAGTTTTCAGAGGAAGAAATTAAAGATATCTGTAATCATATGAAAAAATGCTCTAAATCATTACTGAATAGAGAAATGCAAATCAAAACAACTCTGAGGTACCACTTCTCACTGGTCAGATTGGCTAATATGACAAAACAGGACAATTATAAATGCTGGAGAAGATATGGGAAAATTGGAATGCATTATTGGTGGAGTTGTGAACTGATCCAACCATTCTGGAGAGCAACCAAAGGGCTATAAAAAAAGTGTATACCCTTTGGCCAAGCAGTACTACTTCTAGGAATGTATCCAAAAGTGATCATACAAGTGGGAAAATGACCCATATGTGCAAAAGTATTTATAGCAGCTCTTTTTTTCGGTGGCACAGAATTGGAAATCGAGGGAATGCCCATTAATTGGGGAATGGCTAAACAAGTTGTGGTATATGAATGTAATGGAATACTATTGTGCTATAATACATGAAGAGCAGACAGACTTCATAATAACATGGACAGACTTATATAAACTGATGCTGAGTGAGAGGAGCAGAAGCAGGAGAACATTGTACACAATTACAGACACATAGTATCTGGGATAACTGACTTTGATAGACTAGTCCCAGTGGTTCTCAACCTTCCTAATGCTGCGACCCTTTAATACAGTTCTTCATGTTGTGGTGACCCCCCAACCATAAAATTATTTTCGTTGCTACTTCATAACTGTAATTTTGCTACTGTTATGAATCGTAATGTAAATATCTGATATGCAGGATGTATTTACATTGTTACAAATTGAACATAACCCACAGGTTTAAAACTGCTGCACTAGACTCATCACAACAACGCAAGTGTATAAGACAACTCCAAAGGACTCATGATGGAAAAGGTTGGTTATCTACATACAGAGAAAGAATTGCAGTCTGAATGCAGATTTAAGCAAACTACTTGCTCTCTTTTTTGTTTTGTTTTTGTTTTGTTTTGTTCCTTCTTTCTCTTTGTTCATTCCATTGGTTATAATCCTTCTTTACAACTTGACTAATGTTTAATGTGAAGGTATTTGTAGAACCTATATCGAATTGCACGCTGCCAGAGAGGGGGAGGGAGGAGAAGAGGGAAGGAGAAAAATTTGGAACTCAAAAACTTGTGGAACAGAATGTTGTAAACTAAAAGTAAATAAATTAATTGAATTTTTGAAAAAAGATTTGTTCTGCTTAGTTCCAGAGAACAGAACTAGGAGCAATTAGTGGAAGTTGTGGAGATGGGTGGTGGGGAAGGGATTTCAGCTTTTAACGTAATGAGAAATGTCCTACCAATTGTTCAAACCTACCTTGGAAGGAAAGAAATTCCTTTTTCACTGCAGGTTGTTCCAACAGAGGTAATATGAGCACTGGTAAGGATCCTATAGATAAGATTCCTGTACATGCATGATTTGGACTAGAAAATCTTGGAGGGCTCTTCAATTCAGAGGTTCTGTGATTCTGAGATCAGAATGCAGGTTTGGCTAGAGAAAACAAAAAGGATGAATAGAAGAGTCCCACAAACATCCTAACTGGAACACACATGTATGATCTCCCACATGCATGATCTCCCACATGCATACACACATACACACACGCAGAGGAATGAGTCACAGGTTCTCTTCTGATTTGAATAAACTATGCTATGGAGGCAGAAATACAGATCTATCAGGCCTCTAGAGGTCACTAATAGCCATAGGCTCCTAAATATTTTGTGGATAACCAACATGTCACTATTTCTTCCCCCAGAAGCAATCCCAGGTGACAAAAATGATATATTTGTTTAAGAGGAATAGATAGAATGCTGGATTTGAAGCCAAGAAGCATTGGGCTCAAATCCTACCTCAGACTTACTAAGTAACTATGCAATCATGGGCAACTGATTTAATTTCTCCAAGCCTCTGTTCAACTGTAAAATTAGAAGATTGGACCTGAGGATTTGTAAGGTCCTTTCCAGCTCCACATCTATGATCCTATGAATCTATGGAAGACAAAGGCACATCAAAAGCCCTTAGAGCTCAAAGACAAAATTTTCTACATGCCCACATAATTTTTCCATGGTTCTGAAAGAAATTTTCTCTGTAAGAAGTATGTAAACTGAAGTAAGAAAGCAATATTTCAAAAAGTGATATCGAAATGGAAAGCAAATAGGTGGGTGGCTACAAATTGGCAAAAATGGGGCAATGTGTATATCAATGTGTTCTTTCCTTCCTGAATTCTCATCTTCTATACAAATCCCATCATTAATACTTGGCCAAGAGCAAAACATATCATTAATAGCTTTGAAGAGAATTGGCTAAATTGCTTCTGCCCCACATGGAGTCTTTCCCCTAATCCTCATGGGTGGGGCCCCACTCTAATGGGAAGAAAGAAGGCACAAGTTGGTATTCTGGGTGAAAGCCCTTCTTCCTCATAAGCCCATTGGTTTCTATTGATTCTTTTGGCCTTTCTTCAAAAGAAGTTGGCATGGGCTGTTGCTTAGCAACAGCATGAAGTGTACTTTTCTCCTAGCCTGTGGAAATGCCATTGGTCTAGACCTCTTGTCATTCTGCATGATGGTTTTATAAACTATTGGTGTCAATCTTGTAGGAGCTTTGTTTTCCTACTTCCAAAGGAGCACCTGCTTTGAGAAGGATAATTTCATTCACTTCCTCTTCTTTACCATCACAGTTCCAGATTTAATGAAGACGAGACATCTAAGCAGAAGCCCATTAGAAGGCATAAATTTCATGACCAATTAAGATGCACTCTTATTTGGAATTGCAGGGCACTTTCTTAGCATGAACTTTTGATGTAAATTTCCTTGTATCAACTGACCTCTGTATTTTCCCTGTGGGGAGACTTTCTAAACAAAAATAATAAAAATAGCTGGTATATACATACACATGGACACATACCACTTAAAGTTTTGCAAAGTGCCGTTTGGTTATGTTTACAACGTCCGACACAGAATAGGCAATTGATAAATGCTTGTTAATCAATCGATTACCTATGTTATCTCTCATTTAAGCTACAGCATCTTTCTAAGGTAACCATTACAAAGTATTATTATCCACACTTTACAGTTGGAGAAACTGAGACTCAAGACATCAAAGTGATTTGTCCACAGTCACACAAATAGGTGTATGATTCTGAATTATAGCCCAGGTCTTCCTGACTCCCAAGTCCAGCCCTTTTCACCATTATACCATGATGCTTTTCTGAGCAACACAACATCCCAGAAGTTCCTGTGTGCTCAGTGACAGTAAGACCCCATATTTAAATAACCCAGGGACTGTTTATATGCTCAAGTCAAACAAGAACTCAGCAACTTATCTTGATTCCAAATGGGAAATAATTAACTACCCAAACAACAAGCATTCCTTAAGCCCTTACTATGTGCAAGATTCTACATTGCAATAAGTTCTAAGGGAGAAAAAACAATTGCTGGACAGAATATAAATATACCTAAGAGGATGTAGAAGTCAACCACTTCTAGGCAATAAGATGCAGAAGAAAGACAGCCCCTAGTGTCAGCACATGACTTAGCTTTTCTGCAGCATTCCCCAAACTTGAAAGCATTCTATGAAGTCTGCCACAATCAGAAACAAAGAGTTCAAAAAGGTAGCTGGAAGAGAATCTATTTCAGGAAAAGAAGGGCCCAAAAATTCATTATGCACATACCATTTAAAAAGTTCACTCCTTTTGATGTTTCTCCTGGCCTTACCTGATATCATAATTAATAACAATAACAACTAGCATTTATATAACTCTTGGGGTTTGCAAAGACTTTATTTATATTATCTTGTTTGATCCTCCCAACCACTTTTTGAAGTAGGTACTATTATTATTCCCATCTTATAGAGGAGAAAACTGAG